>CAUJNA010003471.1:467500-585159 GCA_963377175.1 Effrenium voratum | reverse complement strand
TCACAAAGATATAATTGTGAGGAATAGCTTGTATTCTTTATTATCACAGCTTATGTGAGCTGTAATATGATTTTGAAGCTGTTTCACGGAGTTACACAGAGAATTCACAAAGGCGCACTGAGGAATACCAAATACAATAATCTGCCAATTACAAAAAGTTGATGTTTAATTGAATTTCTCAGTTCAACTCTGTGACAGCCAACGGCTGCTTTGTGAAACTTTGTGCCACAGCTTGTTGGTTTGCGTAATAATTCTTGAGATATCGTTATATTAAATATTTCCCAACGATTGGCATTCTTCTACCCATGCCAAAGGCCTTTTCAGAAATTCTTAAAATAGGCGGAGCTTGATGTCTTTTATACTCGTTGATATTCACCATTTTAAGAACTCTTTTTACTAAAGCAGCATCGAAGCCTTTTGCAATGATTTTTGCTGGACTTAGCTCATGTTCAATGTATTCCTTTAAAATCGCATCTAAAATTTCATAGTCAGGCAGTGAATCTGAATCTTTTTGGTCGGGCCGCAATTCAGCTGAGGGTGGTTTGGTGATGATGTTTGAAGGAATTATTTCAGCATTGCGATTAAGGTGCTTACTCAATTCAAAAACTTCCGTTTTATACAAATCACCCAACACTGAAATACCTCCGCTCATATCGCCATATAAGGTGCCGTAGCCAACAGCCAACTCACTTTTATTAGAAGTGTTTAGCAAAATAGTACCAAATTTATTGGTGTGCGCCATTAACAATGCCCCTCTAGAACGCGATTGAATATTTTCTTCTGCAATACCAAATTCAGTACCTTTAAACAACGGATCTAACTGCTTCTCAAAAGCTTGGTAAATGCTTTCTATTTCAATAATGTGATGCTGGCAGCCTAAATTCTCACACAGCTCAATGGAATCATCAATGGAATGATCTGAAGAAAATTGAGAGGGCATTAAAATTGGAATTACGTATTCTTTACCCAACGCTTTAACCGCTAAAACAAGTGTTAGGGCTGAATCAATTCCTCCACTTAAACCTAAAGTCGCTTTTTTAAATCCTAGTTTTTTGAAATAGTCTTTTATACCTAAGACTAAAGCGGATTCAATACGCTCATACTTGCTGGGGACCTCTGAGCTTACGATTTTTTGATTAACCGAAGAATCAAGAAGTTGGATAGACTCTTCAAAATAAGGCAATTGCTGTATGATTTCTCCTTTTTCATTCACTGCACAGGAACCACCATCAAAAATTAGTTCAGTTTGCGCCCCAACGTGGTTTACATAATAAATGGGCAGTTTATACTTTTGTGCATTCAACTTAAAAACCTCTTGGCGATTTTTAGCTTGGTGCTGAGAAAAAGGGGAAGCTGCAATGTTGATAATGATATCAGGGTTCTCATTAATTAGCTCATCCATTGGAGAGTACTTGTACTTCGGCTGACCTCCAACATTCCATAAGTCTTCACATATGGTTAGTGCTATTTTTTTACCTTGAAACTGTATGCAAGTCGGATTGCTTCCTGCTTCAAAATAGCGGTTTTCATCAAAAATATCATAGGTAGGCAATAAGTTTTTATGATGCTGTGACTTTACTTGACCTGCTTCTAGAAAATAAGCGGTATTCCATAGTTTTTTGCCTTCTCCAGTGTTAATGCTAGGTGCCCCAACAATAGCGGCTATTCCTTTGCAATGCTTAGCGATTTCTTGAATGGATTTTTCACATTCTTCAATAAAATCTTCAAAAGATAAAAAGTCACGGGGCGGATAACCACTTATGGCCAATTCAGCAAAAACAATAAGTTCTGCACCCAGTTTTTTTGCGCTTGTTATTGCCTCAATAACTTTGTATTGATTGCTTTCAAAATTTCCTATGTGATAATTGAGTTGAGCTAGGGCAATTTTCATGAAAGGGGTTCCATCAAGAAATTAAAATAAAACACCAAGGTTAAGCACTATGGAATTATTAAAGCCTTTAATTTCTTTATCGTCATTATCTGCTCGAGGTGTTTGTGCATTTCCATTTTGATCCTCATTAAAACCTTCATTACCAAATACATTAGTTAAACCATTATCATAAGTTAATCCAAAAAGAATCGAAGTGTTGCCTGATATATTGTACTCTGCCCCTAAACCAACTATTAAGCTTGCTCTAAAAAAATTTGTTTCACTATCAAAATTTACATCTTCTTTACTTGAAGTGCCATCATTTCCAGGGTATTTAAATTCTGTATCAGCAGTCGCATCATAAGCAACAGCTAAGCCTAGCCCAAACTGTCCAAAATAACGCATATAACCAATTTGGTTGGTTTTTAATTTTAAGGTGACAGGAATTTGTACATATCTAAACCTAAGATCGGCACTTGATCTACCACTTTCTTCTCCTGGGTTTCCATCTGCATTTTGAAAATCTGGATAATTATATTTCACACTGCTTGTTAACATATTGACCCCAGTTGAAATAGCATAGTTATCTGCAATATTGAAATCAGCAACCACACCATAACTAAAACCCAGCTTAGCGCCATCACTTTCAATTGTTTCTGAATCGGCTTTTAGCCAACTTACATTTGGAGAAAAGTGAAAACCTAATTGGAATTTTTTTGGAGAATCTTGTGAGTAGATGAATGAACTCATCGCTAAAAAGCAAATAAAGGCAGTTGTCTTTTTCATAATTTTGTCTCAGTTAATGTATTACAAATCTAAGGGGATTTTATTAAAATGAGGCATAAGCTTTTTTATTTTATTCTAGTTGCGGCCATTGTACTACAAGTTGGGTGCGACAATAATAAATGGGAAGTTGATACCTCTTCTTCTACGCTAAATTTAGAATTCAAGCGATTTGAGCAAGATTTATTTGCCGCGGCAAGTGAAGGATACTCTGAGGAGGAAAGGATTTACTTGAATGAAAAATACCCGCAATTATTACCGCTTTATTTAAGTGGAATTATGCACTTTGGAACTGTAAGTCAGGAACAAAGTTGGCAGCAACTAACAGAATTTGTTGGAAATGAAGATATTAGTTCCCTTTACCAATCGGTTGTGGAGAAATATCCTGAAAACTCACTTGGAGTAGAAGAAAACCAATTGAGGGAGGGATTTATTCGATACCATCACTTTTTCCCCGGAAAGAATATACCCCAAGTGTCGACGATGATTTCTGCATTTAATTACTCGATAGCAGCTGCTGATAGTTTATTAATTATAGGCTTAGACAATTACTTAGGTTCAGATTTTAAGGTGTATGCCAAAACCGGCATTCCACAATACAAGTTCAAGCAATTCGAAAGAAAATATTTAGTTTCAGATGCCTTAAAGGCCTGGTTAACTACTGAATTTGAAGAAGAGGGTGGAAAAAATATGTTGGAGCAAATGATTTTTCAGGGCAAAATTTTATACTTATTAACCGCGTTTTTACCTGAAACTGAAAAGCCAGTTTTTTTTAATTACACCCAAGAGGAACTCGCTTGGTGTGAAGAAAATGAAAGCCCAATTTGGTTTCATTTTGTTGACATGGAGTTACTGTACAGCGTAGAAAATTTTCAAATTAGAAAATACTTAGGAGATGCTCCATTTATAAGTGGGTTTCCTGAGGGCTCCCCTGGAAGAGTAGGGCAATGGGTAGGCTTTCAGGTAGTTTCTGCTTACATGGAAAATAATTCTGATCAAAGCCTAATGGACTTAATGGAGTTAACTGATGCCAATAAAATTTTACAACAATCAAATTATAAACCTAGAAGATAATGCCTAAAGAATCTGAGATAAAATTTAAAATTCAATTAGATGAAAATCAAGTACCTGAAGGTATTGAATGGCTTGCAGATGGATCTGAAAAAGAAGGAATAAATAGAAGCAAAGCCATCATGTTGGCGCTGTGGGACCAAGAAGAAAACAATACACTGCGTATAGATTTGTGGACCAAAGAAATGATGGTAGATGAAATGAAAAAATTTACTGCCCAAAATATTATAACACTAGCTGATACCTTTGAACGATCGACTGGAGAAAAACAAGTGGCTGAAGAAATACGGGAGTTTGGGAAAAGTATAGCAATTAAATTAGGTGTTTTGAAATGATAATTTCTAGGCTTGTAAAACTGATGCTATTAGTATAATTTTAACCCCGAACAAGCTATGGCAAATCAAGATAAAAAGAAATCGGGAATCAAAGTAAAGACATCATATGTTTCTAATCCTGAAGTCTGCAGTTAGCTTACCTTCCTGCTGACAGCCCCAAAGCGGCACCGGCCAAGCCAAAATTGATTGAATCATGTGTCTGCAAAGGTCCTTAGATTTGAAAGTTGAAGGGATTGAGCAAATTCACTACGGCGAAACAAACAGTGTAGTTGTTTTCTAGCCAAACGAATTGTAGCTTATCCGGCTTATCCACTTGGTGTGCATCTGTGTTGTTCGGGGGTTCCCATTCGGAGCGGCAGGGTAGAGGCTAGAGGTAGCGATGGAAGATTGAGTCCTGTATCTCTCGTCACCGAAGGGCGCAGCTAATGAGTCCAGCGGCCGACTGGCGGCCTTGTGCAGGGGCCCCAGGCCGGAGACTGCGATGGCGCTCGAAGGCCTGCTTCGCATTGCATTGTTTGTGACGGGTTTCAGGCTCCAAAGCCAGGTGCCGTTGACGCCCTGGCATTTTTGCGGCTCAGAGCAGATTGGTGCATTTTGCTTGGATGTTAGGACTTTAACTTTTTGCCAGCTAATGGGTTTTTCATTAAACCACTAAAAGTTAAACTTTTGGCAGGGGAGCAGAAAGCAACGGAGGATCTGCTTCCGAGTTTGGGCTTCCAGCCGCTGTGTTGGCTCAGGCCGCAGGTGTTTTCGATGCCTTAGGCACACCCAGCCCCGCGCGCCCGGAGCGCCCGCAGCGGATGGCGGATGATCGGCCCATGCCCCCGCCGCCTCCGCGGCCTCCTCCCGGCTCTCGGCCTCCCCCCTTGCCGGAGACGCCGAAAGACCGCACCCCCCGTCCTGCAACCCAGGAATTCAGGCAGGGCCCTCCAAAGAATGAGCTTTGGGAACTTTAGCCATGCAGATGACATGGAACTTGGGCCATTCAAAAGATGACATGTTTGGTGGTGGTTTCGGGGTGTTCGGATGGAGCTAAGAACCCCTGGTCAGGGAACCAGGCTTGCAAAAGTTGCCTGAACAACTTTGGGAAACCAAAAAAGGATGGTGTTTAAACCATTGGTGTTTAAACATGTTTAAAGGCGTAGAATCGCCCAACGTCCAGGGAACACCTGACAAAGATCCGGGAGGAGCGAGCCAAACACGGCAAAGGCGAAGGCATGGGCCACACAGTCGAGGCTGGGGGTGGATAAGCGCAAGAAAGGGGCGCAGCTCAGCCAATATGTCCGAAAGTACCAAGTCCCGTTCAATTCCATGTTTGGGGGCATCCAACGCAGAAGCGGTTCAGAAGGGTTGCTGCCCTTTTCCTGGATACTTCACTCATCAAAAGGCAGCATTGTTTTCAGCTACTTAACTAATCACAAGGCAGCATTTTGTGAGCTCCCTTAGACAGTTTCTTTGACAATGGTTGGTTGCCTTCTCCCAGTTTCTAAACCAAAAAAAGTATTTCCACACACAACGACACCCAACACCCTGGACCCTGATTGACCTGGTTGCAAGTCGAATGCCGGCCTCGCAAAGAATTTTAGTTTGTCACCCGAGCCCAAGGGGATTATTTAAGGGCAGCATAACGTGCATACCTACATATATACCTACTTACCCATACATACCCATACATACCCCTACATACCCGTACGTTCCCCTACATACCTCTATATACCCCAAAACACACCCCTACACCACATACCCCTACACGCCCCTACCTAACCCGACATGCCTCCATACCTGCATACATGCCTACCTACCTACCTACCTACCTACTTGCCTACCTACCCACCTACCTACATACCGACATGCCTGCATACCTACACACCTGCAAACCTCATGCCCACATACCATACACACATACCTACCTACCTACCCACCTACCTACCTGCATGCATACATACATTCCTGCACGCATGCATACACACATGCAAACATACGCCCACGCACACCCATACGCCCCCCCCATCCTTCCACACAGCCGTACGTACATACATCCATGCGTCCATCCATCCATCCGTCCATCCGTCCATCCATCCATCCATCCATCCATCCACGCATGCACGCACGCACGCACGCACGCACGCACGCACGCACGCACGCACGCACGCACGAGCATGCATGCATGCCCACAAACACACACACACACACCCATCCATACACAGCAGACAGGCGAGAACATGTACTATTTTATGTTGTATCACATCTTATTGTGTTTTCAAATTGTGATGTAGTTTAATATGTTATGCTACATTGTATCTTGTTCTGCCATGTTAACTTGTATTACATTTTAACATGTTGTGTCATGCTATTTCGTGGCATCTATTGTTATTAGTGGTATTATTGTTATTATTATTATTATTATCATCATATTGTGTTATTATCGTTCTTTATAGTGCATTCCATCATTGTATTTTGTTGCGATGTTATGATGCACCTGTACTACTCGTTGTTTTTCGGGGGTATGGATGTTGTCACCTCACGTTGGAGCCACACTGTCAAAGAGCGTAAACCCGACCATATGTTTCACGCCTAAAGCACAAGTGATGCTGCGGCTGCCGACCACGTTATCTATGCAATAAAGTGCCACTCGTTTAGCGGAAAAGAATCTTCTTGATAAAGTGCAGGTGGCTGGGGATGTCAGACGCAATTGCATACATCCAAAGACCATTAGTATCTGGGAAGGAGCACGCAAACAACGCCTATTTTTCGCATCCCCAGCACCAGCAAGGCCCAGCGTGGCTTTTGAATCCGATACGAAAAGAAGAACAGCATGCAGCAGCAACACCCCCAGCAGCACCAGCAGGGATGATATACTAGGTGTGTGAGCCAAGCTTCCTCCCAGTGATCAGTTTGAATAAGACTTGTGTGATGATCATGACTCATGATGCGGTTATCAGAATATCACTGATGTGTTGCCGCCCTTCCCGCGCGCCTCCCGTTTTGGCAAGAAGGGGTCGGCGGATTGCGGGCTGGTGCATTGTTGTATTTTACAATGTTTTGCGCAGTTTTGCAAAGTTTAACCAATTTTACCCGAAGGGAAGCCATGGCAACGTGAAGCGGGGGAGGGGGGTGGTGGTGGGGATTATCTTACAATGATAGTTCTATTTTGGCCCCCATTTTTTTGGTCCCATATGATTGGGATCCTGGTGTTTGGCTTCCTGCAAAGCCAAAACAAGGGCGTTCCCCGTTGCATGGTTGCGGAAAGTTTGGTTTTAGGGCCACGTTTTGTGATATCAAAGGCATCCTTTGAAAGGTTTAAGGTGCTAATCTAGTCTTGGGGATGCCAACTTTGGTATCCCAGAAACGGTGATTTTCCACAATCGTGCCCCCCATTTTTGAAGAGGGGAGGCCCAAAGGGAAGGAATGAAAGAACAAATTAAACTGCTGGGTTTAGACTTGAACGTTGACCAAGAAACAAAACGGGTGTTGTGTTTAATACATGTTTAACCAGACCATGCTCAAAAAGGCCTTTAAAAGCACGGCCGACTCGCCCCAGTCACCCACTGCCCTGAAAAGCTGCAAGGCTGCGCCTTCTGCAGGGCGCCCCAAGGCGCTGCGGGACCTGTCCCGGCGCTTCTTCAGGCGGGTCGAATCCAAGCATCGGCCAAGTCTTGGGGATGGGAAGTCAGACTTGGCATCGCAGCAGAACAGTGTTTTGCCGCAAGACCCCTCAGTTTCCTGTTTTTTTGGAGCTGCAAACGTGGCAACTGCAACTTTGATTTGGCGCCGGCCAGAAGTTGCAACTTTTGAAAAGGGGAGGCGTCCTGGCAAGATACGACTTGGCCATTTTCAAGCATGCAGCAGCTTTCAGAAGACTAGAGAAAAACGATGTGTTTGTCAACCATGTGAATCATCCAGGACCCCCTTGTTTCTGAGCTTACCCCGCCTGGGCGCCAGAAGGGATCCGAATGCCAGGGAATGTTTCAGCTCAGAATCAATCCTGCTGGCGGTTTCTCAAAAATGAGGCAAGGTTCCCTTTGCGGACTCCCATTGGACCAAGCTGAACAGTTGCAAAGCGTACTGAAGGGGACTGACAAACGCACACCTCACCACCAGGTGGCGTTACTTTTTTGGCGTCCCACCGCAGGTTCCCCGTTCTGCCCAGCCGCCTTTGCTTTGAGGTGTGGCAGGCACTCCATCCAGCCCCTGCAGAGCCTGGCGGATTTGCCGGAGATGGCGGAGTTTCACGAGGAAAGCGTCGAAGCCGCCGGGGCGAGTTGTCCAGTAAATGTCCCTAACACAAGTAAGCTTAGAACGAATATACGTGGAACTGGAAGACCGTGCTCTCTACGAGGAATATATGCAATGTGCGTGAAGAGCAGCGGCTCGCTTGCCACAAGTGTTGGGCCAGCATCCTCGAATGACCCTCCGTTGGAGGAGGGCCCTGCCAGACTTCACTCCGATGCCCTTCCCAATGTTCTTGATTGATTTGCCCTTTCAGCCAACAAACAGCTTTTGTTTGTAGGTGAACCCCCGCCCTCCGCTCCCATCAGAACATTCTTGGGGTACTGCATGCCGTGACTCTGGGTATGGTGCTTGTCGGGCTTTGGGGATGCAGTTGTTCCCAATTTCCGCGTGCCACGGTTCGCCCAGCAGGACTTTTCGAAGTTGGTACGGGCGCTGGAGGACGCCGAAGACGCGCGTGTCTCCTGCAACCAGGAGGAGGAAGTGAAGAAGAAGCTGGAAGAGAAGCGGCAGGCATCCCTGAAAGCTGCCAGCGATTTGGAGACTGGGTGCAAGAGAAGTAGCCCATGTTCGGCAAATGAACCGAAGTGTTCAAATGTTCTTCTTTGGGGCCGGATTTTCCCCAAAACGCCAAAGGGAATGGGTCATGTTTGCAATTTCTCAGTTTTCCAGACCTAAAGTGGAGCACCAAGGAACGCTATCAGCAGAGGATCAGGAGGTGTGTGGCAAAGATCCGGACAGACAAGGAACCTGGGAGCCCTGGGGGCCCACTGCTGGAGGAGGAGGGGAAGGAGGAGACGGAGGAGAACAGGGCTAACCCTTGTCTGAGGGTTTGATTTGGCCCCCTTTAAAGAGCGAGAACAAATAGGGGGTAGTTTGAGGTTTTGGCGCTCACCTGGGGTTAAACGAGCCCACGATGCAGGTCCTTCACTATTTCAGGTTCAATTTGTAGAACGTCAGTTTAGTCCCAAACCACTCGCACTTGGTGCCTGGAGGAGAAGAAAGAGGGCGAGCTTATCCAGGAGCGCAACACGGCAGTTGTCAATCTGATGGAAGCCCTCAAGTCTGAGCACGACCTGGTGCTTGAAGCTGCAGGATGCAGGGTTGAGCAATGCAACCCCGTGTTCAAGCCATGCTGCAAGCTCCTGTTGTTTGAACAACTTCCTTTAGGTTCTTTTTGAGGGCCGAATCGTGTTTGGTTGAACAAGCTTTGCCCGACCCTGGCAGGATGCTCGACTCAGTCCGGAGATGCAGAAAGGGCCGCTACTGCCTTGCGCGGCAAAGCCGAGCGAGCCACCAAACGACTGGAGGAGGTGCGGAACGCCTAACCCCCAAAGAAAGATCGAGTTTTGGCCAGGTGGGTCCCTGGCTGGCTTCCATAGGTTTTTAGAGAGCCCCGCAGCCCAGCGAACCCTCAGGTCTGGACCGCCCTGTGGGCTGCAGATGAGGCACAGGACCGGAACCCCGCGCTGGGCGAGCGCGCGCCGGAGGTGACAGACAAGAGCACGGTGCGAGAGGAAGCCTTACAGCAGCTCCCCAGCCCAGGAAATCCACATATTTTTTCTTCAACTCTTTTTGGGGACCGTGCGGCCCGGCTCTTTTTTTTTCAACTCGGGGGGAGGGGGTGCCCCCTTTGTCCCCTTGGTTTAACTTTGTAACCGGAAGGGTTCCGGTTTTTGTAAACAAAAACAGGGTGGCAGTTCGATTCTTGGCACGGAAATCCGCTGGCCTGAGGCTCAGGGACTTTCCCCATAGCATCTCTGGGCAGGAGGCTGGGGAATTAGATCAATCCGCCTGATAGATGGGTTGTCAAAAAGATGGCCCCCTTGAGCTTAAGGTGCCACTTTTCATATATCAAAAGGAACCCCTGATTTTGACAACCTCCAGATTCGGAAATTCGGGCTCTGGGGGCCCATGAAATCCTCGATCTTTGTGCCAGGCCTTCCTTGTGTCCCAAGACTTGCGGATTGGAAAGCTCGGGATCCGCCACACCCACTTTTCTTCGCACACCAATCAGGTTCGAACCTTCGGCATGTTTTGGATCAACGAGAGGTGATGCAGCACACCAACGAGGAATTCCTGGAGCTCAGGTCGCAAGTGCAGCAGGTCCATCGCAGCTCCAGTGGCGTGGCCAGTCTGAACTCAGTGGAGATGGCATTCTGCCAGCTGAATGAGGCGAGGGCACCCAGCAGAAAGTTTCCCGACCTGGATTTCAATGTTTTTGGGGTTGGGTTCCCATGTTCTCCCCCCCCCTTTGCTGGTTTGAAGCATCACCTTTTGGGTCATATTTCCACTTTTGCCGGTTTCAAACATCCTCTTTGCGGTTTTGGGTTTCCTTCCAGCCCTGAATATTGCAAGTTCCGCAACGTCGACAACACAAATCCATGCCCCCTTTCAATGTTGCACGCAGACGTTAAGTCGAGGCCCAATCTTGTTTTTGCAAGTTCAACAGAATTTGGGGAGAGGGGGCCACGGATGTCGCGTAGCGGCATATCTGGTGGAAAGTTACGCTGCACATGTCTCTTTGCTGGCTTTGAACATCATCTTTTTTCCGTACATGTCTCTTTGCTGGCTTTGCACGGCCAAGACAACGTAAATTTCAACGGGCGTCCCCTTTTGGGCCGTTTCCTCTAAATCGTCAATGGGAAAGGGTAGGGGTCCTCAGGCGATGAGCGATCTGCTGCAGGCGGTTTGCCAGGAGAAGGAGTACTGGGAGCAGCTGAGCATCGAGAAATGCTTTCCCAGCCGCTCCATGATCGATGCATGGCCCATAATCCTTCAAATTCATTCAGCGCCAGAAGGGGAGCCGCGGGAACATCATGATGCTAAGGTCCTTGCATAGTATATTATGTGCTGATCGGATAAACAACATAATACGTCTGCGATCGTAATAGTAAGTTTGATCGGGATTATTGTTTTTGGTGAAGGGGCTGATTTGATTATTGACATTCAATTGCAAGATGTAATGGTCACTATTAGGCTGCAATGGCTCCCCTTGCTGTGGCTTTGAATTATGGTTTTCACCCTTCGCCGTTTGCACGGTTTCCCCAATTTTCCCATTTAACCAGCAAGGGACTCTTTTTTTGCCAAGCCAGCACAAGTATTATACATATATATTATTATATATATATATATAAATTTGGGGGGAGTCTAGGAAATCTATGGCCTAGGATGCAGGGTTTGAAGAGCACCGCCTGGCGGCTGCCACGGCCGAGTGTTTGGGCGCGTACAGGGACAGGCACGTTCCTCAGGTTCCCTTTTCGGATCTCTAAAAGTGGCAGCTTGGTTGGAAGCCGCCAGAAAACTGAGCAACAAAAAAACTGTCGGTTTGGGGAATCCAGTAGGCTCCAAGAATTGAGGATGGGACTGCGACCCCTGACAGGCTGGGGATGATCCACAAGTTGCAGAAGCAGATGCGTCAGGCCCAAGAGGCACCACAGCAGTTGCAACGAGGCTTCGAGGAAGCCAAACAGCACCGCGCCCAGATCTTGCAGGAATCCAAGAAGCTTAAGAAGGCGCAGCTTATGCAGGAGGCCAAGGAATTGTACTCCGACGACCGCGTGGGCTGGTTGGAGACGGCAGTTGGCAGGCTTTGGAGAAATTCAGACATCGACGTCAGGAAGAGGAAGCTGCAGGAGAAGCAAAGAGCGTCCTGGCAGGGCATGCAAAACCTCTTGCAACTCAGCCAGCTGCATTGTCCAGAATGGGTGCCCAAAGTCATCGAGTTGTGCATCGCAAACACCACCCTTGATCAAGGCCGGTCAGACTACAGCCCAGGCTACAGGGATGCTTCGTTCCTGCAATCCGTGCTGGTGTGCCGCAAGATTTCGGACTACACAATTGGAGAGGCCTTTGAGCAATCAAGGCACAAAGTCTTCAAAGCCGAGCACGTCCGCGAGAGTTGCGTCCTGAAGCAAATCGATCTGAGCAGCGCGAAGGGCACGAAGCAGTTCTGGAAGCTCGCTGTGACACATACCAGGTACCGGCATCCTTTCCTGGTTTCGCTTCAGGCTGCGTTCATCGACACGGATGGGACAGGCAAAACACTTGAACGTGTTTTTGGCTACTTGCATTTTCCGCTTGCCAAGGGCACACTGGATGACGTCCCTATAGAGGAACTGACACTTTTCCGGTTGCTGTCTTTGCTGCAAGGGAGCGCTTGCGCGCTGGCGTACTTGCATGGCGAAAAGGCCACTCATGGCGACATCAAGCCATCCAACATCCTTTGCTCTGAAGAATTTCAGCCAATGCTCACTGACTTTGAGCTGTTGATTGATGCAACGATCACAAGCGGGCAGACCACGACGGTCGCGGCTCTGGGCGGCACTCTGGACTTCCTGGCGCCGGAGCTGTGCAAGGAAGGCGCGCGCGATGCCAGCAAGAAAGCCACTTCCAAGGCGGACATGTATTCGTTGGGTATGACTCCTAGTTGCGCAGTGACACCATTTTTTCCGTTGTTTCTTCAAACCCAGCCAGAAAAAAAGTGCTCTCTTTTCTCGCGGCTGCTGAGCTTCTGAGGACTTTCAGACAAGCGCTCAGTCGCTGCCGGGATCATAAGGGCAAAAAGCATGGCAGCTTGATGGATGACAGACCCCGTGAGACTTTCGAGAAGCTGGACGCCTTGGCAGATCGCATGACGCAGCAGGTTGCGAGTGCCAGACCAGAGGCGAAGCACATCGCAGAAGACCCCGTTTTTCTGACCCACATTGCTGAAGAGAGGGAAGCAGCCTTGCACCGGAACAGCAAGCCAACTTATTGGTCCAAAGACTCCAGCAAGGAGCTGAAGGTCTGCAAGATCCCTGTCGGAATCTTTTGGCCCCCTTTTTCTTTGGACTTGTTGGACCTCCTCCATCTTCCACCCAGCAAAGACTCGAGGGGGCCTCTAACAAAGTCTGGCCCAGGATTGAGGAGGGCGACCAGGCCTTTAAAGCGCTGCAGGATGCCTTGGTGACGCACCACATCCTGGGAGGGAGGGATGGAGGGGAGAAGAAAGCAGGCCGGGTTGGTTGCAGAATCCATGTTCAGATCCCAACGACCAGGCAGTAATAGTAAGGTGAGACTAGCTTTGTCCATCAGCCGCTTGTGTGTGGGTTTGGGGCCCATTCACTTCATAATCGTGCCCGTAATCGGTGTTCAAAAATTCCCCCCCCCCCGCCCAATGCCCCGAACGAACCCGCAAGGGGAAGCCACGACCCTTTGGCACAGACTAAAAAGAACACATGGGGGTTGATCAAAAGGTCCTTGCAAGGAGTTATGTATTCGGTGACCATTCGTCTTGGCTTAAATCCCTCCGCGAAAGATTCCGCGTTGAATTCTTGGAGGCATGCCTGTGCACTTACGTATTTGCAGACCCCGCTCCCTTGTAGATAGGGAGATACGCAGCACCTACACTTGATTCCCTGCCTGTGTTGGGATTGGTGCAAATCAATAACGTTGGCTGGGCTATTTTGGAGCAAGTTTCGCGAAAGACCGGCGAAAGGCCAGGGAGCTTGTTGCAAGGTTCCGCACATCGCCGGCAAGCGCAAGTGGCAAGGGCGAATGACGGCTACCGTGTTTGCAAGCATAACTGCAGCAGCCACAATGGCTCCAGAGCGCACGCTGCAAACAAAAGGGCGTCGCGAAAGATTCGCGAAAGAAACCTTATTTCTCGCGAAGATGGCGTTTGCCGGAAACAGGAAAATTGATCAACTGGCACAAATGCATGGGGCCAACCTAATTTATTTTGAGAGCGCTCGAGCATCCTGCTGCTCACCCTCCCCCCAAAAAACCAAGGAGCCTAAAAAGGCTCCTCTGAAAGCCTCCAGCAGGGGCCCTCTTTCAGATTGCTTGATGTGTTTGAGTTGTTTGCTGGTAAACCAATTCTACAACCAACGCGGGTTGCTCAAAATGTGGGGGGGATCCTCGGTCCGCAAGCCGTAGTGGCGCACCACTCCGACCAGGGAA
This sequence comes from Effrenium voratum, assembly GCA_963377175.1. NCBI lineage: Eukaryota > Dinophyceae > Suessiales > Symbiodiniaceae > Effrenium > Effrenium voratum. The sequence continues at coordinate 570,927 of CAUJNA010003471.1, read as the reverse complement.
GCCACGGTGGGCCTGGTTGTTGTTGCAACCAAACGCGGGGGGGGGGGGGGCTTGAACCTCCAAAGCGCCATAGAAAGGTAAGGTGACCTGAGCTTTGTTTTGGTTGGATCTTCGCTCTTTAACTGCGTTTCCTGCTAGCCCGCAAAATGTGAAGTTCCGGCCCCAAAAAAATGCCGTCCGGTCATGGCACCATGACACCCCACCCTACCCGGCTGTTTCGGGAGTGCACGCGATAAACCTGTAAAAAGCCGTCGCTTTGTGAAGCCCTGGCCACCAAGCGAGGCCCCAGGATGTGGGGCGGTCCCAAAAAAACAAGGAAATCATTGGAGGCAAGCCTCAACAGATCGTTGCTTTCCTTTGGCTTCCTTTGCCTCCCTCTAAAAGGACAGCCGCACAGCGGTGGTTCCGAAAAGGAGAGGCGCCCCTTTCTGCCGGCCGTCCCAGGCCGCCTCCAGGTGCGGAGAGCTTGGCGCATCGAGAACCCGCTGCTGTTCGCCAAGTACCGTGCGGAACAGGACGCCGTGCGCGCCAGCGTGGACTCCCTGAAGAGGCGTCTTGGGCGCACTTTTTTCGTTCGGTTTTGTTTTTGTTGGATTCGGAGCTGGGTGCTTCCCAGATGTACACTTGTTGGCCATACGCTTGGATGGACTTTTTGATGTGGGTTGACAGGGGCTTCCCAACAGATCCCAAGTTCGAGGTGCGCTGGTTTTTGGAGCGAGGAATGGCTTCCTGGGAGCCCCCTGGGTTCATTCCCAAGACCTCAAGGCTGTCCCCAAGGCAGTCCCCTAAGCTCCAGCCTCGGTTTCCGCCAGTTTAGCACTCTTTAAGCATCCTTTACGCTCGAACTCGCAATTCCCAACAAGGAATCCACAGGTTGTGGGAAAGAAGGTGGTTCAATTGCGTGCTGAATGGGTGGTTTCCTGGGGTGGCCCTCTACTTGAAGGGTACCACCAGGTAGCCCCAAACCATGAGTCAATGAATGTTCCCCGCTGAGAGCAGCTCAGCGAAGGTACGGCAAAAGCCTTGCAGACCCCCGGATCCTGAGCAGACTCACGGAAGCCACGGGCGAGTTGCATTCCGCCCGCCTGGACGCATCGATCAACGAAGTGTACTTGTTGCATTGTCGGACCGAAGGCTTACTTTTCAACTGTTTGCCCTTTTGGACTTAGCTTGCCCTTTCAACCTCTTTGCTTCCTTGTAGTTTTCCAACGTGTCCATTCCACTTATCACCTTATCAACGGGCTAGAATTTTGTGCAGGTTTTGTCCGTGTGGCCCAGGTTGCATGGTGTCAGAGATGTTGGGAAGTCGCTGCTAAGCATCATCACCTCGGGGCCGAGCAAAAGCCATTGCACTGGAGGTTTGTTCGGCCTTGGTGTTTATTTCGCAGAGGACGCCGGGCTTGAAAGCCAGGTTTGAGGCTGCCTTTGTCTGCCATACTAGAAGAATTTGCTTTAAAATGGCACGAGTCACAGGGATCGAGATCTTTCAAAGGATGTCAGTTCAAGAATCTCCCAGGTGGCTGGCTTATAGGAGCCCACTGCAAAGTCTTGCAAATCGTGTGGCTGTTGGATTTATAGGGGCTCTGGGGATGGGAGCCAAAAGCGGCGTGAGGACGCAGCAAAGTGCCACCAGTATGCAGCGCACACGAAAGATGAATACTTCAACCAGGCCGTGGTCGAAACTCAACAATCTCCCCAGGCAAGTCTATGGAAGGAACCTCACCCAAAAGGGTTTCCTTTAATGCTCTTACTTGTTTGTTCCATTTAAATTGAAAGGGGAGTAGGCATGGTCGTCAACCTATACTTTTTCACAGACGCCAATGTAAGGGGGTCATGACCATGCCCCGGATTTCGTTGGAGTTGTGGCCAGGTGCCGGCCTTACATAGGCACCTCTATGAGAACCGCGATGCTCATCCCGGCAGCGGCACTGAGCCTGTGTATGTTCACTACATCCTGGCTTGCCGAGTGATCATGGGCTATTTTGCCATGACTCAGGAGAGTGTTTTTTTTGTTCTTCTTCTTGTTTTTTCTCGGTGCGACTTTCCGTGATATTAGGGGAACCCCATAAGTCTAAGCTTGCAAATCCCACTTTGGCATCACAGATAGGGTTGCGACCTCAGGATGGTAAGCGCGACGCCCTGATGGTGGATGGGGGCCCGGTTTGGTTGACCGAGACCCGAACAGAGTTGGCGCAAGTGAAGGGCTGTCCCGAGGGCTCTTCAGAGAAGTACCACGCCTTGATCGGGGAAAGTGGTCCGGGGCACGAGCGCTTTCGGGAGTTCATGCAGTTCAAAGATGAACGGATCTACGCAGAATATTTGATTGCGTATAGTGTGTCTTAGTCTCACGCTGCTGTGAAACAGTTGTCTTGTGCAGACTTGCGGCCAAAGCCTGTTTACTTGCGAACTCCTGTCGTCCAGTCTGGCCTGGGATTGAAAACAGGTCCGTCGGAAAGCAGCGTCAGTCTGACGACGTACAAGTGGTTGCCTGCAGGGTTGGCTTTTGCCCGACTTCTTGGCACCAACCTTTGTTTTCTCAAGTGACACGGGTGTGTCATTTGTTGGCGGACCCCGGGCCCCCGAAATTGTGGTTTCCTTCTGGTTTCCCTTTACAACAGAGAAGCCGATAGTCTGCTCGCGCATTGGCGCACGCTACCCCGATATCCCGGTAAGGTCCGTGTGCCTTTGTCCTTTGGCTAGCGAGGTGCGCAACGGCCGACCGGCTTATCGGCTCGTTGGCGCTACATAGAAAGTCTGGGGCCCAACAAATGGTTAGTTTCCGTTTGGTTTCCCATCGAAATCCAAGCACAAGGGGGTTCCCCTGAAAATGGCACTCCCGCGTTGTTCCCAATGTCGCCGTTTCGCAGCTTCTCCAAGCAGGGGCGTCCTGTTACGGGATTTTTGGACAGGACTCAACCGTGGCCTCGGATCTCGCCTATTCGGCAATTCTTTTAGGGGAGCAGTAGCCTCAAAAAAAGTAGCCTCAAATGGGGGAAAGTAGCCTCAAAAAAGACCCCCCCATCTCAAGTTTGGGCATTACTGTACCATGATTAGAAATGTAAAGCTTGCGGTGATACGGTGTCCACTTTCTTCAAACCCCACGTCGTTTACATAGCTGTATGGCTGTATGCGCCATCGGTGAAGTCGGCGGCCGATCTGCGGATTTTTCTCAGGGGTGTGTGTGTGTGCGCGCGTGTGTGCGTGGGGTGGCCTGCGGCATCGGCGCGGTGGAGTCCTTGTTTTGGGGTGCAGTCCCGGCCAAAAAAAAACACAAGGTTTCAAGCAGCTTTCCCGTTCCGAACAGACATTCGCTCCAATTCATGCGGATTTGTTGGAATCGAGCAGCACCCAAAATACCAGCTGATTTAGAGATATTTGGAGTTGACCCCCGCGGGGCCCCCGCCGTTCTTGCAGGTCATTTTTGAGGATGCATCCCGAAACCCTGCCTGCGTGGCCCGAGGCAGGGCCTTAGGGACGAGAGGCGCGTTGCGTGTTTGGCTCGCTGGCTGGGGTCTGGTCCCGGACGTGGCGCGGACAAGAAATATTTCGTCTTTCCATTTCATCCTTGAAAACCATCTGCCAAGAGGTCGAGATTCGAGATTGGGGGGCACAGTAGCGCAGCATTTCATGTTAGCTCTTGTTAGGGCAGGTACATGTACAGCAGCCTGGCAAAAGTGGCCTGAGCCCCTGCATGGTCAAGTTTGTTCAAAGAAAGCATCAGGACTTGAATCAGGGCGACTGCAGGGCTTTTTCGTTTTGAAACACGTTCTGTCCCCCTGGCAGTGAACCTCTTCAAGGTGTTTCTCCTGCGCTTGGCGCTCTGCTATCCCAACTGGTGATCTCAGGTATCCAATCATATCCTTGTGGCTCCTACTTGATGTCTGCAAGGGCTGTTCTTGTTTGTTGCGCGTGCCCCTCGTATCATCAGTGGGTGCCTTTTTCGTTGCCTAAGTGAGTCAAGACCCTCTGGACGTTAACGGCAGACAGAGGGAGAGAGAGAGAGAGAATCATGTGCCATCACAGGTGTTTGCTGCGGGTTCACTATACTACAGTGATCGGGATTCTGAGCAGTACTTTTGAGTCCTCTTGAGTCACTGTTTCGCTCGGGTTTTGAAGATGTTGCTTTGGACGGTGAAGTGGACGCCTACTTGTGCCTTGTGGATTCTGGGCCCCACACCCCCTTGAATTTCGCGACTTTGGGGCCGGGCAATTGGATCAACCCATCTGTCACTGAGCAACTCCAGTGCGTGATATGCAGAACTTGGATTTTAGACCGAAGTGGAGGCCAAACGTTGGCTGCAGCAATGTGTTGCAGAAGTTGGTCAAGCCTGTTCCGTACCTGTTCCACTGTCAGCCGTCAGGCAGCCACAATCGTCTGACGCATCAACCCAATCCGAAGCCTTTGGAGAGGTGAGACATCCAAGGCGCAGTTGTTTCAGTTTGTATGGAGGCCTGCCTTTTTGCCCGCAGGAGCCCCGTTGAAAAAAACCACCGCAGCGGCAATTGCCGAGCACGGAAAGGAGTTGAATGAGAGGTGACTCATCTTAATTTGTGAATTTAGATGAAGGTGATTGCCTTGTCACAACTTGTGCAAGGTGCGCATGAGGCGATCGATCGCCACCTAAGGCATGTTGCTTCCGACATGTGCAAGCAGGAAAAACCGGGGTGGGCTTGACAGGGGCCTGTCTGGGAAAGGCTCGCGGATGCTCGCGGCTTGGCTCAGGCTCCAGTCGCCGCACGGGTCTTGGCCCAGTTGCGCCGCGGCAAACTTTGGCTCAGACCGGCAAGGCGAAGCCGAAGGATCGATGCAAGAGCTAGCTGAAGCGCGGCATTCATGATGCAAAAGCAGAGCTATGAGCAAGTGGAAGCGGAGCAGATCAAAACGAGCAGACCGTTGATTTCTTCCTTGCTTTTCAGAACGAGCAAAAAGGCTGGGGAGGATTGGGGATGTTTCCGCAAATCTTCGGGCAAACGAGCAAGCAAAGTTTCCAAGCACCGCCTGCTGGCCACAACTTGGCCACAACAACAGCTCCAGCGGGTATGTCTCTTTTCCGGGCATCCTCTTTTTTTTTGGTTTTCTTTCAACAGAATGCAAACGTCGTTATTCAGGGAACCCTTAGTTGGTGGTTGGGATTGGTGGTTTGGGACTTGAACCCCTGGATTTTGTAGAAGGTTAATGGGAAACCCCTCCTCCACCACCAAATCACCAATCCAAAACACCAATTAGAGGAAAGCTGATTTTGACAATCCCAGCTGGTTGGTTACTCAGCCGCCAACTTGGCGGTCGCCCGCCATGCGCGGAGCCCGCAAAGCTTATGCGCGCGGCTGAGTCGCAGAAACGAGTTCTCGGTTTGGGCAACCGCAAAACAGGGTCGCATATTCAAATACCGCTTTTTCAACGATGGAACAGGAGGATGTTGGAAAACTACCTTCATCTTGTAAAGGCCTCATGTCCACTTCCATGATTGTTGGAAGGCGAGTACTCTCCCTATTGCTCCCTCCCATTAACATGGCATTTGACAGGGAATTGGTCGCTTCAAGAAGGACCATGCCCATTCCAGAACTCGTGGAATTGGGGAGGGTGGTGACCCCGGAATTCCACTTGAACAGGACACCTACGATGGACATGGGCTAAGCTTGCACTCGGCCTACAGTTTTCTCAACAGCTGCAACTGATGTGTGGTCTCTCCCCATATAAGCTCCGGACTCTGAGGTGGGTTCTGGAGGGTGCCAGATTTCATGGAGCGGTTGCTGGATAGGGTTCCGGGGCCTCCCTAATTTTCCGAAGGTTCCAGAAGGTTTGGAGCTCCAGTATTCAGAGCAATTCGAAGCTGCAGGCAAGGGTTCCCAAAATACGTTAGGGGATATCACTGGAGCTTCCTTGGGTTGCTTCACAAGTCAGGTGCCTCTTAGTTGGTGGTTGGGATTGGTGGTTTCGGGATTTGAACCCCTGGCCGTACATCTGAAACCATCCCCTAAGCTCCAAACCAGGAATTCAAACCACCAAGTGGCGGGGAGCTCAACAAAGGGAAAGGGACACCCACGAGCGTTTTTTGTTGTTGAGCCACGTACCCCAAGGCGGCGCTCCCTGGGTGAGGTGGCAGGAAGGGGTTCTTTTGCCTCGCGGTGCTTCGAGGGGCCAGGCTGCTCAGGTGATTTTTTTTTTAAACGTGTGGGTTTTTCGCGGGTATCTTGTTCTTCTGTGAAGGGAGCCAAAACAAAAGCCACCATGTTGGATTTTGTTCCCGCTCCCTTTGTCTGGCACATTGCTTGAACGGGCGTTGGTCGGGCCCATCAACAAGCCTGGCCATTACCCGCACGAGTTTTCCCAATTGGCACGCATGGTTCCCTAGATTGGGGGCCAAAGTATATCACGATTAGCCAAAAGGACACCTACCATCAAAATGGGGTGGCTCCATTTAGGGCACCAAGCGTTGTCCCACCAAACGAAGCGCATAGGATGGCTTTGGTTTTCCTCCAGCATCACTCATCGCAATTGAAGCAATCTCCCCTTGAATTGTCCCGACAAATGTGACGTCTTCAAGCAAAAGTGGAAATACTGGAAAATGCGAGCGGCTTGCCTGCATGCTGGCGAGCAGGGATTAGCGGGAAGCCAGGACCGCCAGCATCCCTCCAGGCACTTTATAATCCGGTCGTTCAAACATGATTCTACCAAAGAGAAGCCTATCAAACTTGGCCGAAGTGTTTACAAACTGGCAACCTTCGGATCCCCGAACAAGATGGCGAAGAACATGCCCAGTGCCTTGCCATTGCGGGCGGCAAGGGGCTGGGCATGATGCTGCGCCATCACGAGGTCTCTTTTTAACAGGAACAGCTCGGCGTCAAGATGTAAAACTGCAATTGCGCGCTTTTAGAGGCGCCGAACGTAGGACTGGTGAAAGTTGGCAAAAGGCAAGCTGAGCCTGACAAAACATGCCTGGTGTGATGTGGGATGCGTGCAGCGAGCGAAACACAGACGCTAGCCACTCTCGTTTGGGTGGGCGGCTTGAACTGATCAAGGGGACAGCAAACAGCAAAGTTCCATGTTAGACCCTGCCCCGCAAACTAGCAGTGGATGGCGCTGTTTGGCTGCCCCGAGGTCCTTGTCGCCGTGATCTCAGCTTAGAAGCATGCAGAAGCGCCACGCGGTTTTGCTGGCAACGGAGCGGTCTCTGAGGTACCAGAGATGCTGCGTAAAACACGATGACGCCTGCTTTGCCTGGGGCTTGGCTGAGACGTGGTTCCGGCAATGCTCGATACAGCACAGCGCACGGCGGATCAGCTTCAGATGAGGGGCGAGTGATCATGACGGTAGAGTTGTGATTAGTCATTAGGTTGTGATGTAAAATCCCGGAGTGCCCTGGCATTTGTGCTTCAGCTCGCTGGAAGGATGAACCTGTTGCGAAAGAGCTATGCTGCAGCATCCCCAGAGGTTGTTGCAAAGACGTTCAGGGCAAGCGAGCAAATGGGCTGTGGACCGATTTTGCTGAACTCGGACTTGATCTCACTGGTGGCTCTCAATGCAAGGTTGACTTTGCACCATAGTTTGGCTGCAAGTTGTTTGCTTGGTGCTTGCCTTGGTGAGCTGATGTCTTGTCAGGCTCAGAGGTAAATCGCTCCAAGACCTGGTGGGCTGGGCAGGCCGGGCGCTCCCATTAAGCACGCCAGTTGTAGGCGAGCATCTTGTTTTTGGATTGGCCTTTTCTTGGGTACCACTTAGTTGGTGGTTTGGAGTGGTGGGAAACCTCTCCTTAGCCACCACACCACCAATCCAAACCACCAAATGGAGGGAGGCTGATTTTACTTGCGCAACGTCCGCGATGTACCAAGTTCCAAACCGGCCGGCAGTTTGTGCCACAAGTCGCCAGGAGGTGCTCAGCTTTGCCGAGCCCCAAGCGCACCTTTGGCCAAGCCTTGGCTGTACCCGGGATTTTCGCACCTTTGGTGCCCACAACCGGGCGCGAGGCCCATTTGGTGCTGTTCCACCTCAGCCGTGGCACGTCAAAAGCTGAGCCTGCACATCGAAAGCCGTCTGGGCTCTAAACAGCTAACAAAGTTCAATTCCTCCACAAGAAGGCCAACTTTCGATTTCTCCAAACGATTTGGGTGCTTAAAAACAAGCGCGAAACATAGGGGGGATATGTCATGTTATTTCCGAAGTAAGCCTTTCTCCAGTTTCGAAGCCCACAGGGGCCGGATTTTTGAACATTTTTGAACGGTAAATGGGAAGCCACCCCTATCCTCCAACCCACCAATCCAACTCTCCAGGCCAGTCCTTCTGCTTCCACGGCTACTTCGGTCCGTCAGGTCATGCCTCACCAGCCCCACTTTGGACCTGGAGAGCTGCTGCGGACCGCGCCTCAGAAGGGTCTCGGGGTTCCAGTGTGATTTGCAGGGGGCCGAGCTGCCCCACCACCAGGAAGATCGCAACAATTTGGGGGGTGACCTCTTTTTTTGTTTGACGCACAGGTGAGAGAGTGAATGTTCGATTGGGAGCCAACCTTGTTGTTTTTCTTCTCAGATTTCTCCGGCCCCCCGATGGCACCCAGATCGGGCTTGCAAGCCCAGGCTCCGGGGCCTTCCTTGGGCACAGCTGCCCGAGGGCTCGGGCCGGCAATTTCGCATACCAAATGGCGTTGTCAAAAACAGATTCTACAAATGATGGTTGGGTTCCGCATGAAAAACGGCAGGGGGATGGTTCGGTTGCAACATGCGCGTGCTGTTTTTGTTGAAGGAACCTTGTTGAACAGAGCTGGCTGGGCCTTGGGCCAAGATGTCGCGCAGGTTGGGACAGCGCCTTTTCTGGGCGGCACTGCTGTGGTCATGCGGCCCAGGCCAATGGTGTTTCTCAAGGGGCGTGCGCTGACATGGCACCTGTCGCCTCGGGCCAATTTTCCAGCACCGTGCAAAACGGACAGGGATTCGGGAGCCATGTGTGGGTTTAAGCCCCCCTATGATTTCAATGTTTTTGGATGAACGCTTAGCCATCACAAACCCAGTACGAGAAGAACACTGCGAATATGAACAACTCTATCACCTGTTGAATGTCGCTAGCACACCGCAAAGTCGGACCCCATGCTGCATGTCCAACTTGCGACGCCCAGGTCACCACTCGCTTTGGGGCGCCGAGGCAGAGATGCAGCCGTGGGCCCGGAGCTGGGGGACATTTGATGTCCGCTTGGGCCCACTTACCCTCCCACCCAACTCACATGGAACCCGCCGCTTGGGACCCGGTCCCCTTGAAAGGAACATGGTCCAAGCCAGGACCCCCCGAATGTCAGAGAGGTTCCATTTTCATTGGTGGGAGGGCACTTGATTTTCCGTAACATGAATCGCCAGGACCGCAGGGTCTGTCAAGTGCGCCGTTTTTTGGATGCGCCGAGGCCAAGCAGTTGCTGGGCTGGGGACTTCAACTACGAGCGCTGCTGCAGCACTCCAGAGGTGCGGTTCCAAGGCTTCGACGAGCTGCCAGCCCTGGTTCTCTCCCGGTCTTGGAAAAAGAAGGACTGCAAAAGGGAAAGTGGAAGAAACTGGTGTTTTCATTCTTTCAATACTGGAGAGGGCCACACCTGATGCCAAAACCATTGCGCGAGACAAGAGACAACCTTTCTCCAGGACCATGTTGCAACGTTGAAGCGGAACTTGGTTGGCTGAAGCCAGCAGCCAAAAGCCCAACTGCCGAGTCCTTGTTGAAATTCGCACCTCCCAACCCCAGTTGTGCCCAACAGTTTCTTCCAAAATTCCGATGGCCCCGGCCAGCCAACACCCCTTCACCAACGGCCGGATGTGCCAGCGCCGGATCACCTCAAACCCTTGGCCCTTGGGAGGTCCAAAACGAACCCCTTCGTGGGCCCATTCGACACTGTCCGAAAGACCAGAAAACAAAGGCTTTGGTAACGTACTTGGGGTTTGGAAAAAGAAAACACATGACCCTGGAAGTTCTGCCATGATGGAAGATGCCCAGAAAAAAAAGAAGCAACCAAACATGAAACAGGGGTGACGAAGGCTGACCAGAACGCACTGGGTTCGGACCTGATGAAGGGGGACCATCCCCACCAATGTTGGGACCCGATCGGCAGTCCCCTTTTCCCCCGCCGTACCAATTCATGCTAACCTGCTCCCGCCTGCATCCCCTCAGAACAAATCGTCACCCCGTATCTTGTTTCACCCCCAAAAAAGAACACACACGAACAATACAATTCCAAAGAACAAAGGCTACTGCGAACTGCGAACACCCTTGTGGTAAGTCAGTTGTTCTTCGACTGCCTCTTCATCCAGCCAGGCGGGCATGTTCGACTGCTGGGATCATCGCTTCAGCCGCTCGGCTGGCTTGCAGAGCCAGGTGTAGTTAGGTTCCTGAGGCAAACCCATGCGCCATCCGAGGTTATGAAACTTGCTGCGAGACTCACGAGCAGGCCAAGATTGGCAGCTGGCACAGGGCCCAAGACGTGCTTCCTATGTGGGCGTGGCTCAAAACGATGGACGCCTCCCCTACCAACAAAAGTTTTTTTTTGGGTGCGATCTCCTGCAAGCAATCGCCACAAATAAACTTGGAGGTGTTTCTCAACAGATGTGTCCCCGAACATGGTTGGTTTGCTTTTCAGGTTTCCCTTCCGCCAAAAGGGTCCGAGATTTTGAGAAGCTCTCATACCCACAGGAAACACAATGTCAGCCGGCGCTCCAAGAATTGGGTCTGTTGGAGTGGGGGGGATTCATTGGGAAACCGAACCGTAATCAAATGAGAGCCGCTCAAAATAGATCGCTTTCATGGACCCAGCAGGTTTGGGGTTTGACATTGGGGGTTCTCTCATCGTCAGCCGCTCGCGGGTCGCTGCCCAGGTCTGCGGGCAACTTGTCCGCGCTCTATGCCGCCTGGACCTCGGTGCTGGGCTGTGAGGAAGAATTGCCCGGACGCCGGGAGACTTCTGGGGGTGCTTTTGCTCCTTTTTTCTAGGTTTCCCTCAAGATCCAACAAGGAAAGCGCACCCCTTTGTTTCTCTCACACTGGAGCCCTGGCCCTCGCGTTCGGAGGAGGGTTGCTTGAGGTGGCGTGGCTTGGTGCCTTGTTGGGCCAATGTTCAGGGCTTTTCCCCTCCCTTTGGAACATCACCTTGTGGGCAAGCTCAAGGCGAATTTCCTCGGACTGATGCTGGGCAAGCTCAACAACTATTTTCCTTTATCTTTGAGTCGCCATGGCAAAGCTCGTGTTTGTTTTTCCCATCTTCGCTTAGTCCAAAGGCAAAGCCGCCCATAAAGAGGTGGGGGGTTGGGGGGTTGTCGGCCCCAGGCCGAGGCGGGCAACTCAAGCAAACGTACTGTTAAATAGCTGGGTGCTCCGTGACCAACAAACATCAGCGAAGATAAATTCAGACATCCAACCAGAAAGTCAGACACCCAAATGTCAGACATCACCGCGCAAAGAGTCAGACATCACCGCGCGAAGAGTCAGACATCGCAACACGGAGAGTCAGACATCATAGCCGCCGACACCCGCCGCCCGCCGTGCGTCAGGATCACAACTCGCCACCCGACACCAGCCCAGCGTCAAGACCTCGACTCGCCACCCGCCACTCGCCACCCGCCGTGCGTCAAGATCTCGACTCGCCACCCGACCCCCTTCCACCCAGTTTGGCTGATTTGGAGACGCGGGGATGGGGGATTCTTGTGTCTGCGATGCCGTTTTGCTGATTCTTGTCGGTGCTCCCTGGCACGACCCCTCCCACCTGCCTGCCTGCCTGCCTGCCTGCCTGCCTGCCTGCCTGCCTGCCTGCCTGCCTGCCTGCCTGCCTGCCTGCCTGCCTGCCTTCCGTTCTTTTATTTTTATTTTTATTTGCGTCCTCGTGCATCCTGGTTTGCATGCTGCTTGTTTTCTTGGCTGCTTGCCTGCGTGCCTGCTTGCTTGTCTGTTTGCTTGCTGTCCTGCTTGCCTTCTCTGCGTGCTTGCTTGCTTGCCTACTTGCTTGTCTGTTAGCTTGCCTTCCTGTGTGACTGCTTGTCTGCTTTTCTTTCTCCTGCCCGGCGCCTGTCTGTGCGCCTGCTTTTTTGCTTGCTTGTCTGTTTGCAGGTCTTCTTGTTCTGCTCGTCTGCTCGCCTATTGCCTGCCTGCGTGCTGTCCTGCCTGCCTGCCCTCGCTTGCTTCCTTGCTTCCTGCCCGGGCGATGGCTTCTCCGCGTGCTTTCTTGCTTGCGCGTTTGTCTGCCGGCCTGCCGGCCTATTGGGTATGACCCTAGGGGCCGCTTCAAGCGGAAACTGGCGCAGCCGCCGGGCAAAGCGCGCGGTGGAGGAGGACGCAGAAATCGAGAGTGCGCTGTCGTACTTCAGGTGCCGTGCGAAGGGAGTGTTGTTCTGAGGTTGGCTTTGGTTTGCTAGAAGAAAGGAGAACAGAAGAGACAATTTCATGCCCTGAGCACGCGATCCGAGGGGATTGACCCGAGGATTCACCATCGCCGGGGTTGCGCAGAGATTGATTCGCGTACGCGTGTGCAGGGCTTGAAGCCGTCTCTTATGTTCTCCTCTGTTCTGGCAGGGGGGGGGGTTGATGGGGGGTGATGATGATGTTGGTGCGCTGGTGATGCATTTGGTTTTTACATAGCCCCCGGGTGGCTATAACTCCCGACCCGCGGGGACAACCTCCGTAAAGTGAATTGCCGCAGTCATTTTTTCAAGCTTTTTTGTTTTGAGGGCCCCCGGAGGTGTTTTTCTGTGTTTTTGTCCAACCCGAACGGTGCTCCCAGGCACCGCCCCGGCCTTACTTCGGGCTTTTTTTTCCCAAAAGCATCTCTGATGCTTGGGTTCTGCTTTAGGTTTTCTCTTAAGGTGCCTGGGAGCGATACAAGCTGTGACGACGGAGATAAGAAGGGATTTCCATTTCGTTGTGCTGCAGACCGGGCGTGCGATGCCGGCTGGGGGTGCAGACCGGGCGTACGAGGCTGGCTGGGGGGACGGCGGTGTGGGGCTGGCTGGGTGCGCGAGACTGGCGCGGTGGACGCTCGTGACAAGCGGAAACCGCCCCCGAGCGAGACGGGCGCGGGGCACGCTCGTGACAGGCGGAAGCCGCCCCCGAGCGAGACTGGCGCGGTGGACGCTTGGGGCATGCGGAAACCGCCCGCGAGCGAGACTGGCGCGGTGGACGCTCGTGACAAGCGGAAACCGCCCCCGAGCGAGACGGGCGCGGGGGACGCTCGTGACAGGCCAAAACCGCCCCCCAGCGAGACTGGCGCAAGGGACGCTTGTGACATGCAGAAACGCTCGTGACAGGCCGAAACCGCCCCCGAGCGAGACGGGGCGCGGGGGACGCTCGTGACAAGCGGAAACCGTGACAGGCCGAAACCGCCCCCGAGCGAGACGGGCGCGGGAGACGCTCGTGACAGGCCGAAACCGCCCCCGAGCGAGACGGGCGCGGGGGACGCTCGTGACAGGCCGAAACCGCCCCCGAGCGAGACGGGCGCGGGGGACGCTCGTGAAAGGCCGAAACCGCCCCCGAGCGAGACGGGCGCGGGGGACGCTCGTGACAGGCCGAAACCGCCCCCAAGCGAGACGGGCGCGGTGGACGCTCGTGACAGGCGGAAACCGCCCTCGAGCGAGACTGGCGCGGTGGACGCTCGTGACAGGCCGAAACCGCTCCGAGCGAGACGGGCGCGGGGGACGCTCGTGACAGCCCGAAACCGCCCCCGAGCGAGACTGGCGCGGTGGACGCTCGTGACAAGCGGAAACCGCCCCCGAGCGAGACGGGCGCGGGGGACGCTCGTGACAGAAACCGAAACCGCCCCCGAGCGAGACGGGCGCGGGGGACGCTCGTGACAGGCCGAAACCGCCCCGAGTGGACGGGCGCGGGCAGGCCGAAACCGCCCCCGAGCGAGACGGGCGCGGGGGACGCTCGTGACAGGCCAAAACCGCTCCCGAGCGAGACGGGCGCGGGGGACGCTCGTGTAAGGCCGAAACCGCCCCCGAGCGAGACTGGCGCGGTGGACGCTCGTGACAAGCGGAGACCGCCCGCGAGCGAGACTGGCGCGGGGGACGCTCGTGACCGCCCGCAAGCGAGACTGGCGCGGGGGACGCTCGTGAGAGGCCGAATCCGCTGCCGAGCGAGACGGGCGCGGGGGACGCTCGTGACAGGCCGAAACCGCCCCCGAGCGAGACTGGCGCGGTGGACGCACGTGACATGCGGAAACCGCTCGCGAGCGAGACTGGCGCGGTGGACGTCGTGACAAGCGGAAACCGCCCCCGAGCGAGACGGGCGCGGGGGACGCTCGTGACAGGCCGAAACCGCCCCCGAGCGAGACGGGCGCGGGGGACGCTCGTGACAGGCCGAAACCGCCCCCGAGCGAGACTGGCGCGGTGGACGCTTGTGACAAGCGGATACCGCCCGCGAGCGAGACGGGCGCGGGGGACGCTCGTGACAGGCCGAAACCGCCTCCGAGCGAGACGGGGCGCGGGGGACGCTCGTGAGAGGCCGAAACCGCCCCCGAGCGAGACGGGCGCGGGGGACGCTCGTGACAGGCCGAAACCGCCCCCGAGCGAGACGGGCGCGGGGGACGCTCGTGACAGGCCGAAACCGACCCCAAGCGAGACGGGCGCGGGGGACACTCGTGACAGGCCGAAACCGCCCCCGAGCGAGACTGGCGCGGTGGACGCTCGTGACAAGCGGAGACCGCCCGCGAGCGAGACTGGCGCGGGGGACGCTCGTGAGAGGCCGAAACCGCCCCCGAGCGACACGGGCGCGGGGGACGCTCGTGACAGGCCGAAGCCGCCCCCGGGAAACCGCCCCCGAGCGAGACTGGAGCGAGACTGGCGCGGTGGACGCTCGTGACGTGCGGAAACCGCCCGCGAGCGAGACTGGCGCGGTGGACGCTCGTGACAAGCGGAAACCGCCCCCGAGCGAGACGGGCGCGGGGGACGAAACCGCCCCCGAGCGAGACGGGCGCGGGGGACGCTACAGGCAGAAACCGCCCCCGAGCGAGACGGGCGCGGGGGACGCTCGTGACAGGCGGAAACCGCCCTCGAGCGAGACAAATGGCGCCGATGTGTTTCTAGGACGAACCCTCTCTTGAGAAGCTGTGGCCTCTTGGGGTTCGCTCTACTTATTTGGAAGCAGCCTGGAAGCACGTTGAAAATGTTTATGCTGAGCACACTCGGCCAAACAAAAGGGCGTACGAACATCCGAACGGCTGACCCCGGTCTACGCAGATTGTGTCTCAGACTTGTTTCAGACAGGCGTCAGACCCACCAAGTGACCGAGGCTTGTCCACACCGAGCCCCCGCACTTTTTGCCGCACACAGGACCCGAACAAACGCCAATGTGTTTCTAGGACTCTCTTGAGAAGCTGTGGCCTCTTGGGGTTCGCCCTACTTATTTGGAAGCAGCCTGGACGCAGGTTGACATGAATATGCTGAGCCAGACAAAAGGGCGCACGAACATCCGAACAGCTAACCCCGGTCTACGCGGATCGTGGTAACACTGTGTCTCAGACTTGTTTCGGACAGGCGTCAGACCACCAAGTGACCGAGGCTTGTCTACGCCGAGCCCCCAGCAAAAGCACAGCGCCGGCCCCCTCCCACCCAACTTGCCATCTACACGCATCCAATTGACAACGTGCGCGGCTCTTTCCACAAAGTCACCAGTTGCAATTGGTTGCGAATGGGAAAATAGGTGGAGCAACCAACGAATCCAAGCAAGCATACGAAGCAAGTTTGTGAAGGCCACGCGGCTCCATGTGAACAGCCCGGCGTTGCAGGTGCGCCAAAATTGTCCTTTTTGCCGCGCACCTGACCCGAACAAAGGGTGCCGATGTGTTTCTAGGACGAACCCTGTCTTGAGAAGCTGTGGCCTCTTGGGGTTCGTCCTACTTATTTTGCCGCACACCTGACCCGAACAAATGGTGCAAATGTGTTTCTAGGACGAACCCTCTCTTCAGAAGGTGTAGCCTCTTGGGGTTGACATGAATATGCTGAGCACGCTCGGCCCAACAAGAAGGGCACTTTGCGGCCATGAGGGTTCGGCGCTAAAGTTTCACAGTGACAGGCTTCTAAATGCAAAAATTTAAATTATTTTTTTATTTAATATTATATATATATATAATAATTTATTAAAATCTTTTTCCCCAAAAGCATTCTCTGATGCTTGGGTCTGCTTTAGGTTCTCTCTTTAAGGTTGCCTTGTATCTTTTGTGGGTTTGTTGGGAGCGATACAAGCTGTGACGACGGAAATAAGAAGGGATTTCCATTTCGTTGTGCTGCAGACCGGGCGTGCGATGCCGGCTGGGGGTGCAGACGGGGCGTACGAGGCTGGCTGGGGGGACGGCGGTGTGGGGCTGGCTGGTGGGACGGCGGTGTGGTGCAGACTGGGTGCGCGAGGCTGGCCCGCGAGCGAGAGAGACTGGCGCGCTCGTGACATGCGGAAACCGCCCGCGAGCGAAAAATGGTGACATGCGGAAACCGCCCGCGAGCGAGACTGGCGCGGGGGACGCTCGTGACATGCGGAAACCGCCCGCGAGCGAGACTGGCGCGGTGGAACATGCGGAAACCGCCCGCGAGCGAGACTGGCGCGGTGGACGCTCGTGACCTGTGGAAACCGCCCCCCCCTCTCCGCCCGAGCGAGAGACTGGCGCGGTGGACGCTCGTGACTCTAGCGGGGGCCCGCCGCGAGCGGTGATGGCCGCTTTAGCAAGTGGACGCTAGTGACATGGAGAAACCGCAAACCGCACGCGAGCGAAGACTGGCGCGGTGGATATGCGGACACCGCGGGGGACGCTCGTGACATGCGGAAACCGCCCGCGAGCGAGACTGGCGCGGTGGAACATGCGGAAACCGCCCGCGAGCGAGACTGGCGCGGTGGACGCTCGTGACCTGTGGAAACCGCCCGCGAGCGAGACTGGCGCGGTGGACGCTCGTGACCTGCGGAAACCGCCCGCGAGCGAGACTGGCGTGGTGGACGCTCGTGACATGGAGAAACCGCCCGCGAGCGAGACTGGCGCGGTGGACATGCGGACACCGCCCGCGAGCGAGACTGGACTGGCGCGGTGGACGCTCGTGACATGCGATACTGGCGCGGTGGACGCTCGTGACATGCGGAAACCGCCCGCGAGCGAGACTGGCGCGGTGGACGCTCGTGACAGGCGGAAACCGCCCGCGAGCGAGACTGGCGCGGTGGACGCTCGTGACATGCGGAAACCGCCCGCGAGCAAGACTGGCGCGGTGGACGCTCTTGACAGGCGGAAACCGACCGCGAGTGAGACTGGCGCGGTGGACGCTCGTGACATGCGGAAACCGCCTGCGAGCGAGACTGGCGCGGTGGACGCTCGTGACATGCGGAAACCGCCCGCGAGCGAGACTGGCGCGGTGGACGCTCGTGACATGCGGAAACCGCCCGCGAGCGAGACTGGCGCGGTGGACGCTCGTGACATGCGGAAACTGCCCGCGAGCGAGACTGGCGCGGTGGACGCTCGTGACATGCGGAAAACCGGCTCGGTGGACGCTCGTGACATTCGCAAAACGCCCGCGAAGAGATACTGCGCGCGGTGGGGAACGCTCGTGTTCGAAAACCGCCAGACACTGAGGACTGGCGAGGTGGAACGCTTCGTGACATGCGGGGAAACCGCTCCGCGAGCTGAGACGGGCGCGTGTGGAGCTGTGACATGCGGAAACCGCCTAGCCGTGAGCGGTGAGGAATGGCGCGGAGGTGGACGCTCGTGACATGCGGAAACCGCCCGCGAGCGAGACTGGCGCGGTGGGCGCTCGTGACATGCGGAAACCGCCCGCATGCGGAAACCGCCCGCGAGCGAGACTGGCGCGGCGGACGCTCGTGACATGCGGAAACCGCCCGCGAGCGAGACTGGCGCGTGACCGCTCGTGACATGCGGAAACCGCCCCTGAGCGAGACAGCGAGACTGGTGCGGTGGACGCTCGTGACATGCGGAAACCGCCCGCGAGCGAGACTGCCGCGGTGGCTTGTGACAGGCGGAAACCGCCCGCGAGCGAGACTGGCGTGGTGGACGCTCGTGACAGGCGGAAACCGCCCGCGAAGCGAGACCGGCGCGGTGGCTCGTGACAGGCGGAAACCGCCCGCGAGCGAGACTGCCGCGGTGGACGCTCGTGACATGCGGAAACCGCCCGCGAGCGAGACTGGCGCGGTGGACGCTTGTGACACGCGGAAACTGCCCGCGAGCGAGACTGGCGCGGTGGACGCTCGTGACATGCGGAAACCGCCCGCGAGCGAGACTGGCGCGGTGGACGCTCGTGACATGCGGAAACCGCCCGCGAGCGAGACTGGCGCGGTGGACGCTGTGACATGCGGAAACCGCCCGCGAGCGAGACTGGCGCGGTGGACGCTCGTGACATGCGGAAACTGCCCGCGAGCGAGACTGGCGCGGTGGACGCTCGTGACATGCGGAAACCGCCCGCTAGCGAGACTGGCGCGGTGGACGCTCGTGACATGCGGAAACCGCCCGCGAGCGAGACTGGCGCGGTGGACGCTTGTGACATGCGGAAACCGCTCGCGAGCGAGACTGGCGTGGTGGACGCTCGTGACATGCCGGCGAGCGAGACTGGCGCGGTGGAGGTGGACGCTCATGACATGCGGCACGTGCGCGGCTCCATGTGAACAGCCCGGCGCTCCAGGTACGCCATAATTGTCCTTTTTGCCGCACACCTGACCCGAACAAACGGTGCCAATGTGTTTCTAGGACGGACCCTCTCTTCAGAAGCTGTAGCCTCTTGGGGTTCGCCCTACTTATTTGGAAGCAGCCTGGAAGCACGTTGACATGAATATGCTGAGCACACTTGGCCCAAACAAAAGGGCGCATGAACATCCGAACAGCTGACCCCGGTCTACGCAGATCGTGGTAACACTGTGTCTCAGACTTGTTTCGGACAGGCGTCAGACCCACCAAGTGATCGAGGCTTGTCCACACCGAGCCCCCCGCAAAAGCGCAGCGCCGGCCCCGTCTCCACACACCTGCGGCGAATCCACCCAACTTGCCATCCACACGCATCCGATTGACAACGTGCGCGGCCCTTTCCACAAAGTCACCAGTTGCAATTGGTTGCGAATGGGAAAATAGGTGGAGAAACTAACGAATCCAAGCAAGCATACGAAGCAAGTTTGTGAAGGCCACGTGCACGGCTGCATGTGAACAGCCCGGCGTTCCCGGTGCGCCAAAATTGTCCTTTTTGCCGCACACCTGACCCGAACAAATGGTGCCAATGTGTTTCTAGGACGAACCCTCTCTTCAGAAGCTGTGGCCTCGGGGTTCGCCCTACTTATTTGGAAGCAGCCTGGAAGCACGTTGACATGAATATGCTGAGCACACTCGGCCCAAACAAAAGGGCGCATGAACATCCGAACAGCTGACCCCGGTCTACGCAGATCGTGGTAACACTGTGTCCACCAAGTGATCGAGGCTTGTCCACACCGAGCCCCCCGCAAAAGCGCAGCGCCGGCCCCGTCTCCACACACCTGCGGCGAATCCACCCAACTTGCCATCTACACGCATCCAATTGACAACGTGCGCGGCCCTTTCCACAAAGTCACCAGTTGCCATTGGTTGCGAATGGGAAAATAGGTGGAGAAACTAACGAATCCAAGCAAGCTTACAAAGCAAGTTTGTGAAGGCCACATGCACGGCTCCATGTGAACAGCCCGGCGTTCCAGGCACGCCAAAATTGTCCTTTTTGCCGCACACCTGACCCGAACAAATGGCGCCAATGTGTTTCTAGGACGAACCCTCTCTTCAGAGTCTGTGGCCTCTTGGGACTCGCCCTACTTATTTGGAAGCAGCCTGGAAGCACGTTGACATGAATATGCTGAGCACACTCGGCCCCAACATAAGGGCGCATGAACATCCGAACAGCTGACCCCGGTCTACTCAGATCGTGTTGTAACACTGGAGCGAGCTTATGCCTTGCTTCCAATTTGGGAGTGGTAGTTTGTGCGGATCCATTTTCGGATTTCTGCGATTGGTTCTTCATGATGAATCGGATGACTTCGTGCCTTCCATGTAGTGCGGGGCCTGTCATGTTTCACCCGTGCCTTTGCCTTTTTCTCTGTGCTTGGTCAGAGCACAGGCTGCTGGCTGCCAATCCGGCTTGAGTTGCGGTTGCTCCCTGTTTTGGGGTTGATTTCCCAACTGTGAACAACTTAAATCTTGGTTTGCCTTCGGACCCTTGAGCCGGAAAACAACGGGATCCACATGCCGTGGGGAGTTAGGCTGGTTTGCTTTTGGGTTCCCGGGCTCCTCTTGTTTTTCTTCTCGGTTTCTGGGTTTTGCGCGTTTGCGCCGGTTTGGATGACGCGGGGACGAGGGATTTGTTTCAACCCCACAGCATCCCTAGTTGAGTTATCAAGATAACCATGTTTAATCAAATCATATGATACATCACCCTCAGTCTGCCCTTTGCCTAAATTTTGGTTCGGGCCATTCTTAGGTAAATCGAACACATTAGGTGAAGTTCCACTAAAATTTTGAAGTTACGTAATTTGTGGGGGCCAAGAAAACATTGAATCCCAGGTGCATTTCTAAAAAAAAATCAGGCCTTTTGACACGCATTTAGCCAACATGCTTGGCAAACAGTTCTTCATTGTTTGCACATCATTCTTTCGGGAGCGCCTAAATAAAGCTTTTTGACTCCTCAAGTACTCCCCCCCTTTGTGGGATTGATCAGGGCAAGGTGTTGAATGAAGTTGCTTTGTCGTTTAAGCTCCACTTATAGTTGGGTTTCTTTGGAGTTGGAATTGTTGGAGGTTTGTTTGGGTTGTTGATACTAGGTGCCCAGTATGCATTGTAGCATATTGTATGCATGTTGCACGCATGTTGTATGCTGTTGAAATATGTAGCCCAATACGCATGTTGTCATATACAGTTGTACAGTTGAGACTACTGACATGTTTTGGCTCAAGAAAATAAGGCGCTCCGAAGCGGCCAAATAGATTTTCATGGTAGCGGGGAGCAGTAAAGGTTCAGAGGGACCTAAGCGCTCAATTTGGTACTACGCCAGCAGAGGGCGTGGATCAGTGCCGCCTTGGAGGCGGGGAGGCCGCGGACGCGGCAGGAGCCCGGCGGCGGTAGAGCCGCCAGGCGAGGAGGGCGCTTCGGTCGTGCCAGAGACCGAGGAGCTGTCCGAAAAGGCCCCGGTGGAGGAGACCGGGCCTGAGCAGCTCGGAGGAGCTGAAGAGGGGCCAGAAGAATTGGCCTCGGGACCGGATTGGTCCCCCAACGAGGAGAGCGTTGCCCAGCAGGCAGCTGAGACAGAGAGGATCTTAGCTAAGCTGCTGAAGGAGCCAGAGGAGCCAGAGGAGCCACCAAAGAAGAGAAAGAAGAGAGAGGATAAGCCCCCAGAGCCGAAGAAGCCGGCGCGCAAAGGGTGGATCGTCAATAGATCCACAGAGGCTTCAGCGTCGGACTCGGACGCCTGGGGCAACTGGCGATCTCCTTTGATCGCCCTGGCAGCCCCGTCCTCATCGCATCCGGAGGCTGCCAGCAGCACAGCGCCAGCACCAGCAGCAGAAGCAGCAGCTGAGGAAGAGGAGGTCCAAGTAGAATCAGAGGAGGAGGCCCCTGCAGCAGCTGAGGAGAAGCCCGAAGAAGCAGGCAAGGGAAAGGGCAAAGGCAAGAAGGGCGAGAAGAAGAAGAAGAGCAAGGCGCCCTGGCCCCGCGTGAAGGAGAACTCAGCCGGTAAGTGGAAGGACGGACGCCGGTCCAAGGAGGCGAGGTCCTACCGGTTCTTGCGGGGCTTGGTCAAGTTGAACTTGAAGCGCAACAACCCGATCCCGCCTGCAGTCTAGGAAGCCCTCGATAAGTTTGAAGAAGAGTACGGCTACGAGGTGCCTGTCCCCAAAGGCTTTGGCAGGAACGTGCAGCCAAAGTCCCCTCCAGGTGGTCCAAGGCAAAGGCCCAAGCGGGAGTTGACCCGCCGTAAGAGAAGGCCGACCAGTGGAAGCACCTCGGAGGAGGAGGAGCCCACTGCCAAAGCAGCCGCAGCAGCTGAGGAGGCAGCAGCACCGGGCGCTGAGCCAGTTGCATTGCTGCCGGAGGTGGCAGCCGCGGCGAAGTCTGCAGGCCGCGTGATCAGTGTGGCGCTGGCCACGCAAGAGGCAGCACTGCGCAGAGTGCGCGCAGGCAAAGCCACCCCGGAGTCTGCATTGGCCAGCAACTACCGCCTGAGGAACGCGGCAATCGCTCAGGAAATTGCCGAGAGCAAAGCACCGGCTCAGGGAACAGCCGGAGCTGCCGTAGAGGCAGCGATCAGGGCCCAGGTGTTGGCCCGTGACAGCCTAGCAAAGGCTTGCAGCTCGTGCGACGAGAGGCACCGCGCCCAATACCCGTGGGTGTTGGAGCGTGCGGCGCGCATCGCGAGCCAAGGCAAGGGCGCGAAGGGCGCGACGCCTATCGCACCTGCTGCTGTCACCACTGCATCAAAGGCCCTTGCAGTGAACCCCAAGCCCGCGGCGAAGAAGCCGCCACCTGTGCCCAAGACAGCGTCCGGAAAGCCTGCAGCAAAGGTCAAGTTGCAGCCCAAGCTCAAGCTGCAGCCCAAGGGACAGCCCGAGGAAAAGCCGGGTGAGGAAGTGGCCAAAAGCAGCAAAGGCCCACCGGTGTTCCTCAAGCCCAAGCAGAAGCCACCGGGAGCTCCGCAGCCTAAGTGGTCCGGAGTCCGCTTTCCGACTGAGCAGGAGTCCACAGACTCGGAAACCTACACTTCGGGGTCCGAGATCTTTGTGGAGGAACCCGCCGAGGATAGCGAGGCAGACGTATAGTCTGCCGAGGGCCAATGGCAGAATTAGCTGCCATACAAGCGCAACTGCAGCAGATCCTTGAGGAAAATAGAGTGTTGCGCGAGCAGCAACAGAGGCAACAGGAACAAACTGCCCTGTTGACCCGGCTGGCCGAAAGCATGACAGAATTGGCCAGGAATACAAAAAGAGAGGAACCCAGGAAGCTGTTGGTTGACACAAAGGGGATTGGTAAGCCGGAACGGTTCAACAATGAAGAGCATACGTTCCGGAAGTGGGTGCGTTCAGTCACAAACCTTGTTGTCAGCATCTTTGGGAAGGAATTTGAGAAAGTATTGGACTGGTGCCTCGATCAGGATGGGCCCGACGACATCACTGTGGACGAAGTCGAGGCCGCGCATGGGGAGCCGGACGGGGTGTCCGGTTTACCAGACATAGGGGACCAATTGTTTCGTTTGCTTTCTTCCTTAACCCATGGAGAGACTGAGGACTTGGTGATAGGCTGTTCTAATGGGTTCGAAGCGTGGAGAAGAATCCACCGCCGGTGGGATCCCCTAACCGCCGGACGGAAGAGAAACATACTCCGGGCGATATTGAACCCAGAACGTGTGAAACGGTGGGAAAATGTGAGGGCCGCAATAGAGCAACTCGAGGACCTTTTCAGGCGATATGAAAATCGCAAGAACGAAGCTGGTGAAGCTGGTGAGAGAGAACGCCTGTCAGAAGACATAAAGGCGACCAGCTTGGAGTTGCTTGTACCCTCAGACATTGAACGCCACCTTTTGTTGAACAAAGGACGCCTCACAACCTACGCACAGATGAAATCAGAAATTGACCTTGTGATTGAATCCTCTTTGGGAAGTAAGGCGCCGATTTCACGCCCTGGCGCAGCATCCTCATCGGACAGCGGTCCGGCGCCTATGGACGTGGACAGCCTCACGAAGGTCATCAACAGCTTGGTCAAAGGCAAGGGATCCGGTGGAAAGGGCAAAAGTAAGGGCAAAGGTAAAGACAAGGGCAGTGGGGGAAAAGGTTCAACTTCCAAGGATATAGTTTGCTTTAACTGCGGTAAAGCCGGGCATAAAGCTGCGGAGTGCTGGAGTAAAAAGAAGGATGGCTCAAACAAAGGCTCAAGCAAAGGCTCAAAAGGAGGTGGAAAGAAAGGCAAGAGCAAAGGTAAGCACAAAGGAGCGAACTCACTGAAAGAGGACACAGGTGAGGGAGCCCATGAAGAAGAACAACCCGAAGGAGAGCTCGATGTGGGTATGTTTGAGCTGGGTGCACTTACAGCTGGAGAGGACCTCCAGGCTATGGAATGGGTCCGCTTCAATTTGGACACCGGTGCAGCCCAGACAACTGGGCAGACAAAGTGCCGGTCAAGGAAGGAACTGAGGTTATGTTCAAGACGGCCTCAGGTGAGCTGGTCCGTGGGACTGGTACGGGTGTGTTCAAAGGAACCGGAGAGTATGGGCACTGTTGTAGTGTCACAGGCCCGTTGGCTCCGGTACACAAACCCTTGGTCTCGGCCTACAAATGCCTGAAGCACGGCAGAGTTGCGGTGCTGGACGAGCATGGCGGGAATCTGATCCCGCAGGACTCCAAGGTTTCTGGCAAGATCTTGGAGCTCATTGAGAAGGAGAAGAACAAGCACTACAACTTCTACCTGAAGGCGAAGGCACCTACTCAGGGTTGGTTTTGGGCGGCGGCTCACAGTGGTGTAAGTCCGGCCCAAGCCATGGCAGCGGCAGAAGATGCCGTGCCCGCCGGACGAGGAAATGAGGACATGGGAGCACCTGAGGGCCGACCTGAGGGTGTTCCTGAGAGAGAAGAGGAGAGTGAGGAGATTGCGCCGCCTGCGTTGGTGCACGCACCAGCGAACCCGACAAGGGCGGAGGTGGACGAGCATGAGTCCACAGGCCATGTTCAGTACAGGACTTGGTGCCGGCATTGCGTTGCCGGGAGAGGCCTAGGTCAGCAACACAGGTCTCGAGATGAGGAGTAAGAGAGATGACGGTTTACCCATCATCGCGAGCGACTACACCTTCATGACTACAGATGGCAAGGAAGATGGAAGAGCCAAGCCTATCTTGGTGATCAAAGACAGCCGGACGTTGTCCGTGGCAGCCACTTTTGTGGATGCAAAGGGTCCTACACCCTATACCGTGAAGTTCTTCGCCAACTTTCTGAAGCACTTAGGCTATCGGAGAGCGGTCATGATGAGTGATGGTGAGCATTCGATTGTTGCTCTTAAGGAGCAGGCAGCCCGTGAGGCTGGAGTGGAAAACGTCCCACAGGAGTCCCCGGTGGGTGACCACCGGAGCAATGGACTGGCGGAAAATGCAGTCCGTGAGGCCAAGAGGCAGGTAAGAGTCTTGAGGTCTTCTTTAGAAGAGATGATCGGCAAGGTTCTACGTGAGGACGATCCCGTCCTGGCATGGCTTCCGCGGCATGCGGCAGACCTGATGTGCCGGTACCGCAAAGGACCGGACGGCCGCACGCCTGAACACAGGCGTTGTGGTAAGAACTGGCGAAAGCCAGCGATCGCTATAGGCGTACTACCGTGACGACATCTTAAGGAAGGCCGGTACATCGGCCACCATGGTCGTACCGGATCACTTTTGGTGATCGCAGCAGATGGTGTCAAGAGAGGCACTGGAGTCCGCAGACTGGCGGACTGTGACTGTTGGGTAGCCGACGGTTGGGACGCCCCACGAGGGCTTCCATGGGAGGTGACTGCACGGAGTCACCGAGCACGCCACGTGCCGGAGCGGCTGGAGAAGCCGTTGTCTTGGTTGGAGAGCCAAGGATGGAGGTGCCACCAGCAGTTCATGTCATGGCGCCACCTATGCAGAAGAGGATCTACATCCGGAAGGCAGACGTCGAGAAGTACACGCCTACAGATGGGTGCCCAGGATGCACATGCATCTTGCTGGGCCAATCTACCGTGTTGCCACACACGGAAGCATGCAGAGCCAGGATTGTGACTCTGATGAGGAAGGCAAGAGCAGATTAGAAGAACACGAGAGGAAGAAGAGATCTAAAAGGGATGAGAAGAACGAGGCCCCTGAGAGGGATGTGACAGCTGACGACGCAGCTGGAGCGCCGGCCGACAAGGCCGTGCAAGCTAGTGAAGAACGCAGGGATGAAGGCATTTTGCCATACCCTGACAACCCAGAGGAGAGGTCAAGCCTGAAACGTGCACCTGCAGAGCCCAGCAGTAGCAGTACGCCTGCAGGGAGTAAGGCTAAAGCCTCACCGGTCAAGCCTCACAAAAGACCGGGAGAACTCAGGATAGCCGCTGGACCTAAGCTGAAGGTCCAGCCACCCCAAGGAGAGAAGAGAGACCCTGAGGTATCAGTTGAAGATTTGAGAGATCAGACTGGAGAGCCACCTGCTGGAGCAACTACTCCAGGGCAGCCCCCGGACGCGGGAGGACTGTCTTTGAGCAGGGGAAAGGAGGTGGTGAAGAGGATGATCGAGAGGAGAATCAAGCAGGTCTATGAGCAGCAGGAGGTAGAGATCTCGTCAGTGGAAATTGAGACTCTAGCCAACATAAGCTGCGAGCTAAGCGCAGTACACATCATGGAAGTGTACAGTCCAGCAAGATTCTCTAAGGAGGCGAGCAGGTTTGGTTTAAAGCCTGGTTTCGCAATCGACCTTGAGGAGGCTAAACCCGACGGTTCGTTCTGGGACCTTAGCAGGCCAGAAGACGTCGAGGCCGTAAACCAACTGATTGATCGCGACGAACCAGTACTACTGACTGGGAGTCCGCCGTGTGATCAATTCAGCCACTTGCAGAACATCAACAAGTACAGGGTCAGCCCGGATCAACGTAAGATCCGTATGGATAAAGCACTGGAGCATTTGCACAACTCATGCAGCTTCTATAGGAAGCAGCTGGATGCAGGACGCCTGTTCTTACACGAGGCGCCCTGGAGTGCCACTTCGTGGAAAGATCCTGAAGTCAAGGAACTGACGGATCGCCCGGACACATATTTGGTCCGAGGGCCGATGTGCCGATGGGAGATGATGGCGACAGACCGCCGTGGTCTTCAAGGCACAGGCTATGTGAGAAAGGAGACCGGTTGGCTCACTAACAGCCGGGAGCTTGCTGAGCTCTTGGAAGGTGAGTGCAGCAACAAGGCAGGGAAAGATCCCTGGCACAGGCATGTACACCTTATTGGTGGAATTGCCAAACAGGCCGCCAGGTACCCACCTGCGCTGGTCAAAGCTGTCCTTCGGACAGTCAAAGCTTATCTTGTACAGAAGGGTGAGCTTAACTCAATGGAGTCGAATACATCAGGGCCAATCTGTGAGGAACCTTTTGTTCCAGCAGACTACATTGAAGAGTACTGGGATGATGTGAATGGAGGACTTCTACCAGCGGAAGAAGTTAAGAAGGCCAGAACTCTTGAGATGGACTACTTCAAGAAGCAAGGAGTTTACCGGAAGGTGCCGGTAACACAATGCTACGCAGAGGGACTTCGTCCAATCACGGTGAGATGGTTAGACACGAACAAAGGAGATCCTGAAAAGCCCAACTACCGGTCTAGATTAGTTGCCCGTGAAATTAAGGCAGCTAAGAAGCCGGAAGAACAGTTGCCGCAGAACCTCCTGTTCTCGTCAACGCCGCCGTTGGAGGCAATGCGCTACTTGCTGAGTGCCTGGGCAACAGACCGGGTGTCAGCCAAGGGCCGGAGACTGAAGCTCGGTCTCTGGAGCGCACTTTTATGGAGTTCCGAAGCGACGCATATATGTGGAGCTTCCACCAGAAGACGCAGAAGAAGGCTTCTGTGGTTTGTTGGAGAAGAGCATGTATGGTTGCCAAGACGCGCCAGCAATATGGCAAGACCATTATACCCAACTTCTTTTGAAGCATGGGTTTCAGCGTGGCCGCAGCAATGGTTCCTGCTTTTACAAGCCGAGCACAGGGTGCAGAGTGTTGGTTCATGGAGACGACTTTCTTGCGCTTGGTGATCAAGAAGCTTTGGATGAGCTGGATTCCACTCTAAGGAGTGCCTACGAGCTGAAACGGCTCGGAATGCTGGGAGACGAGGATGGAGATGATCGCGCAGCACATTTCTTGAATCGTCTGATCCGCATTGGCATGCACGAAGGCCAATCAGCGGTTTTCTTGGAACCTGACCGCCGTCATGTGGAACTTTTGGTGAGACATCTGGGAATGGTGAACGCGAAGGGCACTGAGACCCCAGACATCAAGAAGTCCGTGGAGCAGCAGCTTTTGGAGGCTAACAGCCCTCCGTTGGCACGAGAAGCAGCTTCACTTTATAGGTCGAGTGTGATGCGAGCAGCGTACCTCAGTCAAGATCGTCCTGATCTTTCGCACGCTGTGAAGAATCTTTCAAGGAAGATGGTCACCCCACCGAGGCGGCGATGCAAGACCTGAAGAGACTGTGCAGGTATTTGCTGAAGTATCCTGATCTTTGTCAAGTGTTTGGGAGACAAGCCAAACCTTCGAAGGTCCGTATACAGGTTGATTCTGACCATGCAGGAGACGCTGTCACTAGGCGAAGCACTACAGGCATGGTTGCCCTCTATGGTAGCCATACACTGAAGCACTCAAGCAACGTCCAGTCGACGATAGCATTGAGCACTGGAGAGAGTGAGTATTACGCTTTAGTGAAAGGCGGTTCTGTAGGATTAGGACTTCAATCCCTCCTTCAAGACTTTGGAGTTGAGGTAGAGGTTCTAGTAGAGTCTGATGCAACCGCAGCCAAAGGCACGGTTAATAGAGTAGGCCTGAAAAAGGCACGCCACATTCAAACTCGTTATCTGTGGTTACAGGAACGTGTGGCGATGAACCATTTAAAGGTAGAACACATACCAGGCAAGCGGAACAGGTCTGATGTGCTGACAAAGTCAGTACCCGGAGTCCAAATGAAGGACACAATGAATCGTTCCGGATTTGTGTTTCTTCAAAGCAAGAGTAAAGGCCAGATGAGTCTTCTAGATTCGTAAGGCCCTGGTCCAGGCTCCGACTACCGCACTGTATAGTTGCTGTGCGGGAGATCAAGCACCCTCCAGCAAGGAGGAGTGTTGAAATATGTAGCCCAATACGCATGTTGTCATATACAGTTGTACAGTTGAGACTATTGACATGTTTTGGCTCAAGAAAATAAGGCGCTCCGAAGCGGCCAAATAGATTTTCATATGCATTATGTGTCAACTATCATGCATGCTGCATGCATCGTGCATGCTTGTTGTATGCATGTTGTATCCATGTTGCATGCATGGGGTGTGCGTGCTGTATGCGGGTTGCACGTATCTTTCATGCACTTTGTGCATGTTTCGTGCATGTTGTATGTATGGTTGTATGCGTATTGTATGGATGACGAGTGCACGTTGTGTGCACGGTGTATGCATTGTGTTTGCGTGTGTATGCATTTGGTATGCATATTGTATGAATGCTGTACGCATGCTGCATGCGTTTTGTATGCGCAATGCACAATTTCTGTTTGCATGACGGTTGCATTTTGTATGCATGATGTATGCATTGTGTATGCGTGTCGTATGCGTTTGCATGCATGTTGTATGATGTTGTGAGCGTGTTGTATGCATGTTGTATGCATTGTGTAAGTGTGATGCACCTATCTTGTATGCATATTGTATGCGTGTTGTATACCTGATTGGTGTCGTTGTGTATGCATCTCGTATACAGTTTGTATGCATGCTGTAGGCGTGCTGTATGCATTGTGAAAGTGTTGTGTATGAATTGTGTATGCATGCTGTATGCGTGTTGCGTGCCTGTCGTATGCATTTTGTGTGCACCCTTGTATGGATGCCGTACGCCTTGTGTATAACTTATGTATGCATGTTCTATTTATGTTGCGTGCATGTTGTGTTCGTTTGGTAGGCATGTTGTGTGCATGATGTATGCATCGTGTTTGGATTTTGTATGCATGTTGTATGCGTTTTGTATGCACGACATGCATTTAGGGTGCATGTTGCATGCATGTTGTATGCGTGTTTTTGCAGTTTGTGTGCACGGCGTATGCATTGTGTCTGCATTGTGTATCACATGTCATGCATGTTGCATGCATTGTGTATGCTTGTTGTATGCATGTTGTATTCATGCATGTCACATGCGTGCTGTATGCTTTGTGCATGCATGCTGTACGCATGTTGCACGTATCTTTCATGCACTTTGTGCGCCTGCGCAGGTGTCATGCATGTTGTATGTGTGCATTTTGTATGGAAGATGAGTGCATTATGTTTCACATTTTTGCCTAACACCATGCGCAGACACAGGGTGGCGGTCAGGATGGTCGGGATGGTCGGGATGGTCAGGATGGTTGGGATGGCCGGGATGGTCGGGACGGTCGGGTTGGTCGGGACGGCGGGGTTGGGACGGTGAGGCGGGACGGGGGTGGTCGGGATGGTCGAGATGGTCGGGATGGTCGGGACGGTCGGGATGGTGGGACGGTGGGCATGGACGTCGGGACGCTCGGGATGGTTGGGAGGCGGGACAGACGGTCGGGACGGTCGGGATGCTCGGGATGGTCGGGATGGTTGGGATGGGCGATACTAGGTTCTGGAATCACCAGACACATGTTACCAGCAAGAGCGTACAAAAGGGGTGAAGTTAACGATTTTGACCCTGCAACTCATTTTTTCCTGTCCGTGTGATGTCACGTGATGATGTCCGACCAACGCCTGCCGCGTGTCCGACTTGCCACATTTGGATGTCCGGCTCGCGTCGTCCCCGATGTCCGACTCCCCGAGCACGATGTCCGACTACCGGTGTCCGACTTTCCGCTTAGCCCAACTAGCTAGCATCCGTTTGGAGCGCTCGTGATTTGAGGCCAGGAACCGCAACACTTGCAGCCGGCCATCCGCAATTCTGGCGTGTGCTTGCTTAAATCGAGAACCATTCAAGCGTAGAAGTGGACGATCGGAGCGTTTTGGAACGCCTTGTCCCCTTCTATGATTGTTGGAGAAAGTCTAGTTGGTCGCGTCGGCCAGGTTGGGACAAGAGGCAGCTTCCTTGCCCAACAAGTTGACATGAACAGCGCCAGATCGTGCCAAGTTCAGCTTGTTCTTGCCCCCTTCTCTCCCTTTGAAATCTTGAAATTTAAAGGCAACCCGGCTACAATTGTCGATGTCGAGTGAATGGAGGGCCCTGTTCAATCACGCTGTGCTCGAGCCGCGCCAGACCGCACACCATTGCCGGCAGATGTGGCAAAATGCGCTGCGAGGCATGCTTTGGCTCTTCTTCTTAGTGGCTTCACAAGGCCAGAGGTGAGCAACATGGAACCCAAGAAGGGCCCTGAAAGGAGATTCCTGTAAACATTGTGGTAAGGGTTCTTTTGTTTCTTTGCAGGGTGGGGGATGTGGCGACCCGCAGGGCAGCCCTTTCCCTGTTGTCAGCCGAGCGATGTGTTCACTCGCTCTGAACCCAGGTGGTTGCACGAGGCCAATAACCGAGAGTACCCGACACAGCTTGTCCGTCTTCATTGATGGGCTTTCCCACGTGCATGCCAAAGGGGCTTGTGTGCTATGCGACCCCCGTCTTCACCAAACAAGAGGCACCAAAGGGCGCTTGCCAGCCATTGACAGGTGTGCCATCTCTGACTCACGATGAGGCCAGGCATATTGAGTTAGCGGCTTGCTTGCTTGCTTGCTTGCTTGCTTGCTTGCTTGCTTGCTTGCTTGCTTGCTTGCTTGCTTGCTTGCTTGCTTGCTTGCTTGCTTGCTTGCTTGCTTGCTTGCTTGCTTGCTTGCTTGCTTGCTTGCTTGCCCTTTTCTTCCTTTTCTTCCTTTTCTTCCTTTTCTTCCTTTTCTTCCTTTTCTTCCTTTTCTTCCTTTTCTTCCTTTTCTTCCTTTTCTTCCTTTTCTTCCTTCTCTTCCTTCTCTTCCTTCTCTTCCTTCTCTTCCTTCCTTCCTTCCTTCCTTCCTTGCTTCCTTGCTTCCTTGCTTCCTTGCTTCCTTGCTTCCTTGCTTCCTTGCTTCCTTTTCTTCCTTCCTTGCTTCCTTTTCTTCCTTCCTTGCTTCCTTTTCTTCCTTTTTTCCTTTCTTTCTCCTTTCTTTCTCCTTTGTTTCTCCTTTTTGTTCTCCTTTCTTCTCCTTTTTTTCTCCTTTTTTCTCCAGTGTTTCTTTCTTTCTTTCTTTCTTTCTTTCTTTCTTTCTTTCTTTCCACTCTCTCTCTCTCTCTTTTTGTCTTTCTCTTTCGCTGTCTTGGTCTTTTGGCACCTCGCTCTCCCTCTCCGTATTGCTTCCTCTCGCTTTTGCCTCCGTCTGTGGTCTTCTGCTGTTTTCGACTTCGGAGCCTTCAGGTTCTACGCCACGCGCGCTCGCTGTCCACGTGCCTTCGGCTGCATCTTGCGCAGGCCGAAGGATATCTTGCGGGTGCTCAGTGGGAATGATGCGGGGTTTTGCGAATGAACCGGAAGTTGATCCCCTTTAAGGCAAACACAGGGGATGGTTTATAGGGGTCGTTCCCTCATTTTTCCTGCTGAGAACCGGCAAGTTCTGGCATAAGATGAGAGGATGTCTCCACCTTTAGCGCTGGAATTGGGGGAGGCTTGGCAGGCTGTAGTTCCATTTCAGACTTGGACGAGTGGATGTGACACCCACTGCATGTCCGAAAGTGCTGAGGTTGTGGTGGCAGCTCGGCAGCAGTGATCGTGAGAGGCAAAGTGGGGTGCAGCTTGCAGGCTCAAATGAGCTCACCGGGGGGGGGGGGATGAACTCATTGTATGCATGCTGGTGCAGCAATTCAGTTAAAAGACTTCAAGTTGCGTAGCGCAAGCTTGCGCCGGTGGGCGCCTTTGCGTGTGAGAACCGCGGATTGGTACGTCCCTGGTTGATTTTCATTGGGAGTGTCCCCTTTTTGTGGGGATTCGTACTGGAGAAGAACCCCCTCCGTATTCATAGGACAGGTTGGCCAATTCGTGTTCAACATACTTCCAAGCTCAGGAAGGAGAGCAGCTGGGCAGAAGTAGTTGAGGCGAGCAGTGCTGGGGATGTCTGGGACAGACTGCGCGGTTATAACATGAGGCAAAACATGAGATATATGCATGCATGTACATGTTTGCATGCAGAGTTGTAGAGGGAAATGTCCTTTCCGGGAGGTGGGGAGAGTACCCTCGTTCCAACCACAAACTCACTCTTTGCTTGTTATTGTTTGAAAGAGGGTGTTTGATTTGCATCATTAAACCTTCGAACCACCCAGCGAAGTCACCAAGGTAGCCCAAAGGGACATGACTTGCATTGGAGCCTCGTGAGACGGAGCCGCAGGCGAGCCCAGGCTTCGCGGTGAGTGTGGGCCTGCATGCTGCAGGGGCCTTAGCTCGATGGACCACTCGTGCCGCGGCCGCTACAAGCCCACATGAACATGCCCAAGCCTGGTGCGGCGGTAGCGATCCGACAAAGACATGAGGGATAACATATGCCACCCAAACCGCTTAAGCCGCCCAAACCGCTTGAGCCACCCAAACCGCTTGAGGCTTGGGATGGTTGTGATGCTCCCAATCAACCTGTACCTTGGGTGGGGGCTCTATCAAACCTCACGCGACATCGCAGCTGTTTCAGTTCAATCATTTAGTCATTCATTGGCAATGCCAACATTCACACCCATGGGCATACAGGTATGTACAAGCATGATTGCGTTTAGTTTGTGATGGATGCAAGGATGTATGCCGTTGTGCGAGTCTGTGGTTGTCATGTATGTAATTCCTGTGACAGTGCTGGGGTGTAAACACATGTCGGGTTGGGTTTTGTTTAGCCTCAATGTGCTTTTTGGTTCTTTATGAGGGATCTCCCCCAAAAGGAGCAACCAACCGGTTACACTTGGACTTGTTTCAACATAGGGCCCCTAAAATGCATGGCTTCCTCTTGGCTTCAAAGCAATCCCAGAAAGGACCCCCCCCCTCCAACACAAAAGAAAAGAGGCACACCCACCTCTTACGTGAACCGCCACCGTGTCCCAAGGTCGCCCACATCCTGAAGAATTGGCACGGCGGCCTGCAGACAACACACTGGGCAGGGCGGCTCAGCACACGTGCGCATGTTTTTTTTTTTCTCCATTTAAGGCACCAGGTGTGGATGTACTCTATGGGGAGTCGCCCCGACCAAGACCTTATGTAGGACGGCCTTGACCATTGTGAATTTGGTATCTCCAAAGTTAGGGGTGTTAGAAGGCCGCATGTGCCAGCACTCCTTCAGCATGGGAATCCACAGGTAGATCCAACATGTCACCCAGAAGCATCCGCATGCATAAATTTTGACTAAGGACACTTTCGTGGACACCATGTAGCTGGACATTCATGTCCACCCACCACTTTTGAGATGGCTTCCTATTCAAATTCATAGCCATCCGGGCGCCTCAAGGCTTGGCGATAACCGAGGCTTTCCAGCATGCAGCGGACTGGCTGCAGCCTGACGCTCTGACGGCGAGGTTTGGCGAGTGACCCCGCAAAAAAGGCAGTTTCCCCACAGTTCTTCCTGCAAAAGCCACACCCAAACTGTTAATATTAAGTAACCCCAAACCCTCCAAAAAGTGGTTCCCCCAAGCATCGACACGCAGCTCATAGAGACTTGGGTCCTGCCCTCAGGCTGTACAGGTCCTATGTGGGGCGCATCGACCTGCAAGATCTGACCAGCAAGGCCCAGTCCACTTTGGGTGACAAAAGGGAAATCACAAGGGGACGTGTGTGTTGTTCCCAGACCCCCTGTTTAGCCCCCATTTGATTTCTTCAGGATTGTCAAATGTTTCAGGATGGTGGGCTGCGCATTGCCGACTTGGACCAGGCCAGGTTGTGTGGAGCATATGGTCCAAATGAGCATCCAAACAATAGAGGTTCAATCAACATTTTCAGTAGTCTATGGCCATGTTGCGAGGGATGTGTGAGGACGCGCTAATTTCCTGCAAAAAAGCAGGGATCTCACACATCTCCGTTTTTTTTTTTGCGAAGCAGGCAGACCGTGACAACATGGTGGTCCAGTCTATTTGAACAGCTTTCCACGCCCAAAGTTTCAATGTGGCAATCCTTGTGCCAGGCAATCACACGCTGGCTTCAGTTTGGGCCCTAGCTGTCCTTGCTTCGCAAGAGAGAGTATGTGTGTTTTTGCTTTGTTCCCTGCCATGAGTGCTGAAGTTCCAGCATGGGTTTCCGCCTTCGATTTGTACTTAGCCCAAGCTGCAGACAGCGCTTGCACCCAGCTTCGCGTGCCAAAAGCCACTGACATGGAGGCAAAGCGCGATGTGGAGGTTTGCAGCCAGAACAGCACCACAAGTGGATGCAGCAGCAGCAATTGGAGCCATAGTATGATCTCCAGCTTCACGATTCCCAGGGCCAAGTTCCGGCGTGGGGGTATTTTGCCAACTGCCATTTGCCTCAGCAAGGCTGCGATCGGCGCGGGGGTGCTGTCCGTGGCGGCGCATGGTGCCCAAGTGGGCGCTGTGTATCAGTTCGCATGTTTGGTCCTGGGCGCCCTCCTCACTTTGGCCAGCATCCGCATGATTGCGAACGCCAGCGTGGAGACGGGGTGCTGGAGCTACGAGGACATTTGCGAGGAGCTGTTTCACCCGGCCATGTCGCTGCTCACGGGCTTCATCAACGTCTGCAACTGCCTGGGCTCAGCTGCTGGGTATTTGATCGTGTGTGGGCAAGTGTTTCAGGTGATTTTCCAGGCGGATGACCGCGGCCGAAACGTGTTCGTGGTGCTGATGGGCGTCTTCGTGTGCGGGCCTTTGGCCTTGGCCCGGCATGTGGGCTTCATGAGGCACCTGGCAGCGCTCAGCGTGGGGGCTTTGCTGCTGCTGGTGGGGTCGGTGTTGTGGTACTGGGCGGACCACGGCATTGACGAGTCCATAACCGTGGACAGCTTTCTGCTCCCCAGCTCGGGCGCAACGGTCTGTACCTATACGAACTCCATCAATAACATGGTCTTTGCCTACAACAACCAGTTCAATGTGCCGCAGCTCACAGGGGAGTTGACTCCCACACCGTCGGTGCGCAAGATGTCAGTGGTGGCTCTGCTAAGCACGAGCCTGTCCTTTCTGCTCTATGGGAGCGTGTCCATCTTTGGAGTGTTGGCATTTGGCGTGGGCGACAATCAGAAAGACACGCTGATCCTGGATCTGATGCCGGCGCGCAAGGAGTGGCATGTGGTGCTGTCCCTTTTTGCAGTGATGTTCAGCGTGCTCACATGCTTCCAGTTCCACGTGTACCCCATTCGCCAATTCTCCGCCTATGCGGTGCGAAAGCTCCGCGGGCTTCCGGCCAACGCCAAACACGAGGACTTGGAGAAGGCGGCGGATGGGTCGGACGGTTGCTGGGGCCGGTCGCTGGCGCGTTGGCTGGATATCGCTTGCGCTTTAGGGGCCGTGGCGGTGGCGATCTTGATCGCAGTGGTGGTCACGTCCCTGCGGACTATCCTGGACTTCATCGGGGCATTTGCCTCCGCATACATCTCCTACGTGGTGCCGCCGCTGTGGATCCTCGCCCTCCGCAGGAAGAGCAAGAACTTCTCCTGGCTGGCTCCGGAGATACTCTTCAGCCTGTCATTGCTGTGCCTCGGCGTCTTCTTCTTCGTCTTCGGCACCTACTCCGCCATCAAAGGTTAATCTGGGCTTTCGCAACAGCATTTCAGCAGCTCGCAAAGTGGCGAATATCAGGCAGACTGCCTGCTATCTGTGCAGTCTGCCTGCCAAATTCCATGCGGTTCTTTGCATGGCTTGATGGTATATGTTTGTATAGGTTGGTTTGCACGTTTGCTTTTCCACGGGGGTGAGTCCACCTATTCTGGTGGAAAGGCCTGCCTTGTACAGGGATTGCAGGGGATGTTCAGCATCAGGCGCTCTCATGGTGGAGGGTCTACACCACAGCGCTGGCCCTAAGCCGCTGGCCCAAAGCTTATCATTCTTTCCATGCGCTGCCCCTACGCACTTTTGCGAGGGCGGAGCGTGGAACTCAAATCCCAGGCTGCCTTGTATTCACGAATGCAGCCTGCAAAAGCAGCATTCTCCTCTTGGATTGTTCAGGGCGGAGCTTGGCCAGCAAAAGGAGGATCTCAACCTTCTTGGAGGATCCTACTTTGGCCAGGTGTTTTCATCTTCCTTTTCCTCTCCCTCTTGCTCTCCCCCCCTTCCCTCTGCTCCGATTTCTTTCTTTTTCTCTTCCTCCCACCCAGCCACCCCCCGCCCGCCCGCCCGCCCGCCCGCCCACCCACCCACCCACGCATCCATCCATCCATCCATCCATCCATCCATCCATCCATCCATCCATCCATCCATCCATGCATCCATCCGTAACAATAACAAGCGCAACGGAACGCAACAACATGACAGTGCATCCATACACACATACGAAAGTACCTGCCCACCCACCCACCCACCCACCCACCCACCCACCCACCTACCTACCTACATACATACATAAATACATACATTACATACATGCACACATACACGCACACACAGACAGGCAAACGCACACATATGCACATACACACATAGACCTGCACACACGCATGCACATATACACGCACACGCACACACATGCACATACACCTGCACACACGCATGCACATATACATGCACACGCACACCCATGCACATACATACACACATACACCTGCACACACGCATGCACATATACACGCAAACACGCACAGGCACACATATGCACATACACACATACACCTGCACACGTATGCACATATACACGCAGACACGCACACGCACACATATGCACATATACACATACACCTGCACACAGACACACACACAGACTCAGACACACACGCACGCACATAGACACTCATGCACACACGCATACACATCTATGCGTACATACACACATAGCACCTGCACACACACACGCATGTACATATACACGCAGACGCACACGCACACGTATGCACATACACACATGCACCTGCACATACACACATGCACCTGCACATACGCATGCGCACATATACGCATGCACACACACGCACACACATCTTTGGTGCACGCATACCCCTGCACACGCTCGTGCACAAACACGCGCAGACACGTACACGCACACATACGCACATACACACATATACTCACACACGCATGCACATATGCACGCATCCTCGCACGCATACACATCTATGCATACATACAAACACGCATCTGCACACCCGCATGCACACTCACACGCAGACACGCACACGCACACACACGCACATACACACATACACCTGCACACACGCATGCACACACGCATACGCATCTATGCATACATATACAAAAACACCTGCACACGCACACACACGCACACGCACATGCACATATACACGCAGACACGCACACGCACACATATGCACATACACACATACACCTGCACACACGCACACGCACATAGACACGCATGCACACACGCGTGCACATCTATGCATACATACAAACATACACCGGTACACACGCATGCACATATACACGCATGCACACACACGCGCACATATGCACATGCACACATACACACGCACGCACATATACACGCATGCACACACGCATACACATGCACGCATACACACACATACACCTGCACACACACACGCATGCACATATACACTCGGACACGCACACGCACACGTATGCACATACACTCATACACCTGCACGCACGTGCACGCACACATGCACGCATGCACACACGAGTACACATTTATGCATACATAGCACCTGCACACACACGCATGCACATATACACGCAGACACGCACACGCACACACACGCACATACACACATACACCTGCACACACGCGTACACATTTATGCACACATACACACATAGGCTTGCACACACACGCATGCACATATACACGCGTAGACACGCGCACGCACACACATTATGCACATACACACATACACCTGCACACACACACACACACGCACGCACATATACACGCATGCACACACGCATACACATCTATGCATACATACACACTTACACCGGCACACACGCATGCACATATACACGCAGACACGCACACGCACACACGCACACACATTATGCACATACACACATACACCTGCACACACACGCACGCACACCTACACGCATGCACACACACACGCATACAGATCTATGCATACATACACATATACACCTGCACACACGCATGCACATATACACGCAGCACACACGCACGCACATATACACGCATGCACACACGCATACTCATCTATGCATACATACACACATACACCTGCGCACACGCGTTCACATATACACGCAGACGCGCACACGCACACACATTATGCACATACACACATACACCTGCACACACACGCACACACATACACACGCATGCACACACGCATGCACATCTATGCATACATACACACATACACCTGCACACACGCATGCGCATATACACGCAGACACGCACACGCACACACATGATGCACATACACACATACACCTGCACACAGACACACGCACGCACATGTACACTCATGCGCACACGCATACACATCTTTGCATACATGCACACATACACCTGCACACACGCATGCACATATACACGCAGACACGCAAACGCACACACACATTATTCACATACACACATACAGCTGCACACACACGCACGCACATATGCACGCATGCACACACGCATACACATCTATGCATACATACACACATACACCTGCACACGCATGCGCATATACGTGCAGACACGCACACGCACACACATTATGCACACACACATACACCTGCACACACACACGCAAGCACATATACACGCATGCACACACTCATACACATCTATGCATACATACACACATACACCTGAACACATGCATGCACATATACACGCAGACACGCACACGCACACACATTATGCACATAGACACATACACCTGCACACACACGCACGCACATATACACGCATGCACACACGCATACACATCTATGCAAACCTACGTACACCTGCACACACACATGCACATATACACGCAGACATGCACACGCACACACACATGATGCACATACACACATACACCTGCACACACACGCACGCACATATACACGCATGCACACACGCATGCACATCTGTGCATACATACACACTTACACCTGCACACACGCACGCACATATACACGCATGCACACACGCATACGCATCTATGCATACATACACACATACACCTGCACACACACGCACACACACACACACGCATGCACACACGCATGCACATCTATGCATGCATACACACATACACCTGCACACACGCATGCGCATATACACGCAGACACGCACACGCACACACATGATGCACATACACACATACACCTGCACACACACGCACGCACATATACACGCATGCACACACGCATACATATCTGTGCATACATTAACACTTACACCTGCACACGCGCACGAACTTATACACGCATGCACACACGCATACGCATCTATGCATACATACCCACATACACCTGCACACACGCACGCACACATACACGCATGCACACACGCATACACATCTATGCAGACATACACACATACACCTGCACACACGCGTTCACATATACACGCAGGCACGCACACGCATACACATTATGCACATACACACATACACCTGCACACACACGCACACACACACACACACACGCATGCACACACGCATGCACATCTTTGCATACATACACACATACACCTGCACACACGCATGCGCATATACACGCAGACAGGAACACGCACACACATGATGCACACACACACATACACCTGCACACACACGCACGCACATATACACTCATGCGCACACGCATACACATCTTTGCATACATACACACATACACCTGCACACACGCATGCACATATACACGCAGACACGCACACGCACACACATTATGCACATAAACACATACACCTGCGCACACACGCACGCACATATACACGCATGCACACACGCATACACATCTATGCATACATGCACACATACACCTGCACACACACGCATGCGCATATACGCGCAGACACGCGCACGCACACACACTCTATGCACACACACATACACCTGCACACACGCACGCACATATACACGCATGCACACACGCACACACATCTATGCATACATACATACACCTGCAGATATGCATGCACATATACACGCAGCCACGCACACGCACACACATTATGCACATACACACATACACCTGCACACACACGCACACACATATACACGCATGCACACACGCATACACATCTATGCATACCTACACACATACACCTGCAGACATGAATGCACATATACACGCAGACACGCACATATACACGCATGCACACACGCATACACATCTATGCATACATACACACATACACCTGCACACACGCATGCAGATATACACGCAGACACGCACACGCACACACATTATGCACATACACGCATACATCTGCACACACACACACGCACGCACATATACACGCATGCACACACGCATACACATCTATGCATACATACATACACCTGCACACATCTGTGCATACATGCACACTTACACCTGCACACACACACATGATGCACATACACACATACACCTGCACACACGCACGCACATATACACGCATGCGCACACGCATACACATCTATGCATACATACACGCATGCACCTGCACACACGCACGCACATATACACGCATGCACACACGCATACGCATCTATGCATACATAGACAATCATACACACATACACCTGCACACACGCACGCACATATACACGCATGCACACACGCATACACATCTATGCATACATACATACACCTGCACACACACACACACGCACGCACATATACACGCAGACACGCACACGCACACACATTATGCACCTACACACATACACCACACACACACACACACACGCAAATATACACGCATGCCCACACGCATACACATCTATGCATACATACACACACCTGCACACACGCACGCACGTATACACGCATGCACACACGCATGTGCACCTATGCATACATACGCACATACACCTGCACACACGCACGCACATATACACGCATGCACACACGCATACACATCTATGCATACATACACACATAGACTTGCACACACGCATGCACATATACACGCAGAGACGCGCACGCACACACACACACACACATTATGCACATACAAACATACACCTGCAAACACACACGCACACACACGCACACACACGCACGCACGCACACGCACGCAGGCACGCACGCACGCACGCACGAACGCATACCGCACGCACACACGCATACACATCTTTGCATACATGAATGCAGATGGGCGTAGGCATTCTTCTTTTCCAGGCGAGCTGTCCCTCCGGAGGTCCTCCTTCCCCGCCTCGGTGAACATCGTCCTCCGGGAGCGGGTCGAGGAGCTGAGCGTGACACCTAGGAGCTGAGCAGGTCCCTTCTCAGCCGTTGGGCGGTTGTTTCAGGAGGGGATGGGCCATTGGTGTCGTGTTTTGCTGGAGAGGTTGAGGGTTGGGGAGGACGTCCTGGATCCATGTTCACGTGAATTTTCGGACCTGTTCGTTGCCAGCAAGGCAACAGCAAGCCCGAATTCCTTCAAAGCTTGCGAGTTCTCGCCCCTTCAATGAGGCAACAAGGGCGACTACGAGCAGCTGAGCAACCAATGCTTCCTCTGCCCAGCACTGAGCCGTGGCTCATGTGATCTCATGTGATTTGGACCAGCCGCCCAGGGTCCCTGGCCGAAGCTGCCCAGGCCAGTTGGCCACAAACACATATGCACACACATTTTGTACATAGAGTAATGTATGTGTATATATATATACTGGTTACAATTAAATGAGTTGTCAGGCACTCGAGAAGCTGCAGCTTGACTATGTGCTCCTGGGGGCAGTGCAGTCTGTGCCACACGTGGCAAAGGCATGCCGCGTGACCCTGAGGTACCCTGCCAGGGCACGTTGATAGCATTGCTTCGCCGCTTGGCTGGTCATGCAGCCGGCAGCTCGTTTGGGAAGGGCAATTCAGCGATCTTAAGCGCACTTTTGGGACGGCATACGTCATTTTGAAATGGCTGTTGTAGCTGAAACTTGAATGTTGCATCCAAAACAACTATTGTTGAATGCTTCGATTGACAGTGAAACGCAGCCCAAACACGGCGCGACCAATTTGGCCAATTTGATTCTACTTGTTCAACAACATAGCGAAGGCATGAAATGTGCCTGCAGGCTACGGCACCTTTCCCGCCGGTCGCCTGAGCAGCGGAAAGCTGCTCGCCTTGCAGTAGCAAAACGCGACCCCATCCCAATCAGTTTCATGAAATCTGCAGTTGCATTTTTTTTTGGGGGGGGCAGGGCGGGCCAAAAATGATTTTGTCATTGAGGTGGGATGTGGTGGACAACGATGCCGAATTGATGATTTTGGCGGAACCAGGCCAGACGCCTTTTCAGCATGGTGTTTGCAGGCAGGTGTCTTCCATTGCAACTGTTCTTCGACGACCAAACCTGTAACTTTAACAGCAACACTTCAAATCTGCTGATTCCAAACGGAGACACCGATCGATTTCCCGGCATGTTTTTGTCACATGTCCAGCCAGTCCTCAGGTTTCGACCAAACATTACTTCTGGCGAGCATCTCCATGGCGTTGGAGGCGCTATGGAGAAGATCTAACAAATGGACATCCTCCAAAATTGCCGGGCTCCTGGTTGATCAAAAAGGGCTGCCCCAATTCAGAGAACTTTCACGAACCAACGCCGGTACTGATGACTCCCCTGCAACGAAGCATGCCACCTTCAGACAACATGCTCCAACACACCCTAAACCCTAAACCATAAACCCGAAACAGTTAACTTGCACAAGAGTACATACAGAATATCATACTGGAACCAACACACATTTTACACGAGAAACGACCTTCCAAAGCGTCGTGTGGCAGGCCAAAGGTTGGCCTCCATGCACGGTCCCGCGGGACGCTTATCCAATTGCCACAGCATTAGCTGCATTGTTACTGCCGGTAGCGCATGAGAAGAGACCAAATGGAGGCAATGTTCACGTTCGCAGGTGTATGTTTGATATCTTGATTCATGTATGCGTCAAAGTAGGTTTCCATTTCAAAACGCAAACCATACACTAAAAACCACAAACACAAAGACAAGCAACCATTCGCTTTTGAAGCGCTTGCCATTTTTGAAATGCACTTCGAAGGACCTGCAAGCAAATCAAGCAATGCCTCTGAGGCATTTCAGGAAGCTGGTGTGTTTCAGCCAGAGCCCGGGCCGGCATGGGGATTTCGTTTCTCCGGAACCCAATGTTATCCTGGTTTCCACCAACCCGACCCCAGTGGATTAATAGAAACTGCCACCATTTGTACCGAGTGGAAGGGTACCTGATGAATGTGTGGAGGGGGGGCCAACGTTTTAACCCTATCTAGGGTTTGGTTGCGACTGCGTAAAGTTCGGGCTTGAGTTGTTTTTTGGATGCACGTTGGTTGCATCAGACTGCTGGTTA
Organism: Effrenium voratum; assembly: GCA_963377175.1. NCBI lineage: Eukaryota > Dinophyceae > Suessiales > Symbiodiniaceae > Effrenium > Effrenium voratum. The sequence continues at coordinate 526,735 of CAUJNA010003471.1, read as the reverse complement.
ACATGCAGGCGGCCACATGTTCATGTCACCATGGAATTTTCAACGATGTGCTGAGGTTTGCATTTGGAAGTGCCGTGCAAAGTGGAGTTCTACCTCTTTGAGAAGGTGCGGAGTTTTAGCTGATTTGGCGTCGCCAACACTGAATTGTCAATATGTTCGGGAATATGTTCGCTACCTGGATGGCAACAAAACAGTATGTTCATCAATCAATTTATGCATTGATTGGTTCCAAATTGCCTTTGTGAACGCAGCAACACGAGCGACATCGAGCGACTGCGATCTTTGCATTGAACGTCCAGGACATAGATTATGGAGTGATCGTGCGGGCGTGCAGCTCAGGCTAACGTTGTCAACTGCAATCGAAGACATGAGCCATGGGTCAAAGTCTTCGTATTTTTTGGGTTAGTAGGGACCATTTTAGACAATCAGTGTATGGTTTTTTCTTGCCAGTTATCCCAACGACCCACAATGAAATGATCAGCGGTGGCTGCATCCCAGCTATGAGTCAAGGGTCCTTTGTTAGTGGGGAATTGTTCTTTCAAGTCACCTCCCTAAGCATCCAGGGGTCAGCAAGGTACGGGTTTGTTTTCAATTAAGGGTTCCCGTTCAAACCAAACAGGGGTCAGTGCTACTGGGGGCACACCCGGGCTTGGCAGAGTGCCACAATTGGGGCCCTTCGTTTGGCATCCGCTTCAACCCGCGGCACGGGTCCAAATAGTGGCCATGTGCTTGACAGGCCCCTCAGTTACAACCCCCTTTCAACTAATTGAAAGGGACACAACGACCCATTCGCACCTTCACACAAGGCCATGAACCAAACATGGTTTTCTTTTTGGTTTCCCTTTACACCAAACAAATCGTCACACACCCACACACACACACACACACCTGCTCGCGCGTGTGCCATACAATCCCCCGACCTCAGGAACGCCGCTGCCTCGGGGAGCCGGCGGTCTGTGCATCGGCGGCTTGGGCTTATCTGCCCGTCTGAGAAGCCCGGGAAGACGTGGGCGCGCGGGCGTGTTTCTTCGAGGGAACCATTTTGGGGGTGGCTACCAAAGGCAACCGCTGGAAAACCACCAGGTTGGATTTGCGGGGGTCCCTTATTAAAAGCACGCCCGGACCAGCAGGTGACTGCATTTGGAGTACGGCTCTTTCATGGAAAGTCCTGTGCACTCCCATGTTTGGTGGGAGGACACTTTGACTCACTAAGACTGCAGTGGGCGTATGTCTTGGCCTTATTTTGACTTCGGCCTACGTCAGACATTTTCTTGAATCGTGCTTCCCCCATCAACACTGATAGCGTGTCTGAATTTGCCAGGAATCTAATTTGGGCTCTGAGTGGCGAGTGTTTGATTTTGCATCACCCCCAAGATCCCCCAAGCGATCGCATGCCAATACTATGGGGAGTTTGGTGAATGGTTTTGCTCATGTGAGTCAGTTGACGGCACGGATTGCAACGAACCTCAACGCGCTTTTCTATCACACGCGAGCGGGACGCTCAAGTTTGGCACTGACCGCCAACTCGCAAAAACCATGGACAGACAATGACCTTGTGAATCAGCAAATGACCTGTGGCAGATTAATAGAAATCACGAAAACCTGAAAAGGAATCCGCAATTAGATTGCTCGTTTGTCCCCAGCCTTTGCTAATTAGAAGTGCAGATAGGTTTCGACCACTCGCGCCGAGGAATTCCCCTTGCAAGCCTGGCAGGGGCTTTGCCCTCGGCATGTGGGGTAAGCCGGGTGAAGGTCGTGCACTTGGTTTGTTTTCCGTTGTTTTTTCTCCTTTGTTTCTTCTTCGTATTTTATGTTTCTTTTGCAGATGATCAAAGAAACGCAGAAACAAACAGGCACGCCGGAAAACAATCAGGCCTTCTTTCATTGGAGTTGAGTTTCTGGCCAGCAATTTGAGCTTTTGTTTGTGCTTTGAGGCCCGGGCTTACACGCGATGGAATGCAGCCAGTGTTTTTTTATTTTCACTGGACCCTTAAACAGTGGACATGTTGAGGCGTTCTGAAAATTATTTCGGGGGGGTCTCCTCTATGCCAGCATTCAGAAGGTCGTTTTGGGGATGTCTCTTATGGACCCAAGACGTTTGCGCAGGTGTGGGTGCTGAGGTTTAAGTCAGTTTGGTTGAGAATAGACGGATTGCACTGATGATTCCATTATGTGTGCGAGTTTATGATGAGCCACACCTCATTTTGGCCAGAACTTGCAATCCTGGGAGTATGCACAGACTAATAGGCGAAGGCGCTTGCGAACTCCATCGACAGTTTGAGAGCGTGTGGCCTTCATCCACACTGGCTGTGGGTCAAAAATAGGTGCCCAAAATGGAACCCTGGTAAATGGAACCAAAGACTAAAACCTGCGGTTAATTTTGACCCACACCCTTCTAAATACAGTAGCTGGAGATGCACTAAAGTCCCTCCAGATGGGTTTTTCAATTTCAGGAACCAGCATCTTCCCACAGGCGGATTAGGCCAGTCTGAGGTGCGGGTCTCCCCCACTCATGTTTCTATGGGCCCATGTTGGCTTTTGCTTCATTTTCCTGGGGGCCCTGTTGAGGCAAGCAGTACGCATCTTGGGGGACTTGCTTGTTGGTTGGGAGGACCCGTTTTGTGGAGTTTTGAACTGGTTCGCCTTTACAATCGGTGGTCAATGAATTCAGTGTCGGCTTCAGGATTTGAGTTGGAAGGTGTTGCGTTTCCGAACGGGTAGTTGTTGGTCGCAAGCTGTATTTTGGAAGGGCGATCCTTCCAACCGTTGTTGGCCCGGTTTCCCAATGTGTGTTTTGTGGGGGCCCCACAAAAGAGCGCAACGGTTTCCGCGTAAACCCACTGTTTTTAGGGACATGCACTTTTATCATGCCTCTGGTGAATGCACCTTTGGCTCAAGTTATGTTCCCGGCGAATCTCTTCTGCCATTTCGTCGGTACCGCGCCTACGGCGCCACGCTCGTCTTGCGTTGTGGAAAAGGGTGCAGGCCGAGCAGTTGGCGGTGGTGTTAGTCCTGGAAGTGGGTCATTGGGTGTTTGGGGAATTCTTCGGTTTGCTCTGCGCCTTGCTTGGTTGGTTGCTTGCTTGTTTGGTGCTGCTTGCTTGCTTTGCTCTTCGTGCTGCGTTGGCACCCTTTCCTGCTTGGGTGTTGTGGTTTAAACAGGATTATGCAACGATTTACATGGGCAATCCGCAGCCCTTGCTAGCCAAGAGAAACAAGCGCACCGCGGGAGGGCGCAGGCCCAGGTGCGAGTAGTAGTGCTGCCCTGCGCGGGTCAGCTGCCCGTCCGCGCACGAGAGCAGCGCGTAGGCCCCCGGCCCGCGCCGTAAGTTCACGACGGCTCCATTTGCCCCCGCGCGAGCCCTGGCGCCGCCGTGCGCGGCCTCCGTGATTTGTTGTAGTTGTCTCCCCCAACTTGCTATTCTTGTTTTACGGGGCCATTTTTTGTCGGTTCCGCGCCGTGATCTCTCTCTCTATTCAGGTGGTCTCCATGAGCTTGACGGTTGCTGCTGCTGCTTCTCCTCACCTTGAATCCTTCTCCCTCCCTCGCTCTCTCTCTCTCTCTCTCTCTCTCTCTCTCTCTCTCTCTCTCTCTCTCTCTCTCTCTCTCTCTCTCTCTCTCTCTCTCTCTCTCTCTCTCTCTCTCTCTCTCTCTCTCTCTCTCTATCTCTCTCTCTCTCTCTCTCTCTCTCTCTCTCTCTCTCTCTCTCTCTCTCTCTCTCTCTCTCTCTCTCTCTCTCTCTCTCTCTCTCTATTTCTCTCTCTTTCTCTCTCTTTTCTCTCTCTTTTTCTCTCTCTTTTTCTCTCTCTTTTTCTCTCTCTTTTTCTCTTTCTTTTTCTCTCTTTTTTTCTGTCTCTTTTTCTCTCTTTTTCTCTCTCTTTTTCTCTCTTTCTTTTTCTCTCTCTTTTTCTTTTTCTCTCTCTTTTCTCTCTCTTTTTCTCTCTTTCTTTTTCTCTCTCTTTTTCTTTTTCTCTCTTTCTTTTTCTCTCTTTCTTTTTCTCTCTCTCTTTTTCTCTCTTTCTGTTTCTCTCTCTTTTTCTTTTTCTCTCTTTTTCTTTCTCTTTTTCTCTCTTTCTTTTTCTCTCTCTTTTTCTCTCTCTTTTTCTTTTTCTCTCTCTTTTTCTCTCTCTTTTTCTCTCTCTTTTTCTCTCTCTTTTTCTCTCTCTTTTTCTCTCTCTCTCTCTTTTTCTCTCTCTCTCTCTCTCTCTTTTTCTCTCTTTCTTTCTTTCTTTCTGTCTCTCTCTCTCTCTCTCTTTCTCTCTCTTTCTCTCTCTCTCTCACACTAGGCGGGACCCTTGTGCATGGACTGTGTGATTTTGCAGATACAGCCAAGCCGACGGAGAGAAAAGATCCAGAATTTTCCAGGGCTGCTGCCCAGTGCCACTGGGCGTGACATTGTTTGAGCTTGTTTGTTTAGAGGGCTCCCGGAGGTGTTTGTTCCAGGACTGTTTCGACGACGACACGGCCCGGTAACGCAATCTTTGCGACACCGCTCGATTTTATTGGTATGTATTGCTTTGAATGTCCGAGATGTGTGCGATACAGCAACTTAGTATTGAAACAGTATCTCGATAAAGCAAATACGGTCAACCGCTGGTGCGCGGGCCTGCTGCGCGGCATTGCCACAAGAGGCCGGCTGTCGATTTCGGTCGGGTCAGTTGATTCTCAATTTCCGCTTTGAACGAGCTCTGCAAGCCTGAAGGCAAGAATCGATCCGCGCGTGCGGGGCAGGCGTGTTGAAGAGCGAGCCGGGCTGCTACACCAACAAGGTTGGCTTCTGGCCTCGGTTGGTTGCAGCTCTTCCGGATGAGCTTTGGGCAGCGGGAACCCAAGCCGAGTTAGGTTGATTTCTGGCCTTGGATGGTTGCAGCTGTTCCCGCGCGAAGGGAGTCTTGTTGTGAGGTTGACTTTGATTTGCTAGAAGAGGGGAGAACAGAAGAGACAGGTTCATGCCCTGAGCGCGTGATCCGAGGCCTCAGGGGGGTGGGCTGATGGGGGGCGATGATGATGTTGGTGCGCTGGCGATGCATTTGGTTTTACATAGCCCCCGGGTGGCTATAACTCCCGACCCCCCGGGGACAACGCCAGTAAAGTGAATTGCCGCAGCCAATTTTTGGAGCATTTTTGGTTTGAGTGTTTTTGTCGACCCCGAGCGATTCTCCCAGGTACCGCCCCGGCCTGACTTCGGGCTGTTTTCGGTCTCCAGGTTTTGCACGAGTTCGCCGGTTTGAATGATTCGGAAACGCGGGGATGAAAGGTTCTTGTGTCTGTGATGCCGCTTGTTGTGCTATATGTGGCCTGTTTTGCTGATTCTTGTCGGTACGGGCAGGACCGTGGCTGGCTGGCCTCTAGTCTTCCTAGCTGTCTGCCTGCCTGCCTGCCTGCCTGCCTGCTTGCCTGCTGCATCCTCATCATCATCTTCAGCATCATCATCCTGACCGTCATCACCCTCATCCTCATCATCCTCATCATCCTCATCATCCTCATCCTCATCATCACCCTCACCCTCACCATCCTCATCCTCATCATCATCATCTTCACAATCATCTTCCTCATCATCATCCTCATCCTCATCATCATCCTCATCATCATCCTCATCATCCTCCTCATCATCATCACCACCACCCTCATGGTCATCATCATGATCATCATCCTTATCCTCATGATCGTCATCCTCCCCATCATCATCCTCAGCCTCACCATCCTCACTATCATCCTCATCATCCTCATCATCATCCTGACCATCATCATCCTCATTGTCATCCTCATCATCATCCTCCTATCCTTCAATTCTCCTCCTCACCATCATCCTCATCATCCTTATCATCACCCTCATCATCATCCTCACCATCCTCATCGTCTTCCTCATCATCATCCTCATCATCCTCATCCTCATCCCCATCCTCCTCCTCATCATCACCCTCATCATCATCCTCATCATCCTGATCCTCGCCATCATCATCCTCATCTTATCATCCTCGCCGTCGTCATCCTCATCTTCATCAGCAGCATCTCATCATCATCCTCATCATCATCCTCAGCATCCTCATCATCATCCCATCATCCGCATCCTCATCATGATCATCATCATCCTCAATCATCATCCTCATGATCATCCTCGTCACCCTCATCCGCATGATCATCCTCGCCTCGTCCTCACCATCATCATCATCCATCATCCTCATCAGCCTCATCGTCATCCTCATCATCCTCATCCTCACCATCATCGTCATAATCCTCATCATCATCCTCATCCTCATCCTCACCATCATCACATTCATCCTCATCATCATCCTCATCATTTATCCTCCTCACCATCCTCCTCATCACCCTCATCATCACCTTCATCATCATCATCCTCGCCATCCTCATCCTCATCGGCATCGTCACCCTCATCATCATCCTCATCATCCTCATCATCATCCTCATCATCACCCTCATCGCCATCATCATCATCATCATCCTCGTCATCATCCTCATCATCATCGTCATCATCCTCATCATCATCCTCATCATCCTCATCCTCATCCTCATCATCCTCTATCACCATCCTCATAATAATTATCATCATCACCATCATCCTCGCCATCATGCTCACCCTGATCACCACCATCATCGCTTTTCTTTCTCCTGCCTGGCGCCTGTCTGTGTCTGCTCCTCTGCTCGCCTGTTGCCTGCCTGTGTGCTGTCCTGCCTGCCCTGCCTGTGTTCTTGTTCGCTCGCTTGCTTCCTGCTCAGGCGATGGCTTGTCCGCGTGTTTGCTTTCTTGCTTGCGCGTGGAGCCGTTTCAAGCGGAAACTGGCACAGCGTTCTTCCGGCGCCGCGCGAAGGGAGTTTGAGTGTGATTTGCTAGAAGAGGGGAGAGCAGCAGAGACAGATTCATGCCGATCCAAGGGGATTGACCCGAGGATTCCCCATGGCTGGGTTGCGCGGAGGTTGATCCGCGTACGCGTGTGCAGGGCTTGAAGCCGTCTCTGATGTTCTCCTTTGTGCTGGCAGGGGGGTGGGTTGATGGGGGGATGATGATGTTGGTGCGCTGGCGACGCAGTCGGTTTTTACATAGCCCCCGGGTGGCCGCAACTCCCGACCCCCCGGGGACAACGCCAGTAAAGTGAATTGCCGCAGCCAATTTTTGGAGCTTTTTTGTTTTGAAGGCGCTCGGACGTGTTTTTTCGTGTTTTTGTCGACCCCGGACGATGCTCCAGGTACCGCCCCGGCATGCCTTCGGGCTGTTTTCGGTCTCTAGGGTTTAGACGATTTCGCCGGTTTGACTTCCTAGCTACCTGCCTGCCTGCCTGCTTGCCTGATTCTTTTATTTCTCCCGTCTTCGCTTGCATGCTGATTGTTTTCTTGGTTGCTTGTCTGAGGGAACAGAGTGAATTCAAAACTTAGACAAGATTAAGTTGCATGTGGGTCCTTGGGACTAACTCTGGCGGGAATCCTTTGGGTGGCGGGAACCCTCATCCAGGAATTAACTTTTGATCTTCATCGACTTTGATTTGCTAGAAGAGGGGGGAACAGCAGAGACAGGTTCATGCCCTGAGCACCCGATCCGAGGGGGGATGGCTGGGGTGGCGCGGAGATTGATCCGCGTGCGCGTGTGCAGGGCTTGATGCCGTCTCTGATGTTCTCCTCTGTTCTGGCACTTCAGCATCAGCCGCCGATACGGCTCGTGTGACTGGGATTGGCTGTCGGGGGCAGTTTTGTCGGACACAATCAATGGCGAGGCGATTCATTTCACCGGAGCAAAACTTAGGTCCCTCGTCCTTCACTGCCCGGCGCTGATGGGAAGCCCCGTCGGCGGCCCAATTTTGGAGAACTACAACTGCACCACTGAGGGTGCTGAGGCATCCCTGGATGAAGAGAATAAAATTCTCGGCCAGAAAACTTGTCCCGAGAGGGGATCAAATCTTGGCAAGCTTTCCTGAAGTTCGGGGCACCGCAGCGCTCAGTGGGCAGCGATCCAACGAGGCACGGTGTCCGGCACAACCAACCCAAAGCGGCTGAGTGTACTGCCTGGTGATCCGGTGCAGCATGGTCGCCATGTTGTTTGAAGCCCTATACGGGATTAAGCAACGCACGGGTTTGGACAATTGCAAACACGGAAGGCCTGGAAAGACGATAGCTCGGGCATTTCCAAAGGAAGTGATTTTTGCGCACTCAACCCTAATTGGGAAGGACGTGTCGTGCAAAGCGCGATTGGGCCACTGTTTGTGAGGTTGGATGCCGGCCGCGTGACCTATACGGGTTACGTGTTGCTCACGATGGCCTCTGCTCTCCTCACAACATGCGTACGGGCCTGACAAAAAAGCCAAACGAGAGAGTGAATCAAGTAAATGCATGCCAGGCATGTGGTTGTCGCCATTGACCTGAGGTGGCTAGCCATTGAGGGATGCGCAGCCGTATGCCAGACCCGACGCGGTCTGTTCGTAGCGCGAGCAGATTCGCACCTTTTGGAGGGCATGTTACATCCATTAGGAAGGATGTATCAGGGTATTTTTGCTCCACGTATGCAAAGATGGGTTTGCATGGCGCCATTCTAGGCAATATGCCCATATTTTTCAGAGAATGGGAGCCTGGCGCCGCTCGCTGCGCTGCTAGGTGTGGCAGGCCCGACTGGGTAGAAAACCCCAAAGCAGCTCCGGCCAACCGCGGGAAACGGTCGGCGCCACTCATGGCATCAGTAAACCCGACCATGAGGTTGTCCATATCATGATTCCCGATCCAAGAGGCTTTTTGCAGAAGTTTCGGCCACCGTCTCTTTACACACTCATGCAGCTGCAAGAGAGAGCGCTGTAAGTGGTGCCCCAAGCCCGGAGACTGCGACCGTGATTGGCTTTTTGATCGACCGCCCGCAGTTCGCGGCTTTGCGGGGTAGACATTTTTGACGGGAAGGGAAGTGTAAAGTCAGCCTTCGCCTATTACTTGTCAGTTTACATTTACGATGCGTGCCGCATCGCGGTGGAAGCGGGACGCCGCCCGCGAGAACATTGCAATGTCAATGATCCAGGCCGACGCGTTCGGGGTTTCCGTATGGAAGACACCAGTTTTGATTCTTTGGGGTTCTTTCATTGAGCGTTCTCGCTGAAGCATCTCGTGTGAGCGCGCGCCTAGACGGTGCTTGTTTTAAGACCAAGGTCTTTTGGTCAATGTGCCATTTTTCAACCATCTAGGATATCTCCTTAGTTTGAATTCAACAATCAAATCCCAAATGACGGCCTATAGTGCGTCGTTTTGGGTTGCATGCTATAGTAAGATGTTTTTATCTGCTTTCCCTCCTAGTCGGACTTGAAGCGTTGTTTCTTTCTTTCTTTCTTTCTTTCTTTCTTTCTTTCTTTCTTGTTTGGGTTTTTTGTTGATTTTGTTACCGGCGAGTATCCACCCCACGCCCGTAATTCGGGGTGGTGGTGGGACTTGAGCGCCAAAGCGCGCTCGGGTGTGGAGTTGCGAACCCCGGTAACGTAATCTCTTGTTTTTCCGTTGTTCGTTCTTTTTCAATTCCGACTACGGCCCAAGCGCCCTTCCCTCATTTTATTCGCTACAGGCGAGGGGGTGTTTTTAGGGACATGCACTTTTATCATACCTTTGGTCAATGCACCTTTCCTTGGCTCAAGCTTTATGTTCCTGGCGAATCTCTTCTGCCATTTCGTCGGTACCGCGCCTACGGCGCCACACTCGTCTTGCGTTGTGGAAAAGGGTGCAGGCCGAGCAGTTGGCGGCGGTGTTGGTCCTGGAAGTGGGTCATTGGGTGTTTGGGGAATTGCTTTTCCGCGCTTTGCTCGGTTGGTTGCTTGCTTGTTTGGTGCTGCTTGCTTGCTTTGCGCTGCGCTGCGTTGGCACCCTTTCCTGTTTGGGTGTTAGTTGTGGTTAAACAGGATTACCCTTTTACTTGCGTGTGTGTGGTTTCGTGCCAGCCAAAGGCAACCGCTTTGCCCTTGGGACTCGGGGAATTCTTCTATCTCATTCTTGTTGGAGAGTTTGGGCCTGTTTAATCCCCCCCGAAACTTTGTTTCAAACCGTTTCGTGCCCACCAACCAAGGGGCGCCAAACTCCCGGCCTGGTTTGGCGAAGCAGCGGCCCCCATGGGCCAAGCTGAGGCGGATGCCGTTGGACATCGTGCCGGCCTGAACCGGATCCCCCCCAAGAATGGGAAGGGCGCCCCGAAATGGATTGTTTTCTGGGTTTGCACCACAAACAGAACAACCCCCCCCGAAACAAGAAAAAGAAGAGACAACGACGCGACCTTGGGAAGCCTGTGTTGTGATGGAACCCGTTTTCTGTTGTAACGCAAGGGAAACCCTGTTTGGTGTTGTCTTGAGAGAACCCGCAAGGGAAACCACCTGTTTTGGGGTTTATTCCCCTTAGTAAAAACTGGACTGAGGTGTATCCCTTCTCTTCCTGCCGTTTGGGTACTTCATGGAGGATGGGCACCGCTTGTCTCCTGATTGGATGGCAGGTGTTTTTTTAGGGCCGGTCTAGATTCCTGGGTACCAGTTTTAGGTTGGTTTGAAGGGCAAAACACAATTTTGCAGGGTCTCCTTTTTTGACACATATATTCTTTCCTGCGTGTTCAGCCAAACGTCACTTTTAGGGTTCTTTTATTTTGGAAGAACACAAAGTGTTTCAGAACGGGTCGCCCGCACTGCTGACTGGACAGGATTGTCAAATGTCCCCACAAGCCGCCAGCCACCCAGCGCGATGCGATGGCCAACCCGGGACGCTTTCAGGGGTTTGAGGGACACCATCTTTCAGTTTCCCACGACTTGGTGCTTTGAATTGGAATTGAATCTGTACATGGGAAACCACCCCTTAACCATGAAACCGCCAATCCAAACCACCAACTGGGGAGAAGCTGACATGTTGGGGTTCCAGTTGGTGATTTTGCGCATTGCAGCCGTCGATTGAGCTGAGTTTGGAGATGCTGAAGCGCTGGAACGAACAGCAGCGCGAGGGCGAGTACGTGCGCGCTGGCCTCTGTTGCCGGAGTCCGGTCCATTCAAGTGAACATTTTGAGGGGGTTGTCAAAATTAGTCTTGGGATCGCAACCATTTAGAGGGCAATTTTGAGGATGCCACTTTCAATGGACCAAGACACATATTGATGTAGCTGGCCTGGAGGCCAAAGTCGATTGCAGCCCGTGCTCGCCCCACAAGGCGCCATCGGTGCTTTCCTGCCGGCCATTTGTTTCCTTTGCATTTTCACCATCCGTGTTTTGACCGGCAGGGACATTGGAAGTTGCTCAAAGAGATGCTTGGAGCGGGCCTCAATACGTCCATGCCTGACCCCAGACCAAAAAAATGAGCTGTGGGAAAAGAAACAACGTGCAAACCAAAATGTCGGCGGCCGGCGCCCCCGAAAAAAAAAAAGCCAGTCTCCAAATCATATGAACCTCACCTGGCAGAGGGTTCATAAATGGATTGTCCATCAGGGCGCAGACGTGCTGCTGTTGGTTTTTCCACACCTACATTGCCCATGCAACCCGAGTGGGGCGTCCTGGAAGGACCAGTTACTCTAAAAGGGAGCCTGTGATGGGATCCAGGTGGTGAGGACCGGATCCGGAGCCGAGGTGCATTGCCTTGCCAGTGATTTCCAGTGACCGGGACAGCGGGGACAGCCGCAACCAGAGGCTGGAAAGAGTTTCACACGACCAGATCGTTTTATCTACATGGCCGTGAATTCTAAATTGGGAACCTATTGGACATCATTTACATGATGAATTATGCCATTTGGGGGGACCTTCGGAGACTACGTACCACATACTATATGCGGGAAATCACGTGGACCAACCTTGTTTGAGGCTGGAATCGTGAAAACTCACAAACATATTTGTAACCCCAGCCACAGAGGCTCACTTTGAGGATCGCCCATTTCCAGACTCGGCCACAGGGGACCGACAGAAGGTTGGGTTAAAACTTTCAGCAGCCTGGTCGATTTGGAAGGGACATGGGGGACTCACTACATTCAGACACACACAAATCTGTGGGACGAATCCATTAGGCCAACAGCATGTGATGTCTTTTTGTTTGAGGGTACCCTTTGTGGGGTCTAATGTTGAGCCCACGGTTTCCCCCCCTCCCGCCTTGGGTTCAAATGCGTATGTTGAGCACATCCGACTTTGACGGATGCACGCAGGTTCCTCAGCATGGGCTTGGACGCAGAAGACTTGCGCCTGCTACAAGGCGGGGCCAGGCCTGCGACATAAGTAATGGATATGACTCTGACGATTCCCCACCAATCGGCAAGATAAATGTTTGTTCAGGGGCTGAGAACCAATACAGTTTGCAGAAGTTTGGAGATGATGTTGCTGATCAGTGATTGATTCATATTTTGGAAGTACATGTTGCAGCATCTCAGTGGGAGTCGTAGCAGACCGGAAGTCTCTAGATTCCGAACATGTCGGACTTCAAGTTGGAAGTGAATGAGAACAACAAGGCCACAGAGTTGCCGCTGCTTCGGGTGTGTGGGACTGTTCAGCAGAACCCACACATGCGAGCATTCTGGGCCTCAACGATTTCTTTCTTTCTGGCGTTCCTGGGCTGGTTTGCCTTGGCACCTTTGGGGCTGGAGGTAGCCACCAGCATGGGCCAATGTGAGAATCAACTGTACCCCACCGCCGAGTACCCCAAGAGGGTGGCCTACCTGAAGTACAAGAACCTCAAGAGTGGCCTTGAGTACTGCCAATATGGCAAGGTTCTGGACTCCAATGATGCGCCCACCGATTGCCAGCCAGTGCCTGCTGACAAACTGCTGACTGGAACTGATGAGGAAAAGCTTCAGTACCGACCTGCAGTGCTGGCCAAGTGCGTTTGCACCACAGGGACTTCATGCAACGGCATGATTGCCAATGCAGGAGTGGCAGCTGTGGCCTCAACAATATTTGTCCGCATTGCCCTTGGCACCTTGCTGGAACGCTTTGGCCCAGTGAATGTGCAAAGCGGCCTGCTATCCTTTGGAGCGTTTTGGGTTGCAATGGCTGCTGCCATTTCAGCACCATGGAACTACACCTTGATCCGATTTTTCATTGGGTGTGCCGGTGCCACATTTGTGACCAATCAGTTCTGGTGCTCGCTCATGTTCGCTCCCAATGTTATTGGCACTGCCAATGCCACCGCAGCAGGCTGGGGCAACTTGGGTGGTGGTGTGACCCAAATCTTCATGATTTCGGTCCTCTTCAACCCAATGGTGGACTCTGGTATGTTGCCAGACACCGCTTGGCGAGTGGCCATGGTTGTTCCGGCGGTCCTTTTTGTTGTTTGCGCCGTCAGCATGAAGCTCTTGTGCTGGGACACCCCCACAGCCAAGCGTTTCGATGTAGCGGTGACTGGCAAGACACAGAAGCCGTCTTTGTGGGACTACGTTGAGGTCCTGAAGGATGTCCGAGTCCTGGTGATGATCATGCAGTATTCGGCATGCTTCGGAACTGAGCTCGCGATGAACAATCAATTGGCGACCCACTTCAGGACCTACTTCCAAATGGCTGCGGCAGATGCTTCAGCCTTGGCGGGAGCATTTGGCTTGATGAACCTCTTTGCCCGGTCCCTGGGGGGAATCACCAGTGACCTCCTGTTCAAGTATATCGGCTTCCGTGGCCGCATTTGGGCGCAGTTCTTGTCCCTCTTCTTCGAGGCCATCTTCCTGTTCTGCTTCGGCTTGGTGGACAACTCGCAGCCATGGTATGTTGCGTTGGCAGTGCTCGTTTTCTTCTCCCTTTTTGTCCAGATGGCGGAAGGGACCAGCTACGGCATTGTGCCCTTCATGAACAAGCAGCAACTGGCGATTGTGTCCGCTTTGGTGGGAGCAGGCGGAAACTTGGGAGCCGTCATTGCCGGCTTCTGCTTCTACCGGCCCATTGATGATCCACTGCTTCCATTCCAGGTCCATGCCGGCTACGTCATGTTCTGGGCCTTGTTGTCCCCTTGCTACTACTGGAGCGAGCACGGTGGCATGTTCCATGGACCAGCTGTGGTGCAGAAATCTGAGCCCAAGATGGAAGCTGCAGAGATCACTGTGTAGACATTAGGAGCGCTCGGCATGGATTCCCTGAGGTTTCTTTGCCAACATTCCGACAAATGCAGTTTGAGACGCTTATGTGGTGCTTTTGTCCGAAGGACACCAAAGTTCAATAGCAACTAAAGACACGAAGTCTTTCTTAGTTGTTTGAAGGCCCTTGTATGGAGTGCAGGGCCTCGCAACATCAGTTGGCAGACGAATTTTGCGGTGGAAACCACCACAAGCAGCTGTCATCGAGAGAACAACAAATGTCTAGCAGCTAGCAGCGTCTCAATTCGTTTTCAACAATCGGTTTAGCTTCCCTTCTCCCCGTTTTTGCAACTCATGGACTGCTCCCCACACAACATTCGCGAGGCTACGCTCGCAGTCTTCAAAGCCCAGAGCCCCAGTTGGAGATGTGGGTAGTGTGCATGTCCAGGTTCAGACAAGCTGGCTCCCTGAGTTGATACATTTTATTCATGTGACTTGATCGTTTGGCGGCAGCCAGCCAAGTGGAACAACTCAGAGTAACCCACAGCACCTTGCGACGTTGCAATATCATTGGCTTTGCTGGAGCAACTTTGGGTTTGAAGGGGCCCTGCTGAATTCACCTGCGGGACTATCACCCAAAAACAAGCAAGAATTGTGGCATAACAAGGCCCCGCGTAAGCAAGACTCTGCACGGCGTAAGCCGGCGCAAGCACTTTTTGGGGAAACATGCTGCGTAAGCACCTGCGTAAGGTCTTCTTCGTGATTGCTTGGTAAGCATTGTAAGCATGCTCGGAAAAGTTGTTTCGCCCATGTGCTTATGTGTTTTTTTGGTGGCTTGTGCTGTTGCAACCCAGTCGAGCTTGGCAACTTGCTCTGAGACTTTGGCTGCAGGAAGACGTCTAAGACCGTATGTGCGCACCACTGGAAAACAACACCAGCAGAGCTTTGGTTGAGAGCTCTTGGGACTCATGCTAGGTGCTGTTGCAACCTCTACTAGAACGAACAAAAATGGCTTCTGTAACCGCTGATTTGGGAAACTAAAGGGGCTCGGGCGCGTAAGCTCGCGTAAGCGGCGTAAAATTCGCGTCAGCTCGCCTAGCTCGGCTGCCCGCCAGCCCTCGCGATGGATGCCGCTACTGCAAAACATGTTTCTTGACCTGCAGTAAGAACAACAACGCCAAGCCGCTGAAAGTCGCGAGGGTAGCTCTTCGTCATCTTCTTCCTCAGAGTCATCCACATCATTTTGCTGGCGGCTGCATGAGAAAAGGAGCCCGCGTAAGGAATTCTTGAGGGGAAGCGCTCACAACGCCGACGCCTAAGCGATGCGTAAGTTTAACATGCTCGCTGACTGCCGCGTAAGCTAAAACCGCCAAAGCAGGGGTTGCGTAAGGAAAGCGCAAGCTCGCGCGTAAGCAACTTGACACGACACAGGGGTTCATGGGAGGTTTATAGAGTTGCTCATTGGCAGAGGCCGCAGCAACTTGCAGCCGGATTCCACGAAGAAAAAAGAAAGCAACCCTTCTGTTTTTTAGGCAAGGCAAATCTGAACAGCGCAATCGATGACTCACTTGAATGTTGGGTGACCAATGCAGAATGTGTGATTGCGCCAACGAAGCGGGACTTTTGGATGCATCAGCAGAGAAAAGGGAGACAGGGAGAACGCAAGAGGCTCTCTATCTTATTGTAAGCTGGCGTGCGCAGGAGCTTCTGTCAGGAAGGTGGCAACATAAAGTAACATAATGTGAGGGCACTAGTTTCAAGGTAGTTTCGCACACAGACAAGATGAAGTGAATGAGTGCTCGCAGGCGTGGGCGTGTTGTGGTGGAAATAGAAGCTGTGAAAAAGCGCTGGGCCTATTCTGCTGGCCTGCGCGTGCCTGCTTCGAAAAAGTGACGAGCAGGGCGCTTGCTGAGATGATTCATCAGCGCGCGTGTAGTAAGCCTCTTAAAGCGCCCTTTCCGCACGCCTTGCAGGCTGTAGCCACTGGTTTACACCGCGCGCCACCGCTGAGCCGTTCAGCTGGACAGGAACACCGCGAAAGCAATGACGCGCTGTGCTTTCCAAAAAGCCATCCTCGATCCACGCTAACTTCCAAGCGCCAAGACGGCAGCCCTGGTCTGCGGGATGGAAGTCGTAGGGCAGGAGAGAGTGCAAGACGCCGTAGTCGTGGCGCCCGATCCCTGCCCGCTTTGAATTTGGCCAGAACAGTCCCGTGGCCCTGCGTGGAGTGCCGCAAAGCAACACTAACGAGCACAGCGACGCATGCAAGCGCGCGCAGTGGGCAGCACTGGCGGCGCAAAAGTGCAAGCGCCGGCGGGTTTGGTGAACACGCCTGATCAATCGCCAACGCGCGTGGCGTAACTACTGCAACCGCAACCGTCACCAGCCACAGCGGATGCGCCGAAGCAGCAGCAGCAGCAGTAGCAGCAGCAGCAGCAGCAGCAGCTGCAGCGCCTGCCACGGCCGCAGTCAAGCTGCCCAAGCAAATCTGGATTGGGCCCATACTTATGACGGGCTGAGGCAAAAGAGCTCCTGCATACAATTGAGCGCGCCAAAGAACGAACTTGGTTCAGGTAGATTAGGCAGACAGAGCAATGTAGGTAGATAGACAGACAGGTAGACACACAGATAGATTGATAGATAAATAGATAGATCGCGATAGACCGATCGATAGAAAGATAGTTAGATAGGCAAGGAGCAAGACAAGATAGATGGAGAACTCGATATCTAGATACATAGACAAGTAGCTAGCGATAGATAGACCTTGAGATAGGCAATAGAAGGATAGGTTAACGTTTTTGAATGTAGAGAGATGGCGAGATATGACAGATTGACAGATGGCTGAGAAACGGAAAGAGAAGAGAATGAGACAGAGAGAGAAAGAAGAAGAATAACAATGAAAAAGAGACAGAGAAAGAGAGAGAGAGAGAGAGGGAGAATAAAAGAGAAAGGGAAAGGGAAACACAGCTACAGGCTCTTATATTTTTTGAAACGTCCGCCTGCTTCGCAGGCCTTACTGGTAGGCAGCATCCTTGCCACATAGGGGAGAGTCAAAATGTGGTCCCTTTTGGTAGGCAGGGACGCCAAGGGGAAACCACCGGTGATTGGGGACCCACGAATAAATGTGGAACGCGGCGTGCGGCGTAAGGGGGGGGCTATGCCTCCTTTGCGGATCACCTCAGAGATGAGCCGGGATGCTAAGACGTCAAAAGTCTTTGCATGTTCCCGATCACGTGGTGCCCTCTTCCCTCTTCTCATGTAAAAGTCAACTACCAAGACAGGGTTCCTTGTTCGTGTTGTTGGGGATCGCCACCTGGGCGTTTGTTTCTGGGTGGGCTTGGGTTTCCTTTTGGGGTGATGAACCTGGAGGAGCCTTTTGCCCTGAAACCAGGTCCGAAATGGTTCTGGGCAGGCCCCAGCTGTTGGGTGCGAAGTCATGCCGCGTTTCAGGCCGTGCGTGCTGCGGGGCCAGCGCATCCTGTTGGGTGAGACCCATGCGACTTGGCAGTGATGCCGGCATACTTTTGTTTGCGAAGGGCTGTGGTTTGGGAATGTGAGGTTCTGTCAAAATGTCCAGTCCATTGTCCATGCGAGGGCATGGGGACATATTCCCTCGCCCCCCAGCAGACTCATTACTTTTCCCATGTCCTCTACACGCCTGTTGAGAATGCCAAGGCCGGCTTCCCTAGCCCACCGACGTGGACGCCATGAGAGATGAAAATAGAGCGCATCACCTTCAGAGACACGAAATGGGTTCCCACAACCAGGTCCAGTCCTGCGTCAGATAACAAGGTTTGCAATCTCCTCGCTCATTTGCTAGAACCCGTTTAGGGTCACCCAAGCCAAGCACTGGAATGTTGGGCTGAGATCGTGGGAATCATGGGTTGATTGTCCCCTGGCGGATGGCTCAACAAAAGAAGATTCTAATCTCGGTTTGTGGGCTTTGTCCAGCGCATGCACGAGCAGGCCGGGCAGGCTAGAGCTGACGCCGTTCCACGTCACTGCTGCACCCTGAATTGGGGGTGCCAAAAACAGGCAACAAACACGAGGGGGGCCGTTGATGATGTTAGTCGCATGCATTAGGCCGGCCAGGGTCGCCGGTATTGTCCAAGCAACGTAAGCACGAGACTATCCAAAAAAAGGTCCCTTTGTTTTGGGACTGACTGCCCTGAAGGCTTTGGCTTGGGTTAAGGCTGGCACTTGTTTGCGCAGGGGCGTGCGCCGGATCGCAGTTTGGAGAGGTTGCTGCTAGACACGGCTGTTCAAATTCAATGTTGCGAAGGGCAGCGTTCAAGTTGTGCGAATTGTTTCTGGTGCGCGGTGTGCGGGCTTTGCTGTCACGACCGCCTTGTGGTTGGAAAGGAAGTTCACGATTGAAGCACTCGGAGTGTCCGCTGCAAATCAATCATGCCTACTGTGAGTGTTATAGTGATCGGTGTGGGCGAAGCGCAGTGCGTATGCGGCTAGTCAGACAAGCGGAAGGATGTGGTGGTCATTTCACGCAAGGTTCCAGGAACAAAAGTGACATAAGCCTGTTAGCCAGGTTCCTGCTAGCCAATCACAGCCCCTGCTATTGGAGCCGGAGTTTGCCCAAAATTGGACCTCCAGAACAGACACCTGCTTGGTGCGCTGCAATTGCAAATATAGTCATTGCATCTAGCTTGAGGGTTGGGGCCAGAGTGTCATGTTTGGTCGCAGATGATCGCTCCGGCGGCCTGAATGACAACGAGGTGACCGATCGGTGGGGACTGTGGCCGTGTGGAGGACTTATTTGGCACGCACAGCGCGCGCACAGAGCAATGATGCCCCAAGTTTTGGCAGTTCCAGTTCCATTTGGCCGCATTCGGTTCCGCGCAATTGAATCCAACGGCATTTTGTTCCTGACAGCTGTTCAATGTTTGGCTGTTGAATGAGAGGGTTGATGCAACTGAATCTGCCAGAGCGTGCAGCGGGCGCAGATGCCCTCCCTGGTCCTCCCTTTTCAGCCTGGTTGACTGTAACTCACATGACTCAGAGTTGAAAGAAGTCTGTGCCAACCGGTTAGGAAAGGGAAGGAAGGCAAGGACGTTTGACAATGCTGCGCAGCGATCGTGGAGAAGCGCATTTCATGGCTGCATTTCCTTTGGGAGGACCAGGTCGACTTTGGCGGGGCAATGATTTCGATTTACCATTGGCGGCATACCAGATCTTTTGGGCTGGCTTGGGGCGGGCTGCTGGGTGCTGTGACTTTCCAACTGGGTCGCTTCAATGAAGATTTTGAGAGGTTCTCAAACTTGCGCTTAGGGAAACCAGCCCCAGAGTGCCACCATTTAGAGTCATTAGAGAGTAAAATCGAGGATGTCGGTTTTATGGACCCACAAGACACATGTTGTAATGGCGATGTCTTGCGAACTTGGGGCAGCTTTGAACGGTTCTCAGTTCATGAAGCTGGTCTCTTCCGAGCTGGGAGGCCAAAGTTCCTAGCCATTGGCAGTCCTCATGTGTGGTTCTGTGAAGAGGGTTGATCGCTGTAGGGCCGAAGTGAGTGCAGATGCTTCAAGCGGGCACGATGGGTCTTGGGGCAGTTTGGAGCCAACATAAGTTTGGCAGTTATTCAGTTCAGGCATTTTTGCAAGGTGCCAGGAACAAAAGAAGAGATCGCCTATGGAGGTCAGGCAGAATCTAGCAAGAATGCATGCTTGGAGGGCGAAAACACTCTGTAACCTTCAAGCCCTGCTGTTGAAGTTGGGTGTGCTGCGCATGTATATGAATTAACTTGCTGGTGCTCAGTAGGGAACGTGGGAATCAATTTAGGGGTTCCCTTAAAGGAAGCCACAAGGGATGGTTTATATTTTATAGGGGTCATTCCCTCATTCCCTGCTGAACACCAGCAAGATAAGCACAGTGGCATCCAGCTTGAGTTTCCAGAGTCATCTCGTGTTTGGTCGCAGATTCCCGCTCTGGCCGGATCGACGAGCAGCGCGGTCACCTGGCGCACTGGCGGCATGAAGAGGCCCCAAGTTTCGGCACTTCCATTTTGGCAGCGTCCTTGGCGGAGGGTTCATTTTACTGAATTCAGCAGAGCGCGCCGCAAGTGGAAATAACATGCACCCCATGATCTTGGGGGATCCTCGATTGTGGAAACAGGTAACTGGCCCTTGACTTGGAAGCAATCACCCTCGTTGCGGATGTCTTGCGAACAGTGTCAGAGGGGACCGACATGAGGCACGGCCAAAATGTTCAAGCAGCTTTGGAAGCGACATGGGGGACTCACTACATTCAGCCACACAAACTTGTGGGACGAGCCCCTTAGCAGCCAGCAGCATGCGGGTGTGTCATTTTGCCCACTGCTTTGACAGGTTCCTCCGCATGGTCTGCGCCTGCCTGCTGCAAGGCGGGGCCAATGACAAGAGAGGTGTGCGAGCTCCTGTATATGTTGAATATGGCGATGCCCCACTGAGAATATGTTTTTCGGTTTTCTTTCTGGGGTGGTCAAGCGACACAGTTTTCAGAAGGTTGGAGATGATGTCGCTGAGCGGAGATTGAATCACTTTTCGGAAGTATATGGTGCAGCATCTCGGTAGGAGTCGTAGTAGACCGGAAGGCTCTAGATTCCAAACATGTCGGACTTCAAGTTGGCAGTGAATGAGAACAACAAGGCCACAGAGTTGCCGCTGCTTCGGGTGTGTGGGACTGTTCAGCAGAACCCACACATGCGAGCATTCTGGGCCTCAACGATTTCTTTCTTTCTGGCGTTCCTGGGCTGGTTTGCCTTGGCACCTTTGGGGCTGGAGGTAGCCACCAGCATGGGCCAATGTGAGAATCAACTGTACCCCACCGCCGAGTACCCCAAGAGGGTGGCCTACTTGAAGTACAAGAACCTCAAGAGTGGCCTTGAGTACTGCCAATACGGCAAGGTTCTGGACTCCAATGATGCGCCCACCGATTGCCAGCCAGTGCCTGCTGACAAACTGCTGACTGGAACTGATGAGGAAAAGCTTCAGTACCGACCTGCAGTGCTGGCCAAGTGTGTTTGCACCACAGGGACTTCTTGCAACGGCATGATTGCCAATGCAGGAGTGGCAGCTGTGGCCTCAACAATCTTTGTGCGCATTGCCCTTGGCACCTTGCTGGAACGCTTTGGCCCAGTGAATGTTCAAAGCGGCCTGCTATCCTTTGGAGCTTTTTGGGTTGCAATGGCTGCTGCCATTTCAGCACCATGGAACTACACCTTGATCCGATTTTTCATTGGGTGTGCCGGTGCCACATTCGTGACCAATCAGTTCTGGTGCTCGCTCATGTTCGCTCCCAATGTTATTGGCACTGCCAATGCCACCGCAGCAGGCTGGGGCAACTTGGGTGGTGGTGTGACCCAAATCTTTATGATTTCGGTCCTCTTCAACCCAATGGTGGACTCTGGTATGTTGCCAGACACCGCTTGGCGAGTGGCCATGGTTGTTCCGGCGGTCCTTTTTGTTGTTTGCGCCGTCAGCATGAAGCTCTTGTGCTGGGACACCCCCACAGCCAAGCGTTTCGATGTAGCGGTGACTGGCAAGACACAGAAGCCGTCTTTGTGGGACTACGTTGAGGTCCTGAAGGATGTCCGAGTCCTGGTGATGATCATGCAGTATTCGGCATGCTTCGGAACTGAGCTCGCGATGAACAATCAATTGGCGACCCACTTCAGGACCTACTTCCAAATGGCTGCGGCAGATGCTTCGGCCTTGGCGGGAGCATTTGGCTTGATGAACCTCTTTGCCCGGTCCCTGGGGGGAATCACCAGTGACCTCCTGTTCAAGTATATCGGCTTCCGTGGCCGCATTTGGGCGCAGTTCTTGTCCCTCTTCTTCGAGGCCATCTTCCTGTTCTGCTTCGGCTTGGTGGACAACTCGCAGCCATGGTATGTTGCGTTGGCAGTGCTCGTCTTCTTCTCCCTTTTTGTCCAGATGGCGGAAGGGACCAGCTACGGCATTGTCCCTTTCATGAACAAGCAGCAACTCGCGATTGTGTCCGCTTTGGTGGGTGCAGGCGGAAACTTGGGAGCCGTCATTGCCGGCTTCTGCTTCTACCGGCCCATTGATGATCCACTGCTTCCATTCCAGGTCCATGCCGGATACGTCATGTTCTGGGCCTTGTTGTCCCCTTGCTACTACTGGAGCGAGCACGGTGGCATGTTCCATGGACCAGCTGTGGTGCAGAAATCTGAGCCCAAGATGGAAGCTGCAGAGATCACTGTGTAGACATTAGGAGCGCTCGGCATGGATTCATTGAGGTTTCTTTGCCAACTTTCCGACATGAGCTGTTTGAGACGCTTATGTGGTGCTTTGGTCCCAAGGACACCGAAGTTCAATAGCAACTAAAGACACGAAGTCTTTCTTAGTTGTTTGAAGGCCCTTGTATGGAGTGCAGGGCCTCGCAACATCAGTTGGCAGACGAACTTTGTGGTGGAAACCACCACAAGCAGCTGTCATCGAGAAAAGGCACGTCTAGATCGTCTCGATCTTTTTTCAAAGTTCGGCGGACCCCCTCTTCATGTTCCCGACGCAGCATTCGCCAGGCTACGCTCGGCGTCTGCAGCCCAGAGCCGCAGTTTCAGATGGTGCGCAAGTCCAGGTTCAAATATGGTGGCTCCCTGAGTTGATACGTTGTATTTATTTGACTTGATCGTTTGGCGGCAGCCAGCCAAGTGAAATAGCTCGGAATAGCCCAAAGCACCTTTCCATTTTGCAATTTCTTGCGTTGGCTTTGCTGGCACAATTTTGGGTTTGAAGGGACAGCACATCGATGCCTTCCTTAAATCTTGGATGGTTAATGCAGGAAGCTTGATTGCGTTGCCTCATGAAGTGGGACCTTTTGGATGCAACAGCAGAAAGAGAGAGAGAGAGAGAGAGAGAGAGAGAGACAGAGAGAGAGGCGAGAGAGAAAGAGAGAGAGAGAAAGAGGGAAGGGAGGGAGGGAGGGAGGGAGGGAGGAAGACAGATATTGTAAGCTGACATACGCAGTACAGCTAATGTGAGAGGACTTCTGGAAAACAGATGCACAAACAACAGACAGCAAACAAGCGCTTGCCGCCGAATGAAACCAATTCACAAGTGGAACCACGAAAAAGAAGAAGAACAAAACAGAAAAACAAAAACACGATGCAGTTGTTGTTTCCCATTATCATCCCGATGGTGATAGAATTCTTTCGACATGGTAATTTCCGGCAGCGCGGGTGCGACTGAAACCGTCGATTGGCCAAGGTGCACTGCCTTGCAATGATTTCCAGTGACTGGGGCGAGGAGGCCTGAAGCCAGAGGCGGAAGCGAAGCCAGAGAGAGTCCAGGGCGAAGATCATCTGGAGAAAACAAAACATTCGAATTGGGGGACGGGACAATCACTTGTGCTGATTTGTGGCCCTAAAATGACCACATATACGTACATCTAATGCTTCAACATGTCCAACAGTCGATGGTAGATGGGTGCGCTACATTTAACCACAAAAGGACGGACCCGAGCTTTCTTCCTTAATGTCCATTAGGCGAACTGCATTGCTTTGAGGGCCCCTAAACCCGAAGCTTTCCCAAGAACTGAGCTCCTGTGCGAAGAAACACCCGCAGGTTCCTCCGCGGCTTGGAAGAAGACAGGCGGCCACAAGGCGGGGCCAATGCCAAGGAAGGCTTGCGAGCGAGCGCCTCTTGGTGTGACAGAACATATTTTGTATAGGGCGAGCCCCCTACCAATAGACAGCATTTAACTTTTGGTAGGGGTTCGGTGGCCAAAGGCTGCGCAAGGTTGGAGATGATGTCGCTGGCCAATGATTGAATCATATTTTGGATGTACATTTCGCAGCGTCTCGGTGGGAGTCGTAGTAGACCGGAAGTCTCTAGATTCCAAACATGTCGGACTTCAAGTTGGCAGTGAATGAGAACAACAAGGCCACAGAATTGCCACTGCTTCGGGTGTGTGGGACTGTTCAGCAGAATCCACACATGCGAGCATTCTGGGCCTCAACGATTTCTTTCTTTCTGGCGTTCCTGGGCTGGTTTGCCTTGGCACCTTTGGGGCTGGAGGTAGCCACCAGCATGGGCCAATGTGAGAATCAACTGTACCCCACCGCCGAGTACCCCAAGAGGGTGGCCTACCTGAAGTACAAGAACCTCAAGAGTGGCCTTGAGTACTGCCAATATGGCAAGGTTCTGGACTCTAATTCTGTGCCCACCGATTGCCAGCCAGTGCCTGCTGACAAACTGCTGACTGGAACTGATGAGGAAAAGCTTCAGTACCGACCTGCAGTGCTGGCCAAGTGCGTTTGCACTACAGGGACTTCATGCAATGGCATGATTGCCAATGCAGGAGTGGCAGCTGTGGCCTCAACAATCTTTGTGCGCATTGCCCTTGGCACCTTGCTGGAACGCTTTGGCCCAGTGAATGTTCAAAGCGGCCTGCTATCCTTTGGAGCTTTTTGGGTTGCAATGGCTGCTGCCATTTCAGCACCATGGAACTACACCTTGATCCGATTTTTCATTGGGTGTGCCGGTGCCACATTCGTGACCAATCAGTTCTGGTGCTCGCTCATGTTCGCTCCCAATGTTATTGGCACTGCCAATGCCACCGCAGCAGGCTGGGGCAACTTGGGTGGTGGTGTGACCCAAATCTTTATGATTTCGGTCCTCTTCAACCCAATGGTGGACTCTGGTATGTTGCCAGACACCGCTTGGCGAGTGGCCATGGTTGTTCCGGCGGTCCTTTTTGTTGTTTGCGCCGTCAGCATGAAGCTCTTGTGCTGGGACACCCCCACAGCCAAGCGTTTCGATGTAGCGGTGACTGGCAAGACACAGAAGCCGTCTTTGTGGGACTACGTTGAGGTCCTGAAGGATGTCCGAGTCCTGGTGATGATCATGCAGTATTCGGCATGCTTCGGAACTGAGCTCGCGATGAACAATCAATTGGCGACCCACTTCAGGACCTACTTCCAAATGGCTGCGGCAGATGCTTCGGCCTTGGCGGGAGCATTTGGCTTGATGAACCTCTTTGCCCGGTCCCTGGGGGGAATCACCAGTGACCTCCTGTTCAAGTATATCGGCTTCCGTGGCCGCATTTGGGCGCAGTTCTTGTCCCTCTTCTTCGAGGCCATCTTCCTGTTCTGCTTCGGCTTGGTGGACAACTCGCAGCCATGGTATGTTGCGTTGGCAGTGCTCGTCTTCTTCTCCCTTTTTGTCCAGATGGCGGAAGGGACCAGCTACGGCATTGTCCCTTTCATGAACAAGCAGCAACTCGCGATTGTGTCCGCTTTGGTGGGTGCAGGCGGAAACTTGGGAGCCGTCATTGCCGGCTTCTGCTTCTACCGGCCCATTGATGAGCCACTGCTTCCATTCCAGGTCCATGCCGGATACGTCATGTTCTGGGCTTTGTTGTCTCCTTGCTACTACTGGAGCGAGCATGGTGGCATGTTCCATGGACCAGCCGTGGTGCAGAAATCTGAGCCCAAGGTGGAAGCTGCAGAGACCGCTGTGTAGACTTTAGGAGCGCTCGGCATGGATTCCCTCGAGTTTCTTTGCCAACTTTCCGACATGAGCTGTTTGAGACGCTTATGTGGTGCTTTGGTCCCAAGGACACCGAAGTTCAATAGCAACTAAAGACACGAAGTCTTTCTTAGTTGTTTGAAGGCCCTTGTATGGAGTGCAGGGCCTCGCAACATCAGTTGGCAGACGAACTTTGTGGTGGAAACCACCACAAGCAGCTGTCATCGAGAAAAAGCACGTCTAGATCGTCTCAATCTTTTTTCAAAGTTCGGCAGCCCTCTTCATGTTCCCGACGCAGCATTCGCCAGGCTACGCTCGGCGTTTGCAAAGCCCAGAGCCGCAGTTTCAGATGGTGCGCAAGTCCAGGTTCAAATATGGCGGCTCCCTGAGTTGATACGTTGTATTCATTTGACTTGATCGTTTGGCGGCAGACAGCCAAGTGAAATAGCTCGGAATAGCCCAAAGCACCTTTCCATTTTGCAATTTCTTGCATTGGCTTTGCTGGCACAATTTCGGGTTTGAAGGGACAGCACATCGATGCCTTCCTTAAATCTTGGATGGTTAATGCAGGAAGCTTGATTGCGTTGCCTCATGAAGTGGGACCTTTTGGATGCGACAGCGGAAGAGAGAGAGAGAGAGAGAGAGAGAGAGAGAGACAGAGAGAGGAGAGAGGAGAGAGAGAGAGAGAGAGAGAGACAGAGAGAGAGAGAGAGAGAGAGGGAGGGAGGGAGGGAGGGAGGGAGGGAGGAGGGAGGGAGGGAGGGAGGGAGGGAGGAGGCCATATTGTAAGCTGACATACGCAGTAGGGCTAATGTGAGAGGACTTCTGGAAAGCAGATGCACCAACAGCGGAAAGCAAACAAGCGCTTGCCACCGAATGCGCTGGCCGTGAAACCAATTCACAGGCGGAATGACAACAGAAAGCAGAACATGATGATAGGACTGCTCAATTGTTGTTTCCCGTCATCATCCAAGTTGTTTGCAATAGTTGCTTGCCGTATATGATATGTTTCCTCTCCCAAGAACTTTCGCAATTATATAGTTTCATGGCAGTGTGGGTGGGACTGGAAACGGTCGATTGGCCAAGGTGCACTGCCTTGCAGGGATTTCTGGTGACTGGGGCGGGGAGGCCTGAAACCAGAGGCGGAAGCGAAGCCAGAGAGAGTCCAGGGCGAAGATCATTTGGAGAAAACAGGACATTCGAATTGGGGGACGGGACAATCACTTGTGCTGATTTGTGGCCCTAAAATGACCACATACATCTAATGCTTCAACATGTCCAACAGTCGATGGTAGATTGGGGCACTACATTTAACCACAAAGGGACGGACCCGAGCTTTCTTCCTTAATGTCCATTAGGCGAACTGCATTGCTTTGAGGGCCCCTAAACCCGAAGCTTTCCCAAGAACTGAGCTCCTGCTTGCCAAATGCGAAGAAACACCCGCAGGTTCCTCCGCGGCTTGGAAGAAGACATGCGGCCACAAGGCGGGGCCAACGCCGAGGAAGGCTTGCGAGCGAGCGCCTCTTGGTGTGACAGAACATATTTTGTATAGGGCGAGCCCCCCCTACCAATAGACGGCATTTAACTTTTGGTAGGGATTCGGTGGCCAAAGGCTGCGCAAGGTTGGAGATGATGTCGCTGGCCAATGATTGAATCATATTTTGGATGTACATTTCGCAGCGTCTCGGTGGGAGTCGTAGTAGACCGGAAGTCTCTAGATTCCAAACATGTCGGACTTCAAGTTGGCAGTGAATGAGAACAACAAGGCCACAGAATTGCCACTGCTCCGGGTGTGTGGGACTGTTCAGCAGAACCCACACATGCGAGCATTCTGGGCCTCAACGATTTCTTTCTTTCTGGCGTTCCTGGGCTGGTTTGCCTTGGCACCTTTGGGGCTGGAGGTAGCCACCAGCATGGGCCAATGTGAGAATCAACTGTACCCCACCGCCGAGTACCCCAAGAGGGTGGCCTACCTGAAGTACAAGAACCTCAAGAGTGGCCTTGAGTATTGCCAATATGGCAAGGTTCTGGACTCCAATGATGCGCCCACCGATTGCCAGCCAGTGCCTGCTGACAAACTGCTGACTGGAACTGATGAGGAAAAGCTTCAGTACCGACCTGCAGTGCTGGCCAAGTGCGTTTGCACCACAGGGACTTCATGCAATGGCATGATTGCCAACGCAGGAGTGGCAGCTGTGGCCTCGACAATCTTTGTCCGCATTGCCCTTGGCACCTTGCTGGAACGCTTTGGCCCAGTGAATGTTCAAAGCGGCCTGCTATCCTTTGGAGCGTTTTGGGTTGCAATGGCTGCTGCCATTTCAGCACCATGGAACTACACCTTGATCCGATTTTTCATTGGGTGTGCCGGTGCCACATTCGTGACCAATCAGTTCTGGTGCTCGCTCATGTTCGCTCCCAATGTTATTGGCACTGCCAATGCCACCGCAGCAGGCTGGGGCAACTTGGGTGGTGGTGTGACCCAAATCTTCATGATTTCGGTCCTCTTCAACCCAATGGTGGATTCTGGTATGCTGCCAGACACCGCTTGGCGAGTGGCCATGGTTGTTCCGGCGGTCCTTTTTGTTGTTTGCGCCGTCAGCATGAAGCTCTTGTGCTGGGACACCCCCACAGCCAAGCGTTTCGATGTAGCGGTGACTGGCAAGACACAGAAGCCGTCTTTGTGGGACTACGTTGAGGTCCTGAAGGATGTCCGAGTCCTGGTGATGATCATGCAGTATTCGGCATGCTTCGGAACTGAGCTCGCGATGAACAATCAATTGGCGACCCACTTCAGGACCTACTTCCAAATGGCTGCGGCAGATGCTTCGGCTTTGGCGGGAGCATTTGGCTTGATGAACCTCTTTGCCCGGTCCCTGGGGGGAATCACCAGTGACCTCCTGTTCAAGTATATCGGCTTCCGTGGCCGCATTTGGGCGCAGTTCTTGTCCCTCTTCTTCGAGGCCATCTTCCTGTTCTGCTTCGGCTTGGTGGACAACTCGCAGCCATGGTATGTTGCGTTGGCAGTGCTCGTCTTCTTCTCCCTTTTTGTCCAGATGGCGGAAGGGACCAGCTACGGCATTGTCCCTTTCATGAACAAGCAGCAACTCGCGATTGTGTCCGCTTTGGTGGGTGCAGGCGGAAACTTGGGAGCCGTCATTGCCGGCTTCTGCTTCTACCGGCCCATTGATGATCCACTGCTTCCATTCCAGGTCCATGCCGGATACGTCATGTTCTGGGCTTTGTTGTCTCCTTGCTACTACTGGAGCGAGCACGGTGGCATGTTCCATGGACCAGCCGTGGTGCAGAAATCTTTGCCCAAGGTGGAAGCTGCAGAGACCGCTGTGTAGACTTTAGGAGCGCTCGGCATGGATTCCCTCGAGTTTCTTTGCCAACTTTCCGACATGAGCTGTTTGAGACGCTTATGTGGTGCTTTGGTCCCAAGGACACCGAAGTTCAATAGCAACTAAAGACACGAAGTCTTTCTTAGTTGTTTGAAGGCCCTTGTATGGAGTGCAGGGCCTCGCAACATCAGTTGGCAGACGAACTTTGTGGTGGAAACCACCACAAGCAGCTGTCATCGAGAAAAAGCACGTCTAGATCGTCTCAATCTTTTTTCAAAGTTCGGCGGAGCCCTCTTCATGTTCCCGACGCAGCATTCGCCAGGCTACGCTCGGCGTCTGCAAAGCCCAGAGCCGCAGTTTCAGATGGTGCGCAAGTCCGGGTTCAAAGGCGGCTCCCTGAGTTGATACGTTGTATTCATTTGACTTGATCGTTTGGCGGCAGACAGCCAAGTGAAATAGCTCGGAATAGCCCAAAGCACCTTTCCATTTTGCAATTTCTTGCATTGGCTTTGCTGGCACAATTTTGGGTTTGAAGGGACAGCACATCGATGCCTTCCTTAAATCTTGGATGGTTAATGCAGGAAGCTTGATCGCGTTGCCTCATGAAGTGGGACCTTTTGGATGCGACAGCAGAAAGAGAGAGAGAGAGAGAGAGAGAGAGAGAGAGAGAGAGAGAGAGAGAGAGAGAGAGAGAGAGAGAGAGAGAGAGAGAGAGAGAGAGAGAGAGAGCGAGAGAAGAGAGAGAGAAAGAGAGAGAGAGAGAGAAAGAGAGAAAGAGAGAGAAAGAGAGAGAAAGAGAGAAAGAGGGAAAGGAAGGGGGAGGGAGGGAGGGAGGGAGGGAGGGAGGGAGGGAGGGAGGGAGGGAGGAGGGAGGGAGGGAGGGAGGGAGGGAGGGAGGGAGGGAGGGAGGGAGGGAGGGAGGAGGCCATATTGTAACCTGACATAACCTGACATACGCAGTAGGGCTAATGTGAGAGGACTTCTGGAAAGCAGATGCACCAACAGCGGAAAGCAAACAAGCGCTTGCCGCCGAATGCGCTGGCCGTGAAACCAATTCACAGGCGGAATGACAACAGAAAGCAGGACATGATGCTAGGACTGCTCAATTGTTGTTTCCCGTCATCATCCAAGTTGCTTGCCGTATATGATATGTTTCCTCTCCCAATAACTTTCGCAATTATGTAGTTTCATGGCAGTGTGGGTGGGACTGGAAACCGTCGATTGGCCAAGGTGCACTGCCTTGCAGGGATTTCTGGTGACTGGGGCGGGGAGGCCTGAAACCAGAGGCGGAAGCGAAGCCAGAGAGAGTCCAGGGCGAAGATCATTTGAAGAAAACAGGACATTCGAATTGGGGGACGGGACAATCACTAGTGCTGATGTGTGGCCCTAAAATGACCACATACATCTAATGCTTCAACATGTCCAACACTCGATGGTAGATGGGGGCACCATTTAACCACAAAGGGACGGACCCGAGCTTTTTTCCTTAATGTCCATTAGGCGAACTGCATTGCTTTGAGGGCCCCTAAACCCGAAGCTTTCCCAAGAACTGAGCTCCTGCTTGCCAAATGCGAAGAAACACCCGCAGGTTCCTCCGCGGCTTGGAAGAAGACATGCGGCGGCCACAAGGCGGGGCCAATGCCAAGGAAGGCTTGCGAGCGAGCGCCTCTTGGTGTGACAGAACATATTTTGTATAGGGCGAGCCCCCTACCAATAGACGGCATTTAACTTTTGGTAGGGGTTCGGTGGCCAAAGGCTGCGCAAGGTTGGAGATGATGTCGCTGGCCAATGATTGAATCATATTTTGGATGTACATTTCGCAGCGTCTCGGTGGGAGTCGTAGTAGACCGGAAGTCTCTAGATTCCAAACATGTCGGACTTCAAGTTGGCAGTGAATGAGAACAACAAGGCCACAGAATTGCCACTGCTCCGGGTGTGTGGGACTGTTCAGCAGAATCCACACATGCGAGCATTCTGGGCCTCAACGATTTCTTTCTTTCTGGCGTTCCTGGGCTGGTTTGCCTTGGCACCTTTGGGGCTGGAGGTAGCCACCAGCATGGGCCAATGTGAGAATCAACTGTACCCCACCGCCGAGTACCCCAAGAGGGTGGCCTACCTGAAGTACAAGAACCTCAAGAGTGGCCTTGAGTATTGCCAATATGGCAAGGTTCTGGACTCCAATGATGCGCCCACCGATTGCCAGCCAGTGCCTGCTGACAAACTGCTGACTGGAACTGATGAGGAAAAGCTTCAGTACCGACCTGCAGTGCTGGCCAAGTGCGTTTGCACCACAGGGACTTCATGCAATGGCATGATTGCCAACGCAGGAGTAGCAGCTGTGGCCTCGACAATCTTTGTCCGCATTGCCCTTGGCACCTTGCTGGAACGCTTTGGCCCAGTGAATGTTCAAAGCGGCCTGCTATCCTTTGGAGCTTTTTGGGTTGCAATGGCTGCTGCCATTTCAGCACCATGGAACTACACCTTGATCCGATTTTTCATTGGGTGTGCCGGTGCCACATTCGTGACCAATCAGTTCTGGTGCTCGCTCATGTTCGCTCCCAATGTTATTGGCACTGCCAATGCCACCGCAGCAGGCTGGGGCAACTTGGGTGGTGGTGTGACCCAAATCTTCATGATTTCGGTCCTCTTCAACCCAATGGTGGATTCTGGTATGCTGCCAGACACTGCTTGGCGAGTGGCCATGGTTGTTCCGGCGGTCCTTTTTGTTGTTTGCGCCGTCAGCATGAAGCTCTTGTGCTGGGACACCCCCACAGCCAAGCGTTTCGATGTAGCGGTGACTGGCAAGACACAGAAGCCGTCTTTGTGGGACTACGTTGAGGTCCTGAAGGATGTCCGAGTCCTGGTGATGATCATGCAGTATTCGGCATGCTTCGGAACTGAGCTTGCGATGAACAATCAATTGGCGACCCACTTCAGGACCTACTTCCAAATGGCTGCGGCAGATGCTTCGGCTTTGGCGGGAGCATTTGGCTTGATGAACCTCTTTGCCCGGTCCCTGGGGGGAATCACCAGTGACCTCCTGTTCAAGTATATCGGCTTCCGTGGCCGCATTTGGGCGCAGTTCTTGTCCCTCTTCTTCGAGGCCATCTTCCTGTTCTGCTTCGGCTTGGTGGACAACTCGCAGCCATGGTATGTTGCGTTGGCAGTGCTCGTCTTCTTCTCCCTTTTTGTCCAGATGGCGGAAGGGACCAGCTACGGCATTGTCCCTTTCATGAACAAGCAGCAACTCGCGATTGTGTCCGCTTTGGTGGGTGCAGGCGGAAACTTGGGAGCCGTCATTGCCGGCTTCTGCTTCTACCGGCCCATTGATGATCCACTGCTTCCATTCCAGGTCCATGCCGGATACGTCATGTTCTGGGCCTTGTTGTCTCCTTGCTACTACTGGAGCGAGCACGGTGGCATGTTCCATGGACCAGCCGTGGTGCAGAAATCTTTGCCCAAGGTGGAAGCTGCACAGACCGCTGTGTAGACTTTAGGAGCGCTCGGCATGGATTCCCTCGAGTTTCTTTGCCAACTTTCCGACATGAGCTGTTTGAGACGCTTATGTGGTGCTTTGGTCCCAAGGACACCGAAGTTCACTAGCAACTAAAGACACGAAGTCTTTCTTAGTTGTTTGAAGGTCCTTGTATGGAGTGCAGGGCCTCGCAACATCAGTTGGCAGACGAACTTTGTGGTGGAAACCACCACAAGCAGCTGTCATCGAGAAAAAACACGTCTAGATCGTCTCAATCTTTTTTCAAAGTTCGGCGGAGCCCTCTTCATGTTCCCGACGCAGCATTCGCTAGGCTACGCTCGGCGTCTGCAAAGCCCAGAGCCGCAGTTTCAGATGGTGCGCAAGTCCAGGTTCAAATATGGCGGCTCCCTGAGTGGATACGTTGTATTCATTTGACTTGATCGTTTGGCGGCAGACAGCCAAGTGAAATAGCTCGGAATAGCCCAAAGCACCTTTCCATTTTGCAGTTTCTTGCATTAGCTTTGCTGGCACAATTTTGGGTTTGAAGGGACAGCACATCGATGCCTTCCTTAAATCTTGGATGGTTAACGCAGGAAGCTTGATTGCGTTGCCTCATGAAGTGGGACCTTTTGGATGCGACAGCAGAAAGAGAGAGAGAGAGAGAGAGAGAGAGAGAGAGAGAGAGGAGAGAGAGAGAGAGAGAGAGAGAGAGAGAGAGAGAGAGAGAGAGAGAGAGAGAGAGAGAGAGAGAGAGAGAGAGAGAGAGAGAGAGAGCGAGAGAGAGAGAGAGAGAGAGAGAGAAAGAGAGAGAGAGAGAAGGAGAGAGAAAGAGAGAGAAGAGAGAGAAAGAGAGAGAAAGAGAGAGAAAGAGAGAGAAAGAGAGAAAGAGGGAAGGAGGAGGGAGGGAGGGAGGGAGGGAGGGAGGGGGAGGGAGGGAGGGAGGGAGGGAGGGAGGGAGGGAGGGAGGAGGCCATATTGTAAGCTGACATACGCAGTAGGGCTAATGTGAGAGGACTTCTGGAAAGCAGATGCACCAACAGCGGAAAGCAAACAAGCGCTTGCCGCCGAATGCGCTGGCCGTGAAACCAATTCACAGGCGGAATGACAACAGAAAGCAGGACATGATGCTAGGACTGCTCAATTGTTGTTTCCCGTCATCATCCAAGTTGCTTGCCGTATATGATATGTTTCCTCTCCCAAGAACTTTCGCAATTATGTAGTTTCATGGCAGTGTGGGTGGGACTGGAAACCGTCGATTGGCCAAGGTGCACTGCCTTGCAGGGATTTCTGGTGACTGGGGCGGGGAGGCCTGAAACCAGAGGCGGAAGCGAAGCCAGAGAGAGTCCAGGGCGAAGATCATTTGGAGAAAACAGGACATTCGAATTGGGGGACGGGACAATCACTTGTGCTGATTTGTGGCCCTAAAATGACCACATACATCTAATGCTTCAACATGTCCAACACTCGATGGTAGATGGGGGCACTACATTTAACCACAAAGGGACGGACCCGAGCTTTTTTCCTTAATGTCCATTAGGCGCACTGCATTGCTTTGAGGGCCCCTAAACCCGAAGCTTTCCCAAGAACTGAGCTCCTGCTTGCCAAATGCGAAGAAACACCCGCAGGTTCCTCCGCGGCTTGGAAGAAGACATGCGGCCACAAGGCGGGGCCAACGCCGAGGAAGGCTTGCGAGCGAGCGCCTCTTGGTGTGACAGAACATATTTTGTATAGGGCGAGCCCCCTACCAATAGACGGCATTTAACTTTTGGTAGGGGTTCGGTGGCCAAAGGCTGCGCAAGGTTGGAGATGATGTCGCTGGCCAATGATTGAATCATATTTTGGATGTACATTTCGCAGCGTCTCGTTGAAAGTCGTAGTAGACCGGAAGTCTCTAGATTCCAAACATGTCGGACTTCAAGTTGGCAGTGAATGAGAACAACAAGGCCACAGAATTGCCACTGCTCCGGGTGTGTGGGACTGTTCAGCAGAACCCACACATGCGAGCATTCTGGGCCTCAACGATTTCTTTCTTTCTGGCGTTCCTGGGCTGGTTTGCCTTGGCACCTTTGGGGCTGGAGGTAGCCACCAGCATGGGCCAATGTGAGAATCAACTGTACCCCACCGCCGAGTACCCCAAGAGGGTGGCCTACCTGAAGTACAAGAACCTCAAGAGTGGCCTTGAGTATTGCCAATATGGCAAGGTTCTGGACTCCAATGATGCGCCCACCGATTGCCAGCCAGTGCCTGCTGACAAACTGCTGACTGGAACTGATGAGGAAAAGCTTCAGTACCGACCTGCAGTGCTGGCCAAGTGCGTTTGCACCACAGGGACTTCATGCAATGGCATGATTGCCAACGCAGGAGTGGCAGCTGTGGCCTCGACAATCTTTGTCCGCATTGCCCTTGGCACCTTGCTGGAACGCTTTGGCCCAGTGAATGTTCAAAGCGGCCTGCTATCCTTTGGAGCGTTTTGGGTTGCAATGGCTGCTGCCATTTCAGCACCATGGAACTACACCTTGATCCGATTTTTCATTGGGTGTGCCGGTGCCACATTCGTGACCAATCAGTTCTGGTGCTCGCTCATGTTCGCTCCCAATGTTATTGGCACTGCCAATGCCACCGCAGCAGGCTGGGGCAACTTGGGTGGTGGTGTGACCCAAATCTTCATGATTTCGGTCCTCTTCAACCCAATGGTGGATTCTGGTATGCTGCCAGACACCGCTTGGCGAGTGGCCATGGTTGTTCCGGCGGTCCTTTTTGTTGTTTGCGCCGTCAGCATGAAGCTCTTGTGCTGGGACACCCCCACAGCCAAGCGTTTCGATGTAGCGGTGACTGGCAAGACACAGAAGCCGTCTTTGTGGGACTACGTTGAGGTCCTGAAGGATGTCCGAGTCCTGGTGATGATCATGCAGTATTCGGCATGCTTCGGAACTGAGCTCGCGATGAACAATCAATTGGCGACCCACTTCAGGACCTACTTCCAAATGGCTGCGGCAGATGCTTCCGCCTTGGCGGGAGCATTTGGCTTGATGAACCTCTTTGCCCGGTCCCTGGGGGGAATCACCAGTGACCTCCTGTTCAAGTATATCGGCTTCCGTGGCCGCATTTGGGCGCAGTTCTTGTCCCTCTTCTTCGAGGCCATCTTCCTGTTCTGCTTCGGCTTGGTGGACAACTCTCAGCCATGGTATGTTGCGTTAGCAGTGCTCGTCTTCTTCTCCCTTTTTGTCCAGATGGCGGAAGGGACCAGCTACGGCATTGTGCCCTTCATGAACAAGCAGCAACTCGCGATTGTGTCCGCTTTGGTGGGTGCAGGCGGAAACTTGGGAGCCGTCATTGCCGGCTTCTGCTTCTACCGGCCCATTGATGATCCACTGCTTCCATTCCAGGTCCATGCCGGCTACGTCATGTTCTGGGCCTTGTTGTCTCCTTGCTACTACTGGAGCGAGCATGGTGGCATGTTCCATGGACCAGCCGTGGTGCAGAAATCTGAGCCCAAGGTGGAAGCTGCAGAGACCGCTGTGTAGACATTAGCTCGGCATGGATTCCATCGAGTTTCTTTGCCAACTTTCCGACATGAGCTGTTTGAGACGCTTGTGGGGTGCTTTGGTCCCAAGGACACCGAAGTTCAATAGCAACTAAAGACACGAAGTCTTTCTTAGTTGTTTGAAGGCCCTTGTATGGAGTGCAGGGCCTCGCAACATCAGTTGGCAGACAAACTTTGTGGTGGAAACCACCACAAGCAGCTGTCATCGAGAAAAAGCACGTCTAGATCGTCTCAATATTTTTCAAAGTTCGGCGGAGCCCCTCTTCATGTTGTAAGAGGCTCTCCACCATAGTGTAAGCTAACATATGCCGTAGGGCTAATGTGAGTGGACCTCTGGAAAGCAGATGCACCAACAGCGGAATGCAAACAAGCGCTTGCCGCCGAATGCAGGCGGAATGACAACAGAAAGCAGGACATGATGATATGACCGCTCAATTGTTGTTTCCCGTCATCATCCAAGTTGTTTGCAATAGTTTGCTTGCCGCATATGATATTTTTCCTTTCCCAATAACTTTGGCAATTATGTAGTTTCATGGCAGTGCGGGCGCGACTGAAAACCGTCGATTGGCCAAGGTGCACTGCCTTGCAGGGATCTCCAGTGACTGCGGGGAGGCCTGAAACCAGAGGCGGAAGCGAAGCCAGAGAGAGTCCAGGGCGAAGACCATCTGGAGAAAACAGGACATTCGAATTGGAGGACGGGACTCACTAGTGCTGATTTGTGGCCCTAAAATGACCACATATACGTACATCTAATGCTTCAACATGTCCAACAGTGGATGGTAGATGGGGGCGCTGCATTTAACCACAAAAGGACGGACCCGAGCGTTTTTCCTTAATGTCCATTAGGCGAACTGCATTGCTTTGAGGGCCCCTAAACCCGAAGCTTTCCCAAGAAGTGAGCTCCTGCTTGCCAAATGCGAAGAAACACCCGCAGGTTCCTCCGCGGCTTGGAAGAAGACATGCGGCCACAAGGCGGGGCCAATGCCAAGGAAGGCTTGCGAGCGAGCGCCTCTTGGCGTGACAGAACATGTTTTGTATAGGGCAAGCCGCCAACCAATAGACGTCATTTAGCTTTTGGTGCTCGATCGGCAAAGGCTGCTCGTGGTTGGAGATGATGTCGCTGGTCAATGATTGAATTATATTTTGGACATATGTCTTGGTGGGAGTCGTAGTAGACCGAACATCTCTAGATTCCAAAAATGTCGGACTTCAAGTTTGCAGTGAACGAGAACAACAAAGACAGAGAATTACCGCTGCTCCGGGTGTGTGGAACTGTTTTTGGCTGAGGGCCTCTCCGTAGCCATATTGGCTCAAGCCAAGGCTCAACATAGCTTCGCAAAAGCATGAAACACCGGTGAGTAAGGTCACCGCCAGATGCAAGGCCGATGGCCGACTTGTGACAGCCACCGGGGGCCGATTCCTTCGGCTTCCCTCGCGCATGGACTGATCTCTTACTCTTGATGTGTGGTGACGTCCACCCGTCGTCGGCGGTAGCGTATGGCGTCAGGCTCCAGGCTCTGGACTCTTAACACCGGGGGCGCCCCGAGTGCGTGGGAGCTCTTGACGGTGTCGCCATTCTGTGCATCCAAAGCGCAAAATGCATGAACGCGAGCAAATTGCATTTGCCAACAAATTATCAGCTAGGCTGCCCAACTAACCTTGATATCCGGGGCAACACTCTGTGCACTGTGGGCGCCCTGACCCACACTGGACGAAAATGACTTTGTGACCGCTCTTGAAACTTTCAACGCACGCCCAATCGCCCCTTGTGCTGGGAGGGCGCTCGTGTAATTGGCTATGGCAGTACCAACTTACCGCCGCAGCGCTTGACTGTAACTTTGATGCCTTACGCGCCCTCTGACCGCATCATTGTGTGCCCAGAATTTGTGTGTAACTCCCGTGAACACGCGCAGCTTGTTGTGCAGCCGACGCGCCAGCTGTTGGCCCCCGCTGGCATTCCCTTGGCGGCTTGGACTGAAAAGCTACCGAGGAAGGAAGGGGCGGGTTGGCGCTCTCCGGGCGGCCGGACTCGGGCAGAGTGTGATGATGTCTGGCTATCTTTGATGCGTGTGCTTGAAAGGTGCCCAACGCAAACCTCTCAGCACTTCTCGGATGTCAGAGCACAGGTTGCAAACCAGAGGCACGCCCAAAAAACACCTGCCAGCGCCAGTCTTAGCCACGCGCAAATGGCGATCCGGGATGCTCTGTGGCAACCTGCCGAGCCTGAGAACCTTCCGGCCGGCAACACACCAGTGTACAACGGCGCCCGATGTGGTTTTGCCAGCGCTGGGGTTCAGGAAAACTTCGACATGATCAAAGCCTTTTGGCGCAACTGCGACCACCCAATCCGGCCCAGGTGCACGCAGTCGACCGATGAGCAGAAGCCATCGGGCCAGCGCCGCCACTCGCACGAGGTCACTTGGACGCCCTTGAACTTGCAAAAATAGCAGGAACCATCCGCCGCTGGCACCTGCACTTGGACGGGTAACGAAGTGGCTGACTTGCCCAGGCAAGACTGTGACGCGGCGAATCTGCGCGTCGACAGCGGCATGTGGTAAGGGGATGACTCGCTGGCATTTGCGGAGCATGTGCGCAATGATGGGACTGCAAGCCTTTCTGTTCAGGTGGTTCTGGACATTGCCTGGCCTCGATCAAGTCACGCCCTTGATCAACGCTCATGTCGCACCTCATGAGGCCGCAGCTTAGCAACCTCTCACAGCAGACGAGCTGCAGCAGTCGACAAGGGAAGTCAGAAAGAGTCGACGGACGCAACGTCGGCCGTGGAATTGGTGCCATTGAATTCTTCAATCTTGCCAAGGCCAGGAATGTTCCAATTGTTGCCATTCAGGAAGATAGTCTCGATCCTGGTCACAGATATGTCCAAGTCGGATCCGTCTGGGGTGTCAAGTTGCTGGTGAAACGCGCCTTGCGTTGCCGCTTGACCAACAGCTTCAATGAAGATGACGGAAAAGTTGTCACTGTCATGATTGGGAACTGCGCGATAAGCACCCTTTATCGATGCCGCCTGCGTGGGCGGAAGGGACAAGCGTGAAGATCCACTAAAATCAGAGCCTCCCCCCCGAGATCGCTGCCCAGCGCGACGCACCATACCAGGCTAAAAGGTGAACTCTCGTTCCCCGCAGAACAGAGTTCCACCTCTCCGGATCCATGCGGCCGGCGTCCTGTTGGAAGAAACGCTGCGCCACCCGTGCGGCCACCTGGACTCGCTGGCGTAACTTCCGCAAAAGCAAGAGGCAAGAAGACGCGCCCGCCCGCGATGAAGTGGGAACTCACTCAACAAGAGCGGGGAACTCTCCACAAACCCACCACCCCACCCACCCGCCCCACCCGCCCACCCACCCAAACCCACACCCCCACCACCCCACCCACCCCACCCACCCCACCCAAACCACCCACACACAACCCCACCCACCAACCCCACCCACCCACCCACCCACCCCACCCCACCCGCCCCACCCACACCGGCCCAAGCTCCACGGGCAGCTCCAGCTCAACCCCAAAGTGGGCGTGCGTGCAATGTTGCATCCCTGGACGCACGAGCGATACAGATGAAACTCCTTGTCTACCTGCCACTGCTTTGAGGATCTCACATCCCATGAACTGCAGCTCAAGCTCAGGGGTGGCAGGCTGACCTGACGCAAGATCCTGGCAAGTGCTGGGGGCGTCTCCCACGCTTTTTGACTGGCTGCCAAAGCCGTGGCTGAAATAGCAACCAAAGACACAAATTCTTCCTTAGTTGCTTGACGGCCCTTTTATGGAGCGCAG
Source organism: Effrenium voratum (assembly GCA_963377175.1). NCBI lineage: Eukaryota > Dinophyceae > Suessiales > Symbiodiniaceae > Effrenium > Effrenium voratum. The sequence continues at coordinate 487,125 of CAUJNA010003471.1, read as the reverse complement.
GGCCTCGCAACACCAGTTGGCAGACGAACTTTGTGGTGGAAATCACCACAAGCAGCTGTCACTCCAGATCGTCCCAAGAGCCCAGTTGGAGATAGTGCGCAAGTCAAGCTTCAAACATGGTGGCTCCCTGAGTTGATATGTTGTATTCGTGTGACGTGATCGCTTGGCGGCAGCCAAAAAAGCTGCACAGTGTTTGTTTCCCTTTTGATCCAGATTCTTGGCACTATGATTCTTGCCACACGTGGAAGTTTCTCCTGTGTTTAGCGAATCTGTTAGGAGGCTTGAGAATCACTCATACCCATGCTGCGCACATCGAAGCGTTTGCAGGCGGAACCCGGGCGCTGTGCGTACGCAGGGGGGCTTGGCTGCAAAGATGGCATGCGCCATCCGAAGTTTGGTGATGGGAGTGCTTCTGGTTTTCTGAAGTGGAAGGGGGCAAGCCCCCGCCCCAAAAAATGAAAAACGGACAAGAAGAAAACGGCAGGCTCACTACTTCTCCCATGTCATCTACGGCAACAGCATGTATTTTGACCGTGGCTCCGCCCATTGTCCTCAGCCAAGGCCAGCCTACCGACATGGACGCGAGGGATGAAAACAGAGCGCAACAATTTCAAAGAGACACCAAAGTGTTCCTAGCAACCAGGTTCCAGTGTGCGTCGCAATTCGTTTCTAGTCTCCTAATGGGCTTGTTGTAACCCATTTAGGGTCACCCAATGGAAGGTTGGCCCGACAGGAAGGTTTTGGAAGGGAAGCGCGGAATGGATTGCTCACTCCGCCGATTTTTGGAGGCGAAGTGAAGGGTCACAGTGCCTATGCCAGATGCCGCTAGTTTCATTGGCTCACAGTTCCAAAACCTCGGGTGATCTCGGGTGGGTGAAAAAAGGCTGCTGGGCAGGCCGGGTCCGCATTTTCGCAGCCCCCATTCACTATACCCAAAAAACGGATAAAAACCAGAAAGATGGAGATCTTCGACTGAGACCTCCCTGCTCCATGTGAGAGAGCAGCTCCGAACGCTGGAGGCACGCCGGATGCGGCGAAAATGGGCCGCGGTGGCCCTTCTGAGTAGTGGGGGCCCGAAGCGTGGACACGAGCATCCGTGGGCGTGGCAGCCGCTGGGGTTGTTCCTGTTTTCTCTGGAACTTTGATACTTATTTTGCCGTAGGTCCGTGGGTCAGCAAATGAGACCTGTGGCTCAAGTGGACCTTTCCCTCGCGGCCTTCGAAACCGTTTTTCGCTTTTCAGGCAAGCGAGAGCAGCCAGACTGCGGCAAAGGGCCTTCCAAGCTTCAATCGATCGATTTCGCACGAGGTACCGGCTGGATGTTCTTGCACTGCGGCCAAAAGGTGGCTTTCTCGATGCAGGCGCCTATGTCAAGTGTTTGACTTGCAGGGCTTAGGCTGAAGTATGCCACAGGGCAAGTGAGGGCCATCCCTTTTGCACTGGTTGGCCATAGGGAATTTGATGGCAAGAGAAGAGAATGGCTAAGACGTAGGGGTTCATCCGAGTCTCGTCGGGTTTGTGTGTTTGATGCTTAGAGTGATGTAAGACATTTGGGAAGTGTCTTGCCCCCCTAGATCAGGCATGCACGGCCATGTTCAGGACCATGCATCAGTGTGTCCGGCGCAAGATGGACCGCTGCAGCCAATGGCTCGCCCGAATAGCAACAGGTAGGCTAGCGAAAACAACCCCCCGACTTCGGGCCGGGTTTGCAAGATCAAGGGGTCAACTCATTGGGTGATCCTTACTGCAGTGAAATGCATTTCAACATATGGGCTCTAGGATGCTACAAATCCCAACCGTAAATAGCTGCGGCCGCCTTCTTAATTCTTTACATGGTTCGTGACTCACATGAACCGTTTGTTGGAACCTCTTTGAGACCCTGAATTCAGGGCCGTCCGCATCGCGGCAGGCCCCAGCCCCGGCGCGCCCCTCCAAAGTGCAGGCTGGCCCTTCGCCGGGGCGACGCGCCCTCTAGAGTGGGACTGTACTCAGTTGTTCAGTGGCTCCAATTATTTTTCCCCTTTTTTTTCCGGGTGGCTGCCCCACTAAAAATGGTCTTCCCCAGAAAGGGTTCCTTTTTTTCTAGGGTCACTGAACAACTGAGTGTAGTCACGGTGCCCCCTTGTTTCCCTTCAAACCAAAAGGGCACCCTCAAAAGGATAGCGAGTTGCTCAAAGTGAATCGCCATATCAAAACATATCAAAACTCGGACTGCTGAAGGGCTTTGGGTCAAGACTCGCTCGCACCTGAGTGCCACGCAGGGGTACACCCCAACGCCGTCCCACTGTTTGGCTGGAGCTGCGTTGGTGGCAATCACGCTGAGGCAGGGTGGAAGATCCCCAAGGGGGTGTGCTTGAACTTGGCGAGTTGGGGCCTATGTTTTGAATCTTGAGTTTCATGGAGTAGAGTTGACGGTTGTGCACCTGCCAGTGGAAGTTGTAAGGAGCCACACACGCGTGCTATTTGCTGTGAAGTGTTGGAGCGACCGCGGCCGAAGCGCAGTGCAGATGAAAGGAGTTTGAAGCCAGCACAAAGTTCCGTTCCATTGGTGAGAAGGATTTGGTCCTTTCGCGCAAGTTAGCCGAAACACAACCAAAAGCAAAAGATCACATATGGGGGTCAGCCAGATTTCTACTGCTGTGACCAATCACAGCCCTCACCTCTACCCTGGATGCCGGAACAGAAGCCGCTCCCACACGTAATGTTGACTCCGGATTAGTAGACCCCTGTTTATGAATATGGGGGTGTTCGTGGATCACTTTTGGAGGGGAACACCCCCTTGTTAGTCTACACAGGTTGATGAATCCGGGGTCAACATCAAGCACAGTCGTTGCATCCAGCTTTAAGGGTTTTGGTCGCAGATGCCCGCTTTGGCGGCCCGATCGACGACGCGCTGCGCGGTCAGCAGGCCCGCTGCCGATGTCCGCTTTGGAGCATTCGGTTCCGAGTTGAATCCAGAGCTCGGGTCCTGAGGATGGAATCCCGCAGCAATGAGCTCATGCAGTCGGGTGGCCACACCCCACCCTCACCTCATAGAACTTTGCCCAGGAACCCCTAAACACACCTCCAGAAGTGGTCTAGCTTCGTCTTTCCCAAGAAAATGTGTTTGGTTGAGGGGGGGGGTTGCGGCGTGACAACCCCCTCACCCAACCCCAACCCCCCCCCCCCCCAGTGCCCAAGTTTGCGCGAGGTCTCAAACTCTTTGGGCCGGAGGGCCCCACTGCCCTGGGCCTCAGAGTCGAAGCCATCCCACGGGTCCCGAAATGGCGATTTCCCGGGCAGGGAAGTGTTGAATCTCAATGGATCTCATGTGAACCGGCAAGTGGCGCGCGGGGTACGTTGGGAGCACTGTCCCAGTCATTCGTGAGGGACAAAACATCAGCTACAGTTGATTTGGGCAGATGAATGGCAACACAGGACTCTGGACAGTCCCAAACCATAAATAGGCGGCCGCCCTTTTTAGCTTGGTTTGGGTAGATTTCTTAATTTCCAAGTTGATACATATATATATATATATATGTATAGATTCAACGCAGATGACTCAGATGACCGACTCAGATGAATCAGATGCCTGCTGGAAGGAATAAACAAGGGGACATTGTATCACAATACAGAAGAGGAAAGGAATGCAAGGATGTATGACAAAGTTGCGCAGCGATCACGGAGATGTGTTTGATCGCAAGGTTGACTTTGGCGGGGGCAGGTTCACCTTTGAATTGGCGGAACACCAGTCATGGGTTTGTCGTGAAATTAGAGACCCCAGAGATGGTGGCTTTTCTCGTCTTCAAAGCCAACCAAAAAGGGTTTGGAGGGCCAGTTATATATACATACCCTCTAAGCGAAAATCCTTTAATTTTAAAGGGTCAAATGGGAACACCTGGTTTTTGGGCAAGTTTTGGAAAAATAAGGGTTTTCCAGGGAAAAACCCGGTATTTCACTTACATCCTTTATTTTGGCACTTTTCGCAAGCGAAATGTCGGATGTTTGAAGAACAGAGCAAAGGTGCCGGATCTCGAGCAGGTGTTGAAAGGAGCCGCCGCCAGGTTTCTTTCACTGCCAAATTGTATATTGGGTTTCTAGATGTTGTTTGGGAATCTCTTGTGGTTTCCTTTTGTACCGCCAAGTGCGCGATAGCCTCCTGCTCCTCAAAAGGCAGGGGTAGACGCGAGGGCGTGGTCAACCAAACTCAAGAATGAAGCGGGACAACCAACTTGAATGTACAAGTGTGCGCTGAGTCGAGTAACGAATGCAAGTGCCACTTTGGGATACTGCCTGATGTTTAAAAAATACAAAACAAAGTACCATGCTTGAGCATGATGTGTCAATCACGCAGAGCTAGTGATGGTCATGTAGTGAACTGACAAGCCAAATGCCAACAAAGCTGGCCTCCGCCTAAGTCGCACTTTCTTCCAGCACCTAACTTTGATTCGATGGGAAGCACAGTCCAAGCCAAACATGTTGCGTAGTACGTGTTTGTGCCCGAAAACCTTCGGATGTTCTACCGCAATGTCATACAAAACCAGTTCGCTGCTCGCGCAATCTAGCTGTGTGCCCGTTTTTCTTTGCTGGAAAGCTTCTGGAAGGGCGAGCGCGTGCGAAAAAAAAAAGGAAACCCATAAAAATCCCATACGAATCCCATAAAAAAAAAGAACCATACAAACCCATATTTTTCCGAAAACCCGGTTTTTCCTAACCCGTACAAAAACCGTACAAATCCCATAAAAATACCGTACAAACCCGTACGCAATTTATGGGATTTTCAGCCTCTGCTCAAGCAGCTTTCCAGGCCCGAGCTGCCCGAAATAAGCTTGCAAGGTGACCTTGCGAAAAGCAGTCATTCATGTGTTCGTCCCGCGCGTCTTTAATTACCTGCTGTCCTAGTGTTCAAAGTGGGTTAGGTTCTTTTGGCTCGCTCCAAAAATGATGTTCCTGCGACGTTTAGACAAGCCTGCGAGAAGCTCCGGGATCAATGCTTTAGCACGGGACTTGGTTGTCAAATAAGTGAGCATTTGCAAGACGGCCCTCCAGACGTATCCGACGCGAGCTTTACGCAAAAAGTCCCAAGCAGATTGCTCAGTGCCATACACACTATGTACACACGTGCAGCTACCGCTTGCGGTAAACTGGGACTACTTGTTGCCCTTGTCAGAAAGTTCATATTCCAATGCTGCTTTAAACTTCCCGAGCCACGATCTGGGAAGCCTTCCCAACAAATTGCGGATTGACCATTGTTTCGAGTTCAGCAGGTGATTAGCAACAGGTGCCATGATCAATGAGCTTGCATGGATGGATTGCTAGGCGGCCGTGGAGCGTTTGACTGGATGTAAGAGAGCCAACAAAAGGATTATATTGAGGGAACCACAATCATAACTCACGCAAGACCATTCTGATTACAACGCAAAAAGTAAAAACCCGGTATTTCCTGGAAAAACCCGGATATTTTGCCATACCTTTAAAATAAATGGATATTTGCTTAGAGGGTATATATATATTGTTTTTCAGGGTGGGTTGCTTTTCGGCTTTTTGGCTTTTGTGGGTTGTGGCTTTTTGGTGCTGGGCCAAGGTACTGCTAAGCAGTGCATCGATTGGGGTGGCCACAGGCGGGTGGCTCTGTGTCTGCGTCGAGATGCTCCGACTGCCTAGAGCCAGGGCTTCCCGGATTTTCCTTTAGCCGCCATCCCTATGGGTATGGGTCAACATTAAACCAGGATATGGACCGCAGGCTTTGGTCCTTGTTTCCATTTTCCAGGGCAAGCCATGTTGGGCACCTAGTTTTGACCCGCGCCAGTTTTAAAAGATCCAAGAGGCTCAATATGTCGAGGCTGCGCGGTGGTGGTCTTTGAGCTGATCATCAAGGAACTGGAGGAGCGATCAGAGCACAACTCGACATGAGCAGGCTGCTGCGATCATGAAGTACCCTTTACATTACGTTGTTGCATTTTGCTTGGATGTTAGGACTTTAACTTTTGCCAACTAAAAGTTAAACTTTTAGCAGGGGAGCAGAAATCTACCAAGATTAAACTGGTGGAACCTGTGGGGTAGAGAAGAGGTTGACGCTTCCACGGTAGGTCGGGGGACATTTTTCTGGGCACGGGGAAGCAAGTGGTCCTCGAAGCTCTTCGCAGCTGAGCTTCTCAAAATGGCGGAGCCTTAAACATTTGTCCGCTTGAGAATGTTTTTTTTTTTAATTCCTTTGTTGGTTTTAAAGGGAATCTATCCACTACGGAACATATTTCAGTTTGTTCCCGGCTTCAGCAAATGGAAGTATGAATGGGCTGTTTCCTTGTGGCTCCCTTCCAAATCACATTTGATTGTAAAAACATGGCCCCTTGGGCCCTGTGGATACGAAACCTGGGGAGCCCTTAGTTTGACAGCCCTTGGGTAGTTCCATGGAAAAGAAGGAAACAAATCCGATCTGCAGGGGCTCCTATTTTGTCCTGTCTTCGTTTAAGAGCAGCTTGGGTATACGGGTCTGTGTCTTTTATGTTGAGGACCCCCAACCTGGATCCTGGCTTCCTATTAGTTTCCCCTTTAACCCTCTCCACCTTTTCGATAGGCAGGGAATGAGAAATGTCACCCGGGTTCATTCCCTCATTCCCTACCTGGCTGGTTGTCAAAACCGTTTTGGGATCCCATTTTGGTTGGGTTTCGGTGAATTCACCCATTTTAGGCTTCCTATTTTAGTGGTTGGATTGAATCGGATGTGACCACTGGGGGCTAACCGAGTTGGATTTTGACCCACCGCCTATCGCAGGAGCTCAGGGAGGAGCTGCCGCTGCCGGTGCTGGCACCGATCCTGGGCCGCTTGGCTGCGCTCATTTCTTGGCTGCTATTGGGTTGGATCTTTAGACTTGAGCTTGTTGGTTGAAATAAAGGTGTTTTCCACCAAACCCCCCAAACAGTTGAACTTTTTGCAGGGGGTTAACAGCAACCAAGATTTTGGGTGAGAACTGTTCGGATGATGACATCAAAAGGCTTGCGATCGCTGCGAGAGACGCAGGGAATGAGAAATGCGGAGAAATGGAATGAAGCCGATTTTTTAGCCATCCCTTGCGGGTGGTTTCCTTTAAGGGAATGCCCAGGCTCATTCCCTCATTCCCGAGCACCAGCAAGAAGGACACATGCAGTTGGGGGTGCCGGGGTGCCCTGTTTCGTTCCTCAAGATACGTCCTGCTGTATCTCTAGGGGGCGAAATGGGGACACGTTTTTATTCCTGGGTAGGAAGAAAGAGAGGCCAACGTGCGTTTGGGGAAGTCCAGCAAAGGAAACCATGTTTATTGGTCATTTGGTCAATTCATTGGGGATGCAACCCATTTTTAGCCCACCCTCTCATTTCATTCTGCCGGAACTGGCGAACATTCACGGAGATGTGAATGCCCCCTAAGCTGGCCGCTTATTGGAGGCCAAACTTCCATTGGTGCGTGCTTCTCTCTTGAAGTTGGTCACGCGCTATGGGTCAAAACAAATGGGGTCCCATTTTGGGGCAGGTGCACCACCCATTTTAGTCGATTTTAGTGGGGATTGGGATGTTCACTGGGGGCTAACCGATTTGGATTTTGACCCATGGCCATTTTGTTTAAAGGCAAAGCGCAGGGGGCACCGCCGTTTTTCCGGGTGCTCAGGTGCTTTGGCGCTCGCGGCAATCTTCACCGCCTTCGGGGGCAAAGACAACCTTGCTGGCACGGACATCAAATCTTTGAAGCCCGGCTGCAGCGAACGAAGAGCATCGCGGGCTTTGAAGAACATGGCAGGCGGGAGAAGGGGAAGGTGAGTTGCAGCACCGGGGCTTTGATGTGCGCCCTTGCGCTGAATGGAAGGGGAGGGGAGGTGCGATCATGTCGCCGGTCTGGACGAGTTGAGAGAGTCGCCGCGACATATCTCAGGAAGTCATATGCAGCTGCAGGCAGGGTGAAAAGGGGCAGTCACTTTGATACGGGCCGGTTTAAGGGAACTTGGCTGGCCGGTTGAAAGGGACACCACCAGGAAAAGGCACTGAACAACCACTGAACCACCATTTCGCGGGTTCCCGTATTTTGAGACACCCATATTACATGTGTTCAGGCTAACAAGGCTCAGGTATGGATTTGTTGTATACGGTACAGGAGGACACGTGGCTCGTCTGATCCTTTTGAGGACTGCTGAAACTTCAGGATTTTGAGGCATATCCCCCTGAGGGCGAGCAAATGCTCGGGATGAAGTGTCCCAACTGATTGAGCACTTGTGGTTTCTTATCTGGCTAGTGATCCTGACAATGATTGACATTTCTCATCGTCTATGATTCATACCCATTTGAGCGTGTTTGTTTTTGAGGGAACTCATGGAGTGTCCCATTTCTATTAATGCCCAGTTTGCACCAGGGTGCCATTTTTCTTTAAGGGCCCCTTTTCTCCTTAACAGGGAAACCGAAAGGAACAAAGACACAATTTCTGGGCTCCGTTTGTTTGACTTAACTTTTGGATCTGAGGGATTTGTTGGGTTAGGGATTTGTGGGTCCAAATCCCTGTCTCTTCGGTGTTTTCCTTAGGGTCCCAAAAACCTGTTGACTCTGCCAGAGTTCGGGATGGCCCCCCGGACTCTGCTTCCGACAGGTGGCCCGGAGCCGCCGGAGAACTGGCCGCTGCGGGCGGCCTTCAATGCCTTGCCCGGGGGCCCCAAACGCGGCGAGTCCGTCGGCCGGGGACGTCGCGGCGTCCTGGGACTTCCGGTCCTTTTGGGGGTGGACGTCAGTTTGGCGGTAACAAAAACAAACAGGAGGTCGTGAAATTTGGCTGTGGCTCAAAAAACCGGAACCAAAATGGAACCCGGGTAAAAGGAAACATGGACCAAAGCCTGCGTAACCCCTCCTGTTTAATTTTGAGCCACACCCATTTGGGGCCAGTCCACATACCAGTAGGCCTTTGTTTGGTTGTAACGGGGGTGCTAAGCCCCCATACCTTCCTTCCCACTCTGAGGGATATAAGAGGAACCCAGAGCGTTAAGTCTGCCATGTGAGCTTCACGGTCAAAGACCAGCGCCAAAGAGACCATCAGCAGCAATTGTTGGGACATGTTGGGATTTGTTTTCGTAGGGAGAACCCAACCCAAGCATGGTTATGCATTTCTTTAGATCCCAGATACGACCCATGAACAAAAGCTCGTATGTTGAGAAGAGCCGGGCTGGGCCATGTTTTAAACAACCAACCCCTGAAGCCAACGTACTTTGTTTGAGCAGACCGGGGCTTGGAACGCCCCACGCTGATCCTCCAGCAGTGGCGACCGGGGCTTGGAACGCCCCACGCTGATCCTCCAGCAGTGGCGAAAAGGGTTGGAGTCAAAGTCGAAACCACCCAACTCGTGGAGAACAATACGGAGAGTTGAGGGCCACTTCAACTTTCTTTTCGCCCCAATTTGCTCAGATACAGTGGTTATAAGTTATACTTAGGTCTTAAAGGCATTGGCGGCGTTGTAAATAGGACTTGCTTGGCAATTCCGGGTCTGGGCCGATTTCATGGGTTCTTTTGCGTCCTTAGCCAAAACCATATTGGTGCCAAAAGTCAATGGGTGAAACGTCGCGTAAGATCCTGCTTGCCCCCGAAATCAGTGGTTTAGTTTTTACAGGAGTTGTGCAAGGGCCACACTCCAAAAGCCATCCTTGATCCTTGCCAGTGGCTTAAAGATGGGCTATGTCCTCTTGGGGTATGGAAAACTGATCTGCGCCTCACATAATGAGGTCCAACTCCATCCAAAACGGGTGCTTTAACAGGAAACCAACTGGAACCAAACCAACTGTCTCAAAATCGTGACCCACCATTTTGGGGTGATTTCCCAGTCTGAAAAGGGTACCCTCCAACAAATCCCCCCCCAAACAAAAAGACCTAACACGCTGGGTTCCCTTTAGTTTCCTTTTGAAACCAACTGTCCTTGCTCCAAGTTGGTTTGCTGATTTCGATGCAACACGGGTGCTTTGACCGCACACTCACTGGAACCCAGGAAAAAAGAAAACACCAAGAAGGGGGGGTCCCCCAACCAAAACTCGTTTTGCTTTTTTTGAAGGAGGGTATCCCAACAAAGCCACGCCCTTTTGGTGGCTTGGGTTTTGCGAGAGGTCCGCCGCGCTGACGCTGGGCTCCGGCAACTCCCTGGGCCCGGAGGCGCCCGCGGCCACGCTGGGCCCGGGCCCCCGGGCCCCCGGGCCCCGGGCCCCCGGGTCCGAGGCAAAAACCGAGGGGAAGCCAATGGGAAACCCGAGGAAGCCAAAGGGAAACCAACATCGACCTCCAAAGACCAATGGGACACCAAAGGGAAAGCAAAGGGAAATCCAAAGGGGAAATCCAAGGGACACAAAAAGGGGAACACCTAAGAAAATGTAAGGGAAACCGGGGGAAACCAAAGGGAAACCCAATGGGAAACCAAAGGGAACCCATGAATTTGTTTGGGTTCCGATTCCCAAGATGAGAACCCATACAGCGGCTTCCTTTTGGCTCCGAGACTGCCCCAGAAAATAACAACCGTCAAGAAGGGGGCAAAGAAACCAACGCCTGTGTCAAAAACGATGCCCAGAAATGGTCGAGGTGCTTTTGGTTGCCCTTTGAAGGGTGACGAGGATACCTTGAAAAACACGGATTCAAGGGTCGATGCCGGATTTACAAAAATAATTTGGTTTTGAGTTGCTTCGTTGTGATGGAACGAATCACGGCCTCATGCCGGAATTCTTCAACCGGGGCCTGTCAGTCCTGTGCAGCAGCTCCCAAGGTGCCAATGTCGCATTTGGCTTGGGTCAGGCCGGAGGGCGTGGGCTTCTGTTACGAGCTGTCGTGTCAACCTCCAGTGAGGGTGCAGAGGTGCACAAGATGACCCCGGGACTGTCCTTTGGAACGTTGCGGCCTTTTTCGGCTCAAGTCCATTGCAGCAGGTCATCCATATTGCACCTTCTTATGTCCATGTGACTCGGCAATGAAGAGCAACGAGCCTGCTCAGCAGGCTTGGCATCTTTGTTGGTAACCACGGAGCCGAAAGACGGTTGTTCAAAAAAGGGGGCGTTCAGGCGTGGCCCGCGTATCCCCAAGCATTTGTGGCGGAAAGAAGTCGGAGCATTTGGGAACTTGGGGCTGAGTCCCTTCAACCTACAGCCTAGAGGGCGACTTTGATAGCGGTAAAATAATGGGAAGAAGGGGAGCTTCTCGCAAACAGGGTACCTGAAGGGCTTATGTCCCTCAAGGCCAACACATGATTGTGGGGGAGGGGCCAAATGCGAATATGAACCTCTACCTCATATCATGTAACCCATCGCCCCTCCCCAAGGACCACCTTCTCAGGGATCGATCCCCTTTAAGGGTTCCAAACCGACCTCAAAGGGTTTTGGCTCACAAGGACTCGTGTCAAACAACGCGAGGTGAAATTCCCTGCGAATGGCATGGTGCTGGGCGCTTCTTTGCTGCTCGGCCAAAGGGGGAACTCAGGAGCCAATCTGAGAAATGACATCCCTCACATTGCTCTTTGAACGGTGGCTTACACTCAAATTCAATCTCCGGACATCTTCCAAAAGCAATGTTGAGCGCACTCCTCGGTTTGTTTCCCTCTAATTTAAAAGAATGTTAGAGCGGAGGCCTCTCCACAACGTTTGGGAAATCAGGACGGTTCCTTGTGCTGATTCTTGGGCAAATTTATGCCCTCCCCCCCTCTGCAAGGAAAAACAACAAACAAACAAACACCACACACACACACACACGCACAAACGCGGGTTTCCTCCCAGAGGTTATGATGCCAAAACCTGCTTCAAAAAGCGACCTGCATCCCAAGGCCTGAGGCTACCCAATCCTGTCCCTGCTGCGTCCCGTGTGGTCCATAGTCATTACTGGCAGTTGTTCAGGCATGCTTCGGGGCAAATGTTTTAAGTCATGGACCAGCAGAGCCGATTTTTCCCATTCCAATGGGCGCGCCAGCCCAAATACTTGCCGGTCGGATTCATTCTTTGCTCCGGAAGGGTCGACTCCACTCCCTCGTGCACATGTCCAGCCCTGGGACGGCTTGGGCGTGTTTTTCAAAGAAAAGGCGGTCATATCCCAAACAATCCAAGGGCGTCCCTGGAAAGCGTGGCTTCCCATTGGTTCCCCTGGGCGCTACCCCGCTTTTGGTATTAAAGGGAAACTGAAGGGAAGCCGACCATTTTAGGGACCCCTATTTTGAGAACAGCAGGGGTTTGAGAACCCCGAGAGCCTCCGCGGCTCAGTTGCCGTTCCCGTTGGGGCAGCCACCACGCCGCGGCTCATGCGCCGAGTGGCTGCCGACGGTGAGCCTAAGCAGCAGGATGGGCGATGGGGTCAGAGACCGGGCACTTGTTGGAGCAAAACCGTCTCTGGAGCAGATGGGTTTGGCTTCTTGATGGTAGCTACCCTTTCTTGGCTTGCTTCAAAGGGAAAGTAAGTTCCCTGCCCCCGAGCGTTTCCTTTTTGGGATTGGTTGAAAGGGAAACTAAAAGGAAGCCACTCCCTCCATGTCCACTAAGACATCTTGGTCAGTTCTTGTCGAGCTCTGCCGGTCCCAGGTCGAGGACGGTCAAAGTATGCAATAGCCTATCATCCGTTTCACTTGAGACCCTAATGTCCACAACCAAAACCAGTGGAATCTCTAATTTGCCCATGTGCATAGAGAATATTTACAAATTTGGACTGTTGCACATGTTGCTCAAGATGGTTGACTCAACCAGGTCATCATCCTTGCAGCTGCACTGCCACTGCTCGAATGTGTTGAATGCTTCTCACCTCCTGCCGCAAGGTCGACTTAATATGTCACATACTTTTGTTTGCGCCAAACGCAGCGTTGCACAGCCTTCCATCGCCCAAACATTGAACTCAACTGCGATGCGATGTTGTAAGCCCTGACTTGCCCTTTCCAAGGAAATCGGCTTCCTGGATATGGCGGGCGAGGCCTGAAATTTCCTGAAACTCGAGAGAGGGGAGTTTTGCCAGTCAGAGATCCGAGCGAGGGGAAACTGCACTCTTCACCAGCCTCCAATTCTTTCTGGTTCTCATGGAGCCCCAAAGGTTGATCGGAATGACCAGGGTCGGCGTATGCTGAGAGCACTGGCCAAACGAGCAGGGATCAGCCGCGGGCTCTATTTTCTTTGAGCTGACACAGTTGGAAGTCTGGAGGCTTTCTTGTGCTGCATGACGGTCATGGGATAGTCGACTCAACTCATCTCAACTCCACAAGCGAACCGCAAGAAATGCTCAGCAACACAACCTTAGATTTACCAAGGATTCACAACGAAGGCTGCATTTTGCAGATGCCTTGGATCTTGCATCGCTTGCCCGCAGGCTGTGACAACAGTGGATGATCACCACCCGCCGCCATGCCGAAACTTTGCCTGCAACCAGTTGAGCGCTCAAAAGGCCCTGGCCACTTTAGACGGTTCTACTACCTGGCTTACATAGTAAGGATTATAGTATGGCCCCCATGCAAACCATTCCAGCTAGAACGGCGTAACCAAACGTCGCTGGGTTTTGGGCGTGGCTTATTTGAGTTTAGTTTGGCTCTTCGTGGGCACTCCTCAGGCGAAGAGTACAAGTGCGACCGCGAGAAAAGCCGACACAAGTCGAACATGCGTATTGCTGTGCTCCCTGGCTCAACACAAAGAGAAGACATGCCTGAGATTTCGGAAAGCTTGGATTGGACAGCTGAAAGATGGTGCAGTTGCGGACTGCGAGGTACACATACAACATCGGCAACTTGGCGAATCGTATTCGAAAAAGGAGCAATCTGACTTTGGCCCTGTCATTCGTCACTGTCCAATTGTTAACTGCTGCGGTCGTGAAAGTGATGTTTACCCAGTCTTTGTCATGAATACTCCCCTGTCAGTCACCATGAAACCTGAAAGGAGTGGTCCCCAAAAAGGAAATTCCTCTGACTACCTCATTGTTTTTTGGTTCCATGTTCATTTGCAGGGGAGTATGATGATAGAAACTGGCAAACCCGCAATCCCTTAAGTTGTTTGAGGTAACTAAAGAAGCAAATCTCATAGAACTCCGCTAAAGAAGCAAATCTCACAGAACTCCGCTAAAGAATGCAGTCACTATTGCGGTCCTACGAGGTTCTGCGGAATTTCAGACATGACCAGTAGATTCAAACCGCATGACTCTGCTTATTCTATGGCGAGCTCGACGATTCTTGCGTACGAGCCAAAACCCATGAGGTAGATCCTGTAATTACTTGAGATTTCACCCTTTAAAATCGGTTCCAAAATTCAGATGAGCGAACCAAGGTGGCTATGAAGCAATGCGCAGCGAGTACGTTCCCTGCGTACCAAAGGAGGTAGATGCCTTTTTGCTGCCTGGCGAGCAATGTCTTGGCTGAGACTCTGTCATTGCAAGATCCGTTTTTGTTTGAGTCTGCAATTAGAATCCTCTATGACACGCGTTCACGAGGTTCATGGATGCGCGGGAGCCCAGGGAGAGATTCACGGGTCCCGGGCCGTCCCGGGTCCAACCTGCAGATCAAGGGAGTGCAAACAAAGATCCAGCATGGGTAGAGCAATTCCCGATCCACTCTTTGTCTCTTTGGGTTGCACGTTATGTGGTGAGTAGCTGTTCAATGCGTGAAATGGTAAGGATAGGACCAGCCAGCCCCGAGTGAGGTTCCAGTGGCAATGGCGGGGTGTCCGCTGCTGGTTTTGATTTGGTTGTCTCTAGCAAGCCTCAAACATAGGTGGTTTCTCTCGGGGTGGTTTCTCTCGGATTTCTATTGTTACACCAACCCCCAACAGGGCAGCGCTGCCGCTTCGCTGAGGATGTGGGCATGCGGCGTTTCGGGCACACGGTGAAGCGCTGGCAAGAAGTGGGCTGGCACATCCGGAACTACTCCCAGGTCACAGGAGAGCGGCTCTTTCCCGCCAACTTGCTAAGGGTTGGCTCCAGGGTTCCACTTTTGACTACCCCCAAGATAGACTTAGAACCAGGGTGCCCCTTTTCGGGGCAATGAACCGATGCTGGGTTTGGAACCCTGGTTGGTTCTGGTCTGTTGTTTGCAAGCGTCATTCTTTTCAGGAAGCCACGTCCCCTTGTGTTTTCTGGCAAGAATGATCCATGGGTTTGGAATGGGGGAATTGCTCCAGACAAATGGGGCCTTCGAATGGTAAATGTGCAATGGCGCGATTGATCCCATTTGCTGAGCGGTAACCATAGGAAATTCCCACAATTTCGCTCAACGTGTAGTGTGTGTGGACGTTTGCAGATCAATTCTTCAGACAGGATCAGTTGAAATCGAAGTCTTGCAAGTGGCGAGGTCTGTATAAGATGCCATGTTCAACAATGCAACCATGGAGTTGCTTGAAATGCGGTACATGATTTCAAGTTCTGTTAGTCTTCCACGAGTCCAGCATACTGTGGATGGACGAAATCCTGCAGCACTTGGAAACAATGGGAAATCAATGTTTGATGATATTTACAGGGGAATCGAATCTTTCCAGGGTTTAGGTGCGAAATGGGTTTCGTCCATCCACACTACTTTTTTTTTTTTTTTTTTCCCCGCTCGTGCTTTGTCGCGAAGATGTGCGACGATTTTGCTTGGACCCGCGGATCCGACCAGGAACGAAGCATGTGTCTGGACCGCGGCTTACGAGCAAGTCATTGACACTTGGCTTGGGCTGACACCTGACGGGACCACATTCCGGCTGTGAGCCATTCCCAGGGGATGACACATTCCCGTAGCTGGTAACCAAAGAACGGGCCAAGCGGAAAAAAACAGAGGCATCAAGCGTGCCACGCAGGGAGTGGACGCAGGGCCACCAGAGGTCCTTCTCCAAAGCGGCTGGATTGGCCTTATTTTGTGTATGGTGTTTCCATGTGTGTCCTTTTCTTGTTGCTTTTTTTCCGGAAAAATCAAAGGGAGACCCAGTTTGAGTTTGGGAACCATGTCTTCATGCATGCAGCGGTGTTTTGGGCGCTCAATTGGGCGCTGGTCGAAGGAAGTTCACTCCGCCATCCTGGTTGCTGAACGGCGCCGCGGCATCAATGACCCTCAAAATGAGTGGTGTCCTTTTGATTTCCCTTGAAAGGGTATCTTCTCAAAAAGGACAAACTCAAAGCCCAGGCAGTTGAACAGAGTGGGCCACTTAAAACATCAGGCAAATACCAGCTGATTTAGATTTGTCAGGCAAGTGCATTTTTGATGTATCGCAAAAGGAAGGGGCAGAGGAGGACAGTCAAGAACAAAACGCATCCCCAGGTGTTGTGGCTTGGCCTGAGCCTATTACCCTCCCAAACATGGCTTTGTGCACAGGCATTGCGAAGACTACTGGGGAAGGGGCCTCTGCAGATCCATTGGTGAAAATAGTGCGTCAACTGTTTCTAGGTGCTGTCAAGGGTCAGAAACTGCCGTTGTTTCCCGTGCACCTACTGTGGATTTGATCCTGGTCTTCTGGCGCTTCCAGAAATCAAAGGGCGCCGAAGAAAGCGCGGCGACAGTCCCGGCAAATTGGGGCAGCTCCGAGGGAGCGAGTCCGGGTCCGGGTCCGAGGCACGTGGCACTGGTTGGTGGAGTACGACGGGAACATCGTGCTGGACCTGCACCGCCTCGAGCCCTTCCTCCGCAAAAAGCGGAAGCGGTCCCTGGCGCCTCGGCGTCTGTTTTTGCTTGTCTTTTGTCTTTTTCTTTTTTTGGCAAAGCGGAGGGGTGCGGCGGGGAGGAACACGGGGTTAGTTAGAATCCCTGAAATGTACCAGTTTATTGGAGGATGGGCCCAAATAATTATGGGGTGGTGGGGTAGTTTGAAAGCATGTTGAATAGCTTAGCCTTTGTGATTGAGCCCTTTTTGATCCACACAAAGCGGCTGCAGAGCTAAGAAGATGCGGTGAGTTAGAATGACCCCCCGAGCGTACAGGTTGTTGAAAGTCCCAAGCCGCATTCGTTCCAGCGGCTTCTTTTGCCACCATTGTTTGTTTGCGTGTTTTTCCAGTGTTTGTGTGTTTGTTTGTTTGCTTTTTTTTGTTTTTGTTTTTTTTTGCTTTTGTTTGTTTGTGTGTGTTTGTTTGTTTGTTTGTTTGTTTGTGTGTTTGTTTGTTTGTTTGTTTGTTTGTTTGTTTGTTTGTTTGTTTGTTTGTTTGTTTGTGTCTTTGCTTTGTTTGTGTCTTTGCTTTGTTTGTGTGTCTGCGCGTGTGGGTCGGGGTGGGTTAGCAGACCTCATATAGTTTGTTTCAAAATCAAGGACCAGTTTTGGGGGGACAATGGCACAGGTTTCAGCTTGGTTCCAATCATTTACTAGCAGTGGCGAACGCACTATGCATGTTCTGGTGCTTCCACATGGTGCCTGCTGACTGAGCTTTTGTCTAAGTGGAAGGCAGTCCGGTCCTGCCTTGTTTTCGGATTTCTCTTTTGACATGATTTCTTTCGAGCTTCATGAAATGTGAACAACATTCACAATTGATGGGAGGGGGCATCACGTGAGACTTTGGTTGCATGTTTGCGCAGACTCATCCTCAGCCCCAAAGAGCCAGGCAGGTATTTGTGTTCGGTTTGAAGTGCAGCCCGAGGTGCTGCTGAATTGGGGGTACCACACTGACTGCCCCGGCGATGGCTTTAAATGCTTCATGACCGAAGTGTCCAGCATGCTGACGGAAAGGTTGCAATATGTGCCGCGGCTGCACCTCAACAGCATGCACAGGTCATAGTTGCGATCGAATCCTTGATCCTAGGGGACAACCCAACGGAAATAGGTGGCCTTGCTTACACGTCTTTGGCTAGACTCCTTTGGTACGTAGTTTTCACTATGACTCAAAGGCCCTTTCAGGGGCCGGGATACCAAATGCTGCGAACATGTCACGAGGGACCGTCCATCCTTTTGTCAACACTTGCAGGTGGCTAGGAAGCAACCCGCCACCTCTCAAGATTCAGCTTCATACTCATTTAGCTTGTTTAATTCATCGCGTGGTGTAACTAATCGCGTGGTGTAATTAAGAGGCTGAGATTGAGTACGTCCACAAAACTAGGACTTGGGACTCACCAACATCTAGTTTGAACCTCACTAGACATGAACCATGACTTTCCAGTGAGGACACTGCACGGAGCCTTTGCGCGACCCCGAGAGGATCTGGAGGGGAATAGAGTGGGGCCCCTTAAAGAGGGAGTCCACACTTTCCGGGCGACAAAGGACCCCCGGACGCCTTGTTTCTGCGGCTGGCCCTCAGCGTTTGTTCAGGTGGCATCATCCAAGGAGAATGTGGTGAAATGGAAGGTGCGGCTTGGTGACAAGGGGATCTCAAAACTGAACTCATCCAGGGCAGCTTCCCTTTCGTCTCCCTGCAAAACAGGGTGACGGGACGGCGGTTCCGAACCCTTCGGTTTCCCTTTAGAGCGACGAAAAGAGGCAGCGGCAAAAGAGAGACATCCATTTGCCCATTCTATGGCGAGCTAAACTGGGTGTGAAGCCAGCTTACCATGGCCAAGGTCCATTATGCTTATTTTAGGGTCCTGGAATTCTTGTTGACTTTGACCCACGTTTGCATCCGCAGGATCTCTTGGAGAAGATGCACGTGGGAAAGCTCACGCATGCGGGCAGGAGCATCGGCTGGTCCACCAAGACGCTAAGGCTTCCTTTGCCACCAATAAACGCGGAAGTGCACGGAAGCCTTTCCAAGACACAAAGTAGGGATATGTGCACATCCGGCTGTGCTGGCTGCCAACGCTCGGAAATACATGGGCATGCCTCAACTGCGCAGCACCCTCCCCCCGCTTTGGCTGTCCAAGGGACACCAACAGGCAACCGACCGCTGGTCAACAGACGATGGATTTGCTTTGTATACCATGCCCAAGCTCTCGGTGCCCACGCTGCTTGTGCTGCTGGTGCTGCTGTTCATATTCTCATCACAAGAGCAACAAGTGAGCCACAATCAACTGCAAAGCCAGCAAGTCAAGCTTGGTAACGGGCAGAAATACATGAAGCCCTTTCGATTCTTTGCACGGTTTGGGTAGACCACTTTAATCCCAGGTTTTGATTGTGACTCGAGGCTGTTCTCCTGATTGCATCAAACTTTGCCTTGCCTTTTGGCTTGGCAGGCTCACTTTGCTTGGCTTTTCCTGACACTGGCAGGAAATATTTGCCGCCGAACTACTATGAGACCAATGCCGCTCGGATAGGCCAAGCCAGCACGTACACTACCCAGTAGACTAACATGGAACCCCCATCGAGCCATCATGTTAAGAGACCCTGTGCTTGGGGGACCCTTTTTGGGCTCCATGGTGATTGCAGCAGTGATACCAGGTGAAGTCAAACACGCAATTTATCGGGTCAGGTTTCAGTCTAGTTTCACCCTGGTTTTTCTAGTGGATGCCGGCATGATTCGCATAACTTTCGCCAGCCAGCGTGATCGTTTTCGGACTATGACTATCCTGCTGGACACCAAATGTTTGGACCGCAAAATGCCTAGCTCTGCTTTGGACAGTAATCGCTCAGTTTCCTCTTGGACCTCCACAAGTCCACAAGTGACAGTTTTCCCTGCAGTCCGGTATGTTGAACACGTGGGGGATTCCGGCGAGTCACAATCAAAACCTGGTACAAAAATGGTGAACCCAGAACCATGTAAAGGAGTAGAAAGGCGTTCGCAACAGTTTCCGGCTGGGACTGCCCCTTACTGACCTTCATCTACCCGGGTTTTG
>CAUJNA010003471.1:277500-455000 GCA_963377175.1 Effrenium voratum | reverse complement strand
TGCTGCTCTTTAGCGGGCGACTTGCATTGCTCGATACATAGTAGTTCCAATGATCTCAAGCTTGTTCTCACGAGTCTCATGAGAGTATCCCGGAAGTTGTTTGCTTTCCGGGATGTACTGTGGGTGGACGAAATCCTGCACCACCCAAGAAGCCCTGGAATGGTCTGATTCCCCCGTAAATACCAACCAACAGTGGTTTCTGGTTTCTTAGGTGGTGCGAAATGGATTTCGTCCATCAGTAGTTCCTCGGGCTCAACAGTAGAGGGTGTCCATCACCTTTACGCCAGGCACCTGCGGCAGGTCAGATGCCGGAAGAAGAGGACCTGGGTCAGATGCGGGTGAGTGGCATACGGATTTGCACACCGGACACCCCAAAACGGTGATTGTTCTTTTGGCCTTTGGTTTCGCTTCAACCTCAGAAAGTTACCCGCATCATGGACAAGTGCATTCACCCCAGCTTGCAAGCGTCAGAAGGCGGTTGAAATTTCACGAGAGAGCGGTAAACACAGTTGAGACATTTTCAGATGATACTCAAAACAGCAACTGGACCCAGCCGGGCCTGAACTTTTAGCAAACTTGCTACCCTTCTGTTGTGGAGTCAGAGGTATCATGCTGCAGAGATCTTCGGGAAACTGTGCAGTTGCACAGCTGATCTTGCGTACGCCGTTGTTTGAGTAGAATAAACACTGTTGAATTATTTGTTGTTGCTGACTTCACTTATTCAACTGCACAACTGAACAGAGATTAATCTTGTATCTCCAGCTATTTGAACGAGTGACATTCATAATCATCGAATAGCTGCATCCTTCAAGACAGATCCTCCAAATTCACCATGGAGCCCACAAAGAGCCCAGCGAACGGCGTTTCCTCTGAGCAACTACTGTACGTTCCATGTTAGTCTGCAGAGTAGCCCTTATTTGAGAGCCTTTCTTCTCGACATGCCTTGAGGGAAATATATATTTTGTTAAGGGTTTGTGAGGGGATGCGGGGAAACCACTAGGCAGGCCCAGAGTTTCAGCTTGAGGATCGGGTGCTGATCGAGAAAGCCCTGGCGGGCTCGAAGGTGGTGGCAAGCCTTCCGGGCAAGGAGCGAGTCCGAGTCGGGAAGAGCCAGGTTGGGGGAAGAGTCAACCCACACATGGCTGTGGGTCAAAAATAGGGAAACCCCAAAATGGCTTGCCATGGTAAATGGAACATGGACCAGTTTCCTGCGGTTTTCTGGGTGTTTAATTTTGACCCATATTCTCATGCCACCTTTCCGATGTCCCCTGTGGGCGAACCAGGTGAAACACCTCATCTCTTGGTGCGAAGCACAAGCTTCAAGAGGCCCAGTCCAATCTTTCATGCTAAAGAACATCGGACCTAGAAAACTGCTTATTGTATTGTTGTTTTCTCTACTAACCGTTTGTTTGGGAAAACCATTGAGCCACAGCCAGAGCCAAATAGGCGGCTTGCTTTTTCTGCGGGCCACCCGTCCTTCTTTTTTTTTTTGTGTGTGTGTGTGTGTGTTTTGTTTGCGCGTGTACAGGGGCTTTGAGGCGAAGGGTACCCTTTTCAGCTTGGTATAGATGGAAACCAAGGCGAAAAGCTGTCATTCTGTTGGCCCCCCTATTTTGGCAGACCCAAATATTTACAGCCTTGCAACGGTGCAGGAACTTGACCGCCTGCTGACTTTCTTCCGCGAGGACGGGGGCGGGAACGGTACGCTGCCCCCACAAGCCAGGAATGGCAGCCGTATTATTCAGGTGAATGACTTGTTTTGAGACATATCCAATCAGGTAACCCCTAGTTGGTGGTTTGGATTGGTGGTTTGGGGATTTGAACCCCTGGTTGACCGCCCTTGACCACCAAGCCACCGGGTTCCAAACCACCAATTAGAGGGAAGTTGATCCAACTTCTGTCAAAGGCTCACTGAGTTCCACAGGCGAAAAGGTACCTTTCTCAGCTGGCCAGGTGCGCTTCAAAGCCGGCGACACCCTCATGACGCACGGCGATCAGGCGGCAAACTCGGCTTTTTTTTCGGGAGTGGCAGGAAGAGACGTAGGAGTGGTTGTCAAAGGGAGAGCCGTTTTGGTTACAAGAGATTGAAGAAGCGCGAGGGGTTGCTTGAGCGCAGTGTGCAGTGCCGGTTTGTGAAGTGACCTTCTTTGGGCCATTTGACAGTCATTGCTGGGAAGGGGGGGGCTTCGATGCAGGGCGCGGTTAGAATCCAAGGTCGACGACGAAGAACCTGGCCTCTTTGTTACGAACCTTGCCTGCAATTGCAGCGCGTTCTTGGCGGGTCCTGTCATAGCAGCACCTGACGCTTGTGAATTGCATGTACGTGGATTTCCTGAGCCTGAGCATTTCCTGTGTCAGCTGCTCAGGAAGTCAGGTGAACTGGATGTGTATGTGCCAGAAGGTGCAGGGGAGAAGAAAGTCCTTGCCTCAATTCTGCACCTGATTACCCTGCCGCCAACAAACACTCACTTGAGCTCCACGCGAAGCGCGAAAATGCTCTTTCTACTTAAACCAAAATAAGCCAAACAGCAGTTTATGGAGGTTCCTTTTTCTTTTTGCACCAAAGTGAACATAATACATAATACATATAATAAATCAAATTCTAAACAGCGGGGGTTCCATGTTTAGAAAGGCTTCGGTGATACCTGCTCACCGCAGCGAGGTCTTCGCCTACACCGACAGCGGCTCGGTGGTGGGCGAGCTCGCGGTGCTGTTCCGGGCGCCGCGCGCCGCCACGGTGAAGGCGGGGGTTCGGGCAGCGTTCGAGGGCTCGGAGTTCAACATTTGCTTAGTGGGCTTCTCACTAAAAGTGGCCAACACCAAGAAGAAGCGGCTCCAATTCTTTTCCTTTCTCGGCTTTCGGAAAGTTGCAAGAGGGTTTTGTGACCGGATCTCGTCCCCCCCGCGCTTCTGCGTCTTTGGAATCTCCGAAGGTCGGGTCGAGTCTCCGGCGCCGCGTTCGCCAGGCCAGGAGCGACGCGGTGCTGTGGAGCGTGGACCGCCGCTCCTTCGAGGCCTGCGGCGGGCGCTCCGAGGGCTCCTTGGCCAGGCGGGGCGGCGCCGGCGGCGCGGTTGTGAGTGCCAGGTGGCTGAAGCGGGAAAGTAACTCAGGTTCCCTTTCTGGAAGCCTGGCGACCTTTGCCGCCTTTTTGAGATGGTTCCAAAAAGATGACAGATGAGTGCGTTGATTTCAAGCCCAGGGGCCGTTCGCTGTCGAAAGCGCTGCTGTCCAGCAGCACCTGCTTTCCCTTTTTGTTTGGCGTGCTCCCCGCCAAAAATGAAACGAATCGCAACAAAAGTCCTTTTTCTCCTAGGGTCACTGGGCAACTGGGTTGCCCTTAGCCTTATCCTTAGGATCCCTAGGTTTACAAGTATTTCTCCCAGGTTTCAAAGCCCGGGTAGGTGAAGGGCGGCAAGCCCAGCCATATATAGGTATGGCCGCCCTTTCAGCAATTGAAGTCTGGGTCCTCCTAACTTTTACTTTGAACCAAAGGCAAACCAAAGCACCCTACTTCCCCAGGGGCAGACCACTTGAGTATGTGTTTGTCTTCTGTTGTGTGTTCCTTTTTTGGGTTTATGGGGTTATCCCACCCATTTGTGATCAATGGAGCCGTTTTAAGACGCACCCAAAAAGGTTTTGCTTGTGACTCGGGAAGGATCGGTTCCTCGCAGGATCAATCAGAACCCGGACGCGCTCTTGGCCTCCGGTGCTGCCGCCGGTGTTGCTGCGGGCGCGGCTCCCGGCTCGCAGCTCTCAGCTTCATTATTAGCGCCATGGTCAGAGCACCCCGTTGATTTGGGGTTGGTAGGTGTGGTCGTGGACCGCTCAGAACCACGATGTTTAGAACCCAGCAAAGGGGGAAACATGGGAAGCCTGGACCTGCAGGTCTGGCTTTCTGGGCCTGGTGTCCGGAAAACCCCTCCAGGTTTGTCATGGTTTGTCTCAAAATCGGGAAACCCAACAAGGGCGGGGGTCGATTTTGGTTTCCCTTTCAATCTGACCCAAACAGGCTTCCCTCAATCCAAAGAAGACGCACCCACATTCTTCTTAGGCTTAGTTGCCTTGGGCAGCGACTCCATCGCTTCAGCCAGCGAGGTTTCAATGCGCCAATCGCCGGCATTTTCTTTGCAGCTGAGGCGCTTAAGCAATCCCATCGCATCTTTGGAATGTTCTTGCTTTTTTTCTATCCACAACCCTTCCAAACAGCCAATATATCGCCTTTCTGGTTTTGTCTCAAATAGGAGAAGCCCAAATAGGTGGCGACCGTTTGGCTTCCCTTTAAGACACCCCAAACAAAGAATTCCATCACAAAAGGCACGCAGAAGCCATCGTATTGCTTGGCTGCTGACATTTCGCCACACATCCTGGGAGCTAGGAGCTGCAAAGGATCCCTTGCCCCCGATCAACGGCTAGCATGCTGTAGTCTCGTTGACCCTTGGTTGCATTTCAAGCTTCACTGTGTTCACTACGTATGGACTCACTATATCGACTTTCCGATCGGCCCGCCCCAAAGAAGGCAGTCCCAGAAGGCTCCGAGAAAGGTGGTCTCGGAACAGGTGGTGCGACCTGCAGATGACAACCAGCTGGATCTGACTACCAGGCCAGTCATGCAGAGCTTCAAATCGGCGAGAGTGAGTATGTGTGTGTTTTGTGTCAAGACAGGACCCCCAAACTGGTGGTGTTCCCTTTGGTATCTGTTTAGACCAGCCTCAGCACCCCACCACTGTGGGTTTGCCTTGGCGGTTCCATTTGCCTTCAAACCAGCCCCAGCAGGGTGCCCTCAAAAAATACATAAGACACACCTATAAGTTATAAGGAGGGAATGTGCAGAGTGTGGTCCGAATAGGATTCCATGTCAGATTCATGCATTGCCAAGACCTTGCGCTGCAGGCTTTTGGCTGCAGCTGTCAGTGCAGCAGTAGTTCAGTCCTTCTTTCCTGCGCAGTGCTCAGATTTGGCATTGCCCGGCTTTCTTCCGCGGTCCTGCCTGAAACTTTTGTCCAACGACCAATACGTGAAAGTAGCGTGATTCTTTAGGCTGATATTTTCAAAATCCGTACGGATGAATCCTTAATCCTTCTGCCAAATGGTAGCGGGTTTCCGTGCAGTGGTGTCCCAGTGCGGGATTATGGAATAGATGCATTTGGAACAAGGCCGGTTAGCAGTTTTATTGAAGGACCTCGACTGTGGTCGGTGGACACAAAAACACAAAACAATTGTTCAGCAAAAGGCACCCCAATCAAATTCAAGCTAACAAGCGCCATGGTCTTTTGAGGACCCTTTCTCGCAGCCTTAGGCAGGAAACAGGGTTCCCAGTATCAGAACCAAGACCACCCGTTACATTTTTGAAGTACAGGCCCTCCCCCAATTCGGGGTGGCGTCCCTTTGGTTTCCCTTAAAACCACCACCACCAAGCCTCCCCCAACGAGAGACGACTCTTTGGGGGGGCCGGCCCGCGTGCTCAGGGCGGGCCCGCCATCAAGGCCACCCAGTTCGAGTGGGATGGCGGGAACTTTGCGCGAGACCCAGCGGCTTAGCATCCCAGCGGCAAGCCGCGGCTGCGTCCCATGTCGCTTTGTGTTTTGAAGAGACCCCCGTGGTTGGTTTAAAGGGAAGCCAAAAGGAAACCAGCCGCAGCCATTTTGAGGGGTCCCCTATTTTAACACGCACACCCAGGAGGTTGAAACAAGAAACGCTCAGCCCTGGCGCTGGTCGCTGGGGCTGTGGGACCGGGACAAGCGCCGAATCAAAGAACTGTGTCGATTCAGCTTCCCAAGTCCCCCCCCCCCCCCGATACAAGGTAATCTGAAAACGCACCGTCTGAGATTCTGCCGTAAGGATGTGTTTATTTGGGAGACGTCTAAAGAAATTTGATGCTCGGTCGAAATGTTCAATAGCAGGAAATCAACTGGGGACTGTCGCAGCCACAGAGATGCGGATTAATTACCATGGTGTTGTATCAGGTTTAGATTGTGACTCACAGGAACTTTTTTGTGCAGACGAGAACCTTTTGGGAAGTGGGGGGAAGTGGACCAATCAACCACAGCTGGTCGATGGCTTTACCTCATTTGGGGTTCAATGGTCCCATCGACTTTCACCAAAAAAAGGCTTTCCCCAGCAGCCTGGAACCCATGCGCCTGGAACCCATGCGCCTCTGAGGGTTACTTTGGGTAGCATCGGTTGAGCGCTTCCCGATCAACATGGCTGTGGGTCAACACCAATGGTACCATTTTGGGGTAGGTGCACCACTCATTTTAGTCTATTTTAGTGGGGATTGGGATGTTCACTTGGGGGTACGGGATTTTGACCCATGGCCAAATAAGGAGGCCCACGAAATTGCAGGGACGTTTGAGGTTCGAATCGGCTGAGGAGCTCTTGTTCTTCCTGCTGCTCGGTGTGCTTTCAGGCCTGCATGCCGGTCGTCAGGGAAGGGTTGCTGTTCGGGCTGCAACTCGGTTCAGAGAGATAATATGCGGATTCCTAGGCAACTCAACCCCCGGTCAAAAGCATGGTTGGCGCCTGGTTGACCCAATTTAGATGAAACTCCACTGGTGGTTATGCCAACCCCCATTTTTGAATGGAGCTTGGAATCTCAGGGATACTCTTAGACATTTCGATGTTTGACTCTGAGATGTTGTTTTTTCTTTGTGTGTTTGCGTTGTTGAGGGACCTCTTTGGCGTGGTTGAAAGGGACCCCCTATTTTGATACATACCCATGCTTAAACGTTTTTGAATCAAGAGCTCGACGCATGGCAAGCTCCGTTTTTTTGGCTTGGCACATCCTTCGTCAGGATTTGTGGCCTATGGCTACAAGAAAGTGGTGGCCAGGACAGGGTTAGGCAACAATATGGCTACCCACGTGGAATCGAAACAAAAAGGATGCCAAACGAAGTTTCATGGACTAAACCCCTTTGCTTTGAGGGAAATCTGTTGAACACCGATCTGGGCCCATGTTTAAACAAGTTGTTCATCGCCCACCTGGGGGAGGAGCCGGGACGTGATGGACTTCATGAAGCAAGGAGGTGTGCCCAGCGTTTGGTTGCCTATGGCAGGGTGCTCAGCTTGGAGTTGGGACACATTGTTTTGAGGTGTGGTCGTTGTTGTGTTTGGTTTGATTTGGTTTGTTCGTTGGGTTTGGCTTGGTTTGTTTGGCTTGGTTCTGTTTGTTTGTTTTGCTTGTTTGTTTGTTTGTTTGTTTGGCTTGGGTTGGCTTGGGTTGTTTGGCTTGGTTCGGTTTGTTTGGTTCTTTGTTTGTTTGTTTGCTTGTTTGTTTGTTGGTTTGGTTTGGCTTGGTTTGTTTGGTTTGGTTCGGTGATTTGTTTGGTTGGTGTGGCTCGGTTTCTGCTGGGCCAGTGAAAAAAAGCCCCAAATACTGGCTGATTTAGAGAATCCATTTCCTTGACGAGGTTTGTGGATGCATTCAGGGAACCCTGCAAAAGAGGCTGGTTACGAAGCAGACCCTATGTGCCCATCATACGACATAGGAACTCCCCCTCATTTTTTTCGAGCGACGGAGGATACTGATGGGGTGTTTGCTTTTGCTGGTCCCCTATCGGTTACAGGGGTCCCTCAGGAGCCATGCCTGGGATGGTACTTGGAACCCTGTCAGGTGCCATGTTCGCGACCTAGTGCGAGGGAGACATTGCATGAGAGTCCACCTTTTGAGGCGACTCCTTGCGGCAGAGTCTTTTTTCGCGGCCGAAAAGAGCACCGGTCACTTCCTCCGGTTTCCGAAACGCTCGAAGCCGAGGCGGGCGCGGCAGTGACGGTGCTCCTCTCGTTGGTCACCTGCAGCCGCGTGCAGTTCGACGGTTTCGGGGTGCCTGGCCCAGGGAACCAATCCCAAAGTGCCCGAAAGGGCGTGTCTCGAAATGAAACCCAGCCATTTGGTTCTGTTCTGACATAAAACAAACGAAATACAGTTGAAACAGAATCAATTATTGTTTTTGCGTGTTGGTGCACATCAATCCACTGAAGTAGAGGGTGTGTGTGTGTGTGTGTCAAAGGATATGGGCGTATTTGGAAATGAAGATGCGGGTCCCAACAGGGTGGGGGGGGAACAGGAAAGGGGTTCGCCTTGTGAAAACCAACCGTAACCGTAGGAACTGTGCAAGCCTCCTTGGGGTACTCAAAGAAACGCTGCCCTTTTTGGTCCCCATTCTCTCAGTGAGAATCAGATTGGTTGGAAGGGAGCCATAAGCGAGCTGTGGGTATTCTGATGTGCCCGTAAAGAGCGTAAAGAGCGTAAGAGGGGGCTGAGGAGCTACCCTGAATTCTGAAAGGACATGGTAGACGAACACCAACCCAAATGCTGGCAGAGTAACGCTGCCTCCGGGCGGAGCCAGTTGTAACTTCGAACACGCCGTGGTCAAAAGACACTTCGGGGATAGTAGAACTGGTCATGATCAAGATTCCTAGTAAGAGAATGGGAGCAAATGGCTGTGGGTCAAAAATGGGCACCCAAAATGGAATCCTGGTAAATATAACCATGCGCTAAAATTTAATTGGAGGGGTATTTATTTTAGGATGTGTTTTTTGTTCTTTTTTTTTCTTTCTCGCTTTTGGCTTCTTGGCTTCTCGGCTTCTTGGCTTTGGCTTTTCGCATCCTCTGCATTCCCAGTTCCTCTTCGGCAGGTGGCGTTTTGGCTTTTGCGGCTTTTCGCTGGTTTTTGCGGTTGTTGGGGGCTTTGGATTTTTGCATCCTCTGTTTTCACAGTTCCTCTCTGGGCTTTTTTGGCTGTTGCACCCTTTCATTGGTTTTTGGATTTGGCTTCCCGCATCATCAGCATCATTAGTTCCTCCCTAATTATTTGAATCATCACTTCTTCGAACATCATGGGGGGGGAAGCCCCCCCCGCCCCAACCCACCCGCTTAATTGCACCCCTATTTGAATCCAAAATGGGTGGTGCACCTACCCCAAAATGGTACGAAAACGGTTTGACCCATGGCCGTTTAAATGCTTTGGACTTTTCTTGGCCACTGAGGCGGTGAACGAGGTGCTGAAGGACGCCTCCGCGCCGCTGCAAGCGGCTGCCTCCAACCTGTCCCTGGAGCCTTTGATGCAGGACGCGGGGTTTCATCGCAAGGCGAATCGGCCTTGTGACCGTCCTGGGTTCGAATTTGGTCCTCATGTCGTGATGTAAAGCTTCCAAAGGTTATCACCCCACTAGGAGACCCCCTCAACAACCCCCCTTCCCCTCAAACCAAATAAAGAAGAAGAAGACGAAGAAGAAGAAGAACCCCCCCACCCCCCCTACCCCACACAAAAAACAAAACAACCTCCTCCCCCCCAAAATTCCACCCCGCCCCCCCCAAACAAAAAGAAGAGGGTTTTGGTGTCCCTTCCTCCCCACGATCGAGCCAGGAGCGGGGCTCCGTGGGGCTGCTGGGCGCGGGGGCGCTGCTGGCCATCATGGCGCGGGGTTTTCGTTCGGTTCGTTTCGCGCGGGCCGAGGTGGCGCGCGCCTGTCGAGCCGAGGGACCCTCCCAGTTTCTGGGGGAGGGGGGGGGAATGTGCAGTTTAAGCAAGGGGGGAGGTTGTCATTTTTTTGGGGTCAGTTCGCTCCTGTTGATTTGGTGGGTAGGGCAGAACTTGTGGACTTTGATTTGGGGGGTTCCTGCTTTTGGGTTCAGCGAAGAGGGAACCACCCCCTATGGGACGGGTTTGGCAATTCGGGGTCAACAGTATGCCTGACAGCAAGCACCACGCGAAGACGTCATCCTAACGTACGGCCAATTTCATATATGAGTGTGTCAGTGTTCATAGTTGGTATGTGGTTTTGTTGTTGGGTTGCTTCAAGGGTAAAACGGGGCATCCACCAATCAAACCCACCAATCCTAGACTGGAGCTCAAAGTTGACCATGAATGTCCTTGACTTGGGGGCTCTTTACTTCAGGCTTGGGAATGATCGTAAGATTTGCGAATACTGGAACTGGCTTCCTTTTCCATGCTTTTCAACCATCGTTCTTTTCAAACACCAGGGATCTTCATGGTGTTTGGCCCCAGGGCCAGACCATGGCTGAAGCGAGGCCTCGAATCGAACCCCTTGGCAGGTGCTGAAGCTGATTTGCACCGCCTTCTCTTCCACGACTGGCCTGGTGGGAGGTGCGCTTTGGGGTTTCATCAAGGGGGCCTGGTGGTGCAACCCTGAGCCGATTCGTCGACCTCCATAGAAACCTTTTTGGTTGGGCCCAAACAACCAGAAGCTCGAAAAGACCCGGATGCGCAGAGGCGCTTTCGATTGATCAAACTGGTTTCGAGCACGCGACGTGTCTCTCCGAGAATACTCTCCTGACTGGTTCCTCGGGCGGCGGCCGTCGGACAGATTGGTCCTTTGGCCGAATCCCTTTCAAACAGAAAGGGTTTGGGTACCGCCAAAGAGAAAAGGGGGACTGCCGCTGTTTAGGGGTCGACTGGCAGGTTCACAGAAAATGTCATCGAGCAGGTTTTGTGGCAATTGAGTTCCAGCGCATGCACTGTTTGTGGTTCGAAGAGGAGTTCCACCACCCCCAAACCACTAACCCCCCAACACAAAAAGGCATTGCACTCTCCTTTGCAACCTTTACGTACATTAAACATTTGTTTTCTGAACAAAATATATACATATATAAATATACACATCATTTTCCCTAGGGGGCAGTGGTTTGGGGACACTGGTTCCCGCTGCCGGGCAGAGGTACATTTGCTCCCTCGATCTATATCGGCGCCTGCTTGGGCGGTGCGCTCGGACGGCTGATAGAGGCCATGTGACGTCGGTTGGGGGGGGATCCTTTTTTGGGTTGCGTTAAGGGGAAACCCATGAAATTCACCCGTTGAAAATTGAGGGGGGTTCTCTATTTTGAGACTTACCCATTTGCTGGGAAGCCGTAGGCACCCTTGGGGAGAACCCAAACTGGCCAATTTGTTATTTGAGTGTGTCGCTTTTTGCGGGTAATTACCCTTTTGTTTGGCTGTTTAAAGGGAACATCAAAGGGACAAATCGCAAATCCGAATCCCAGAAACGGTTTGTCTCAAGACCGCGGAAAACACAAGGAGGGGGGTTCCATCTGGAGACATGGTGAGTCTCCGGCGCAGGGTGCGGCCTTCGCGCACTCCGCTCCTTGGCGAGTCAAGAGGTGTGTGTTTGTGTGGATGTCCGTATGTTTGTGTGTTTGTCTGTGTGTTTTGGTAGAAAAATAGATGGCCCTGGTTTACCTGGTGGTTTAATCATCTACCAGGGCCATCTATTTCCCCTAAAGGACACCTATGTCTGTATGTTTGTGTGTTTGTTTGTTTGTTTGTTTGTTTGTGTGTGTGTGTGTGGGTGTGTATGTGTTTGGGGCATGGAACTTGTCCATTCTGTTCAGGGATGCTTCCCTTCGGCAGCAAAAACACACCTGGGGGGAATGGCCGTTTTCTGAACGGAAGAACGGACGGGTAGAGAATGGGAAATCAACCCTCACAATAGTCTGCTCTTTAGCTGGCCTACCTGCCTGTAAATTTGTGTGTCCCACTTTGGCTCCCTTTTGAGCAAACAAAAAGGGGCACCCTCAAAATAGGCAAGCCCACACCAAACAGGGTAGGCTGAAAAAAGACCTCCCCCTCGCCAGTTTCCTTTGAAACCGTGCCCTCCAAAGAAAGATATTGGACGGGAAATTAAAAAAAAAGCCGTTTTTGTGCTTGAGAAATGGTTTTATGTGATCTTCGACTCAGTTCAACTAAGGCCACTCCCACGTATATCGTCGTGGGCATGGCCGCCATGCTTGCTGCCAACTGCAGCGTGCCGATCTTATGGGATTTCAACTGCAGAGACTCGCCCGAGCCCGAAGAATTCTTTGAGAAGAAAGCCCGGGCCCCCATTTTGAGGTTCTATCTCTGTTAGGTCCGTCCCCAAAGGAGATGCCTCTCCCAAGTGCAGTTTTCAGGATTGCTTCTGCTAATGTCGCATGGGAGAGTTGGCTCCGCCGCACCCTTCCTGCACATGTGTCATTTCATGTGGTTTGCCGGATGAGAGTTCAACACCGGATGTTTGACATGACTCACGTTTCAACACCCCCCACCCCCGTTCTGATTTCATTGCAATCAGAACGGGGTTGTTGGGTGTCAAGTACAGGCCTTTGCAACTCCCAACAATTGTAACCTCAAAATAGGACGCACCAGTATTGGGTTGAGTCCCTGTGATCTGTGATGTGTTTTCTTTTTTGCCCACGCCAAAAGGTGAACCCTCAAAAAGCGGAGTCCGGGAGGTCTTCCATTTGCATGATTCACCCAAAACCAGACTCCCCACCATTGTCTTGTTTTGAGTTGGTGCCCTCTGTGGGAATTTGTTTTAGAGGGAAGCCTCAAAAAGGGCAAACGAAGCCGCCGCTTTTCGGCTTTTCGAGACATCTGAATGAACCTGAAGCTTGAGGTTCCGATCACCTCCGTGGTCTTGGCTGTGGAGCTGGCCGGCGGAGAAAGCTACGAGGCGCGCAATCGTGGCCGCGAAGGTTGGACCCGCGGTCTGGATACAGGCGGCCTCAAACAGGCGGCCTTGACAAGGTGAGAGCAGAAGAGTACACCATGAGGGGTTCATAGAGGTTACATAGAGGATCCACAGCAGTGGTCTCCCTGTTGCCCTTGAAAAGCCAAGGGTCCTAGTAACTAGGGTGCCCTCCAACCAAACACACGTGTGGATGAGAAGGACTACTAAGGGTGGAAGGGCTTAAGTGAAGCGGCAGGCAGGAGGTCCGTCGGAAGATGGAGGTTAGTACTTGTCCGGGGCCCCAAAAAATCGCCAAACGAGGTCACTTGGCCAACCATTTGATAGTCGCTGCGGGGTCGTGGCTAATACATTTGACTTCGTTGCCGTGGTTCTGGTTTGGGGAAATCTTTCAGTTGGTTGCACGAGAACTGTCCTTCGAGCTGACTGACGCAGTTGCCGGCGCTGCCTTGCATTTGCCACAACATCGTGTCAAATGAGCTTTGAGAGGCAGAAGGTGACTCTTGCTCATGGATTTGCCTTCTCACCTTGTATCATGTGTCTACTATATGGGAAAGTATTGGCCCTCTCAAGCTCCATTCAACATGGCTAGAGTTGTCTACCAGGGTCCTCTCCTGCCAGATCTGGTGCCCCAAGCGTTCATGATTGACGCTGGTCATGTTCAAAACGAGGTGTCTCCGCAAAACAAACGTTCAAACGCGGGGGTGGCCCTTTGGTTTCTTTTTCAAGCTCTACCAAATGGTGCCGACTCTGAAAACAGCACTGCACTGCATGTTGTGTGTTGCCTTGTTTGCAGAACATCCCGCCTGTACCATGATTGCTGTGTGCCATAGTTTTCTGCATTACACCCGTGAGACATGACGAAATCTTGGGAATGCACATTCGGGTCAAGGCGCCATTCGGGTGTGTTTAAATATGGAAGCGAAAATGATGGTTCTCCATTTGTTTTCCTTCAAGGCCCCAAAAGGGTACCTTCAAAACACAGGTGACCCGCCCATCTCTGGAATGGCTCCATTTGCCAGGCCACACTGCCACTCATCACTGGCATCGGCGTTGCGCTGTATGTGCCACACTCGGCTCTAGTGGCATTTGTGGGGGACGATGCCTTCCCTTTGGGTCAGCCGAAACCTTCGCATGTCAGCTTCCATGGAGGCTATCCTCGGCCCAGGTTTGCACCATCCACTTGGCATATTTGTTTGATCATGGTCGATTTTGCCGTGATGACCGAGCAATCTGTTGATCAACAGGGCCCCATCTTGAGAGCCAAAAACAACCACGACGCCTTCATTGAGGCCGTGCTCGGCAATTGGCAATTGGCAATGGACTTCTCGGGACAAGAGAACTCCAGGCTTCGATCTTCACACGACCTCCGCGGCAAAATGCCAAAGGCTTCCCCACAAGTCATTCCGGCTTCGGTTCTTGGTGCCGAAGCCCAGGATCCCGCCTCTCGAGCAGGGGTTCCGCTTTCCTGTGAAAACGCACCAACAGACGTGCAGGCCCCCTTTCCAAGAGGGAAACACGTCCTTCAAAAGACCCTGTGCGCCAAACCATGTTTGTTGGTGGGAGGGTATGGACCCCCAAACTTGTTTCAATGGATTGGGCCAAACAGGCTTGTGCAGCATTTGCTGCAACAATCAGACTCTAAGGTAAACCAAAAGTCGGGTGCTCAAGCCAAAAAGGGTTAAAACAAGGGGTTGAATCGCCCAACCCTGATGAATAGTTTAATACATGGTAACATGTGTTTGAACGTCCACCGTTGGTTTGAGGAGGACAGAGGACATGGGGGGGGGGGGGGGGGCGGGGTGCGGTACGAGGCTGAATCGCCCAACCCAGGCAACACAGATTTCGGGTCATATTACACAACCATGCTCCCCTTATCTTTTGAAGGGGAAGCCACGTAAACATCAATGAACAAAGACCACATTTGGGTGTGTCTTCTTTAGCAAGACCCCTTAGTTTTAAGGGCAAGACCAAAAACAGGTAAACCCACCGACTTTTGGGGCTGCCTTAGTTTTAGAGAGAACCCCATTCGGCCATGGGTCAAAATCCAATTCGTACCTGCAGGGAACATCCCAATCCCCACTAAAATGGGTTCTAAAATGGGTGGTGAATTCACCCACCCCAAAATGGGATCCCATTGGTTTTGCCCACCACAGCCATTTCACCGGCGTCTCGTCCGTTTCAAGGTGTCGGCGGTGTTCCTGCCTGCATTGCTGGACGGCCTGGATCGGGACTCCGCGCTGAAGAGGCGCGTGGGGAAGCTGAAACCCTTGAAACCACCTTCACTGTTGTTGACAAGTGTTTAGGTTTTGGGGTTCTGTTCATTTTTATTAGGGGGGCTGCAAAAAGAGAGTAGTTTGCCAGCATACCAAGGGTTGTAAAGCCACCATCTGAAAAAGTTTGAGGATGTTACTTTGACGGATCCAGTGTTATTTGGTCAGGCCTTAAGCAGTTTTTCTTTTTGGTTTGCCCTTGAAGGGGTGTCCTCCAGTTCACCTGTTGGCGAGAGGTTGACTTTTCCGGCCAAGGTATTTGGTTGCCGAGGGGGACTAAACCGCGATGCTGATCCATTTTGGGGTCATAGGTGCCCTTTTTGGGTGGCTTGGATAAAAAATGGAGGGCCCTGGTTTAGACGGGGGTTATTCCATTTCCCAGGGCCATCGATTTTTCCAACAGGCCACCTGTGTTTGGGGTTGGATTTTTTTTTGGTAAGACAACCATGGAGCCCCGGGGGCCTTCTTGAAGGCCTGCCCCCAACAGCGCCAGATTGGTCGGAAGCGCCACTCCTGGGTTTGGGTTTCGCGCGTGTTCCGCTCTCTGTTTTTCTTTTTTTTCTTCTTTTTTTTCTTTCTTTCTTTCCGGAGCAGCGTGTTTTGTTTCGGAAAGTTAACGTAAGATCAGCTGACTTGGCAAGTTGGCTTGGTGGTTTGGAGGGTGGGAAGGGTTTCCTTTTGCCCTCAATAAGCTCTACAGGTTCATGTCCAAACCAAGCCATCAAGAGTTGCATGAGAGGGCAGGGTTCAAAAGCCGGGAGGCGCCAAGACCAGAGCCAGAATCAAACCCAGATAGTAGGAGATCCAGACATAGGTGCGCATATTCGCCCTCTTGGTGCCTACGGGGTCTTGGGTCGACCGCTTCTCTATAATATCAATTTCAGTGAGTGGAGCCCCGAGCCCCAACTATGGCCCATCCGTTTTCCGGGGAACCTCCCAATGTGGCAGCTGTATCGGGTATGTCAGATGGTCACTCACTCCAGGCTCGGAGAATCAGCCGCCGGCCTAGCGGTTGGAGTCATGGCAACCAGCTACACAACACGCAGGAAGTTATCCAACTAGCCTTGTCCGGCTCCTGGTTTCTTAGAGAAGTTGCATCGCACCCCGAGGCGACAGAGACTGGCATGTGAGGAGTCATGCTACGCTGCTGAATGTACATTAAAATTAGCCCGGGATTGCTCCCACCCCACCCACCGGTTCATTCTCTTAAAGGCACTACGGGTTCTTCAACGGCTTTTATGTTTGTTCTTGATGGTGGATGGGTGTATGAAGACGAGCACGTGCAGTGCTGTGTTTCATGACTCGGTTCACAGTTTCTCATAAAACGCGCGGAAATTGCCACATAGAGGCTCTGCGACGTGCTGAGCCCAAAGGCCCCACTGCCTGGAAGTTACAGCTGCCGACTTCAGAATGATTAGTTGACCTGTCACGGGTTTTCTCTGAAATGGGACCCCTATCTATCAATCTACCAGGTTGATTACTCCTGGGTATCCATCACAAACAACTCCAGCATACGCGAGGTTTGTGTCCAAGCTTCCAATTCTTCCAGCGCCGTGTCAGTGCAGATTCGCCTGCCGCAGGCTCATTCTCCTTGCCATGTCTGATCCGAGTCTGAAGCTTTGAGCTCAAAAGCAGACTGAAGAGAGCGTCAGCGTCAGCCAGCGTTCGACCCAACGTTCAGCCAGCGTTCGACTCGCTCGCCGGCGAGCGTTGGGATTTCGTGGGACCCGAAACTCTGGCTGCCAGCCGCCATGGAGCTGGTGAGATCGCTGATGAGTGGCCTGCAGGCTGGATGGAGGGGGTTGTGTCTTGGGCGACTATTTTTTGAGGTTGGTTTAAAGCGGAAGCAAAAGGACCAACCCCCCCCTCCCCCGGCATTTTGGGGTTCCACTGCCATGTTGAGACAACAGTTGATGCCTTTTTGGTCCGACCTTGGGCCGTTTCGGCTTTTCCAAACTGAAAATAGTCCCTCACTAAGTAACACATGCATGACTTGCGGCCTGGCGGCTCATTGACCAAGCCAGGGGGAATAGTGTAACTGGCCGCGCCTGCAGACTTCATGTATAATACAAGGGCTTCCCAATTCAAACGAAAGCATAGCAATTTAGTGAGCTTGAGATTCGCTTTGCCACTCCCACATATGCAAGAATCCCGAACACCAATTCGTTACAGTCATCATCCGGACCCCGGCCAACATCCCCTAACTTGCACCGCAATTACCATAAGACGCAAACTGGAAACAGAGAATCTTCGTATTTGAAGGGCCTTCATGGCTGAGTTCATCTTACCCCCAGATGAGCAACCGCAGACGCTCACTTAAGCGCTCGGATCGCCGAGCGCTGAGCTCCTCGGTGCTTGCAGATAAGCAATGTAAGCAACCGAAAACCCGGCGAACCAATCTGAAACCCAGCCTGGCCCAACCCCAGTCACCAGTACTCGACACCCTACAGTACTCGTCACCCTAACACAAAACAAGACCTCATTGTTTTCCGGGAGGGGGGGGTGTCCCTCTATGTTAGACATATAGTATAGCTGTAAAGTGCGCTGTTTATAGTGTGCGGCTTTGATTTGTCACTGCCTTGTACATGTTGGCAGTTTTGCGCATCACGCGCATCAGCTGATCTATCAGATCCGGTGACATGAGGATGTATTTGCCACGGAACTGTTATCAATATCAAGGAACAGGGATTGCTTGCTCTTGTTTGTCCTTGCCACTTGAGCGTGCAGGCGTGGCCGTGGTTGCGCTTTTGAACCTTCCCGAAAGGGAGTCCGTGGTTGTTCCAAGTTATTCTCTGAATCCTTATGCCAGATGGTAGGGTTTCCCTGGCCGTGGTGATGTCCCACCGCAGACTTGCTCGTGGAAAATGGGGCTTTCAGGGCTGCTTTCTGTGTAGTCACGGGGATGGGAATCCGACTTTGGTATCGCAGATCTCGGATTATGTCCCACAATCATGCCCCTCCCCTATTGTTTGAAGGGAAACCAACGGGAAGCCAAGGGATACCAAGGGATACCAAAGACCAAAGGAAACCAATGAAAGGATCACAGATGAACGGATTCAGGGTCAAGATGCCTGGTGCAGGTGCCGCAGCACTACGACAAGGCGACGTGGGGTGTTTAGCCTGGCTGGATTGGGGATAATCAGACCCCAAGACTGGGGTTCCTATGTTCTTTTTTATTAAAGTCAAACATGGCAGTAAATTTCATCAGACACCACCACAACGATGTGCGCCAAAGGGTCTCCAGATAGTGGTTTGTCAGGGAACCCAAAAAGGGTAAAGGCGATGGCCAGGCGATTCAGAACTCACGACGTCTCGGGGGCCGGATGCTCAGGTCTACAAAGACGAGTGCATCTACACTTTTGCCGGGACCCCAGTCAGCAGAACAATCAAGCAATGCCAGGTCCAAAAGCCCTTTTTGCAAATGGCATTTTGCCAGTTCCGAACACCTCCCCCTTCAGTTGGCAAGGATGGACACCTTCAGGAAAGCGGTCCTTCATGCTAGAGAGCCACCTGAATTGAATTTCTGCAGGACATTTAGCCCAAACCCATTATTTTTTCACTGGGCAACTGGACAATCTCGTTTTTCAGTTGGTGTTTGGCAACTTGTCTTTGTGCTATGTGCGCAACCCGAGGATACTCCTTTCAGTGAAGGCGGCCTGGCTGTGGCCGGCTCAGCTGCTATGATTTCACAAGTAGTTGTGTGTGTGTGTGTGTGTGTGTCGTTTTTTGAGTTGAGGGCATTACCCTTTTGTGGTTGGCTTAAGGGAAACCAAGAGGAACACCACAATTTTGGGGGCCCCCTAGAAAAAGATGAGCCACTATGCCATGGTCCAAAGACGGTAGGGATGGTCGCGGACCCTTTCGGGAATTTAGACCAGGAATTCTCGGAGAGCCATGATCATTAGGGGGTGTTTTGTCCAGTGTGAACCTGCAGAGGTCAGTTGTTCTTCATTGTTTTTCGTCCGGATGGTTTTCATGGAGAAACCAGGAGACCAACAGGTCCGGCTCATCTCGAGACACAATCCAACCTGGGTAGATAGATGCAGGGGCACGATCTTCTTTCTTTTCCGTGGGTTTTGACCACCAGAAAAGTACCATGATTGCTCATTCTGAGACATGTGGGTACAGAAAATACCATGATTGCTCATGGCAAGAATCATTTGAGACGTCAAATGTGACTTTACCAGGTTGTTGCTGATTTGAGGCACAGGTTTCATTGCCCCTGGGTCCTCATTTGGCAGTCAGGTGAACCTGCGCACCTGGCAGGGTGTGGCTGCAGGCAGGAAGCTTCCAAGCGTTCACTTTCTCTCAGGGGCTGCTGGACCAACCGAGGGGTCAAACGCAATCCTTCCTTGGGGTGCCAAAGGGGCCCCTTTGTAGTAGTCCAATTGGATTGGCCAACGCTCCGTTTTGAAGAGCCCGGACAAGCAGGGCGTGGCGATTTGACAAAGTGGGACTAGTGAACAAGTCAACTCCAACCCTCCCACCAACAAACATGAAGCCTCTTACAGGAACATGCTCTTTTATCAACCCAGCAAGGTTCTGGAGAGTAGGCCATTGGCATGGCGGTCTTCCACCAACAAAATCGCTTTTCTCGCTGCCCAGCGTCAGATATGCTCGACCTCGACGTGCAGAGAGGCGGCAAAGGCGACTTCGGCCGTTTGGGCGGGTTTGATCGCTGAGTTGACCAGAGCCATAATCAAACCCCGGTAATTGGAGGGTTGCAGGGGGACAGTCACCGCAAATGGGTGGCGCCACCCTTTTCTTTCTTCACATGTGCTCGAGTCGGCCTTTTTGATGCCAGGTTTTCATTGTGACTTTAATGCCACGTTGTGTTGGACATGAATTGCAAACAAATTTGATCTGCAAACTTGGGCGAAATACAATGTGACATATCAAGCGAATGTCGAGACATATGTAGAACCATTAATTGCTTGCACACTGGCACATGTTTGGGCTAGAGGGGTCCCTATGTTTCCCTTTGAGCTTGAAATGTCACATGTTTGCCTAGGTCACGTTTCTTTTGCGGGTGACGTGTCCAGCAAAACCTGGGGCGCCAGGCGGGCTCTACCTTCTGCAGAAGTTCCGTCGCGAGGAGAAGCCCAAAGACCCAGGCGCGAATGCTGGGTTTTTGGGCATGTGATGGAGATGGGGGATTCCCTCTTTGGGGTTCTCTTTTTGGGCTTGTCCTTTTTCAGTTTGTTCGCCTTTGGGCTTTCTTTGGTGGATGGAGAGCTCCTTAAACAAACTCTTTGACCTTGGGCACCCTCGTGTTAGATATACAAGTTTAGCCAGCTGGCAGCTTCTGGGCGTGCCTGCAAATGGCATGCAATTATGTTTAATGCCCGCGTCTCGCAGCTGCTTCCAACCGTTCCAACTCGGTTGTCCGTTTGTTGCCGGTGAGCTGTTGGGCGCTTATTGCTGGGATTTGCTGGCATGTTCTGGCCTTATAAAATTAGTTGATCCAGCAAAGATGCAGTCAGCTCAGGTTTCACATTCTTTCGCCAATGTTCACAAAGATGATATACTAGTTGGGATTGCTTGGGCGTGGGGCAAGAAGGCTACCTTTTCTTGTCCATTTTTGGCCAAGGACTTGAATTTCCACATTGAACACGTCCTTGGCGCAAGACCTTGCTCAAGCGTCTGCGTGGCTAGCGCGCGTGACGGAAACGAAAGCCTGGCCCCCCGCCAAGCTTGGCGGGGGGCCAGTCGGCCGGCGTCAGCCTTGAAGCCCAGGTCGAAGCGGCAGAGGCTGTTGAGGCTGCAGCCGGGGCCGCGGGGAAGCTTGCCAGCAGGCTTCAAACTTCTTGCCGCGCTGGCCTGTCTCGCGCAACGCCGTCCCTGCGAGGCAGGCCGTTACGCTTCCTCCAGCGCCAGCAGCTTTTGTCGCAAGCTTCGACGCAAGAAGGCAGCAGTCGAGCGCCGCCTCAGCCGCCCTTCAGGCCCCTGGTTCCCCTCCTTCCGCGCAGCGAGGACACCCCCACGCACCCACCAACAACTTAAGGATTGCAAGGAGTAGCGCGCCGGATGCAACTTGGTCGCTCTTGGATTCTCGCGCGCAGACCGACACCTGCCAGCCCGCCGTCCTGCAGGACCTCATCTGTCGCGAAGAGCTCGACCTAGCAAGGTGTCTTTGGTTGTGCTGCTTTCGGCCTTAACTTGTGCGCCTTCGGAGTCCTGCAAAGCATGTTGAAGCATGAAATAAGCTTGCCAGGAAGTTCGCTTGCCAGACACGCGCGAGGAGCAGCCTGCTTTTCGCGGCGCGCCTAAACAGCCGACACAGGGTTCGGCTGCAACTTGCAAGGAGTTGAGCCCATAGTCGCAATCTTCCGCGCTTCGTCGGGCCCCTG
The DNA here is from genome assembly GCA_963377175.1 of Effrenium voratum. NCBI lineage: Eukaryota > Dinophyceae > Suessiales > Symbiodiniaceae > Effrenium > Effrenium voratum. The sequence continues at coordinate 433,914 of CAUJNA010003471.1, read as the reverse complement.
GATGTTGCAGGGCCCCCCATGTCCTTCCCAACCGCAGACTTGCAATTGAGCCAGCAATCCACGAACTGTGCGGGCTGAAAACAAGCGCCTCCTTGCAAACTTTGCCGGGCTCTCCGCGCAAGCGCTGGTTCCAAGAATAGTCTATGTCAGTTCCACGTTCACGGATTGCAAGTACAGCTACCAAAAACAAACGTACACTGATGAGTGGAGCAGCAGCGCACCTGCGGGGATCGCCCCAGAAAGGTGATTGTATTTGTTCATTCTCTAAAAGAGGGGCGTGCAGTTCGCGAAGGAATCATTGCTTTCCGCGAAAGATTCCACGTTGGGTTCTTGGAGGCATGCTTGCGCTACATATTTGCAGACCCCCCCCCCCCATGCAACGCCAGTACTTGCATTCTTGATTCCCTGCTTGTGCTGGAAATGGTGCAAGCCAAAAGAATGGGTGGGCTATAAAATTTGGAGCAAGTTTCGCGAAGGATCCGCGAAAGAGCGGCGAAAGCCCATGGAGTCCATGGACGGAGCTTGTTCCAAGGTTCCGCGCATCTCCGGCACGCGCAAGAGTGATGGCGACTGCTACGCCGCTGCAAGGCTGGCAGCGCAAGTGGGACAAGGCTACTGCGATTGCCGGCATATCTGCAGCAGCCGCAACGGCTCCGCGCTGCAAACAAAAGGGCGTGGCGATGGAGTCGCGAAAGATTCGCGAAAGAAACTTTGCGTCTCGCGAAGATGGCGTTTTCCGGAAACAAGGACATTGATCAGATCAGAGGGCATGGCCTAATTTGTTTTTGCCCCCCCCTTCGGTTCAACCCCCCAAAATGGGCCTTCAAAGAGCAACATGCCCAAATAAGGGCCAGCGTTTTCTGAGTTGAGGGTATGCGTCGAAACTGGCTTGGAAAGCAGGGTCATCGCGTATGGATCCAAACCCTTTACGGCAACAAAGGGGCCCCGAAAAGAGCAGGGTGGGACCTTTGCGGAAATGGCCAACAACGCATCCAACACGGTTTTGCGCAAGGCTTTGGCTTCCCCCTTGACCAAAAATGGAAGTGTGCTGTCTTAAAGCCTTCTGGTCCACTTCCAGCCTTGTTGAAAAAGAGGGTGCGTCTGGGGCCATCATTTTGACTGTTCCTGGGGCTCATAAGTCAGCTGGAAATGTTTCCCTTGAGCAAGCGAAGCAGACGCCGGTGCGGCGTTTGAGAAACTCGCCAGATGCAAAAGAGCCCACAAAGATGGCCATTGGAGTGCGCGGCTCAGTGTGAGAGTTCCTATGGCTGTGAATTTTGCATTGAGAGCATCCTCAGTATATTATATAATTGTTGGTAAACATAGGTCCCCGTGGAGATGATGCTACTGCGGTCTCGCTCTCTTTGTTGGCAGTATTTTTTGTCGGAGATGGCCTGATTTGACCCGGATTGATTGCGGAGTTGATGCCTGGCAGGAAACCGTTTGAGCCAAAACAGCAACCAGAACAACACACAAGTGCTGCATGTGTGAATGCACCAATTGGGGAGTCCCAATTCGTTCTTTTCCGATTTGAGCGCCAATGACAAGGTGGAGGGCGGCTTCCTCGATGACAAGTGGGAGATCGTGAAGGAGAGAGGGGGTTGTCTTAAAAGGGATGCTGAAACCACCAAACTAACGTTCCTTCGAACAAAACAACAACACTCACAGGGGGCCTTTTGTGATTGAAGTATTCAAGGAGTACTCCCTGCTAATTCAAGGAAGGAGCCCAGAAGATGTGTTTTTGGGGTTGCATCATGCATACTATTTGCCCTGGGGTAAGTTGTGCTTTGACCCAAGCTGGAGGTTGACCTGGGCTATCTCTTGCAAGACCAAATAGAAACGTGATGGCCGCTGTTCCAGCGGAGTGCAAGTGCAAATATGTTTTCTTTTTGAAAACTACTGTTTGTGTGGGGAGGGAGGGTGCCTCGCAGCATATGCATTACGTGCATATCATTGGTAAATTTTTGAATGTAGGGCACGGGAAACACGACAGCTGTATATACATGGATGGCAGATGCGCTACGCGTGGATTCAAGAAAGGACATGATGAACCACACAGGTACATCATAGTCAGGAGCTAGTTTCAGGCAGTACTTGACAAAGATTTCACAGAGTGGTCCCCTTTTGGGGGCGGAAACCAACAGGACACCCACCTGGAGGATTTGGTCACAAGTACATGGCTTCATAGGCGTCAAACCAGTTCTGCTGTGGGGCCAAGTTGGACCTCCAGTTTGGCCGACTGGCCCTGCATCCTGGGGGTGGACCAAGCAACGGTTGGCGGTTTTCTTGGTGGTTTTCCTTCAATGGCTGAAAAGGGGTAGCTCAACAACAAGCCAATGGTCAGACCAGCCAGGAGTACTCCTTGATTGCCATAAGTGCATCTGGGGAGCGCCACACCTTGCCATATCCCAGCCGGGAGCCCAGCGTTTGATATGTTTTCCTCGGCGCCAAGTCATCGGTCATCGTTGCCAGACCAACGGCTTGCGCTTTGCTTTTTCCTCCCTGGGACATTCCTTTTTGGATACTTTTCCAGGACACCGTTTCAACAAACCCTGCGTTTAACCGTACCTGGGGCTGAAGAAACCAAATGGAACAAGTTGGTGCGGCGGTATCGCAAGCTGGGCGAGCAACGCATCGCAGGCGTCGACCTGCCGATGATCGTTTCGGATGTCTGCGAAGCGATCGTGAAGCATCAGGCCAGCCGTTTGACAAACGTCACACGACGTTTCAAACTGGGCGTGGCTCTTGGGAGTGGCTCTTCCCTTGTCAGGATGGTTCAAACAAGGGAAACCAAACGGACCACACCCATTTCAGGGGTCCCCGATTTGCACACCCACATGAAAATGCTAGGAAGCAGCTTTCATCGGCGCCCGCGATGGGAAGCCTGCGAGCCTTCCAGTCCGCGCAACATGCAGACGTTCGATGAAACCCCGCAATTAGCACACTTCGGGGAGGTTGACTCAACATGCTCCGCTGCCAAATGGCGGAGAGGTTGCCCCCCAAAAGAAGTGTCCTATCAAAATGGATAGCTTGCGGCCATGAAATCAGACTAGTTCTTTGGAATTCGCGGCTGCTCCGAGGCAGAGAGTAGGCCAGGCAAGGAAGGCACGGAGAAGATTAGCAAAAGACAGACGCCAAGTTACTTGGTGAGTTTCACAACTCGGAAGTGTTTTAAAGTGCTCTCCATGAAGTTGCCAGCCAAAAAGCTGGGCACATCGAGCCAACCTGAGCTGTCACAGCCATGGTGCGGCAATTCACCGGCGTGGCGGACGTGGCGGGTGTCTCCGAGCAGTCCGAGCAGCCGGAGCGCATTGCTTTTGCGAACCAGGCCGGTCCAGGATGAGTGAGCATGTCGTGTTTTGGGCGATGGTTGTCCTAAGGGTTGGCTTAAAGCGAAATCAACTTTGAAAGCATCATCATTTGAGGGACCCCGCTAATTGACATGCTGGGACCAGCCAAGCCACCCCCGCAAAACTAGCAGACTAACCGTGTACGATTTCTCGCCAGGCAGAGCTGATCCTCAGCTTGGTGGGGTATGCCGCAGCTTGGCTGCAAGCTTGGGCTCTGGGACATGCGCGTAGACTTAGACGGGTTTCACCCTTTTACTGGGGAGGGCCGATCATCCAGACTTCCCGACTCCCCGACAGATCACCATGAGGATTTCTTTGGGAACCAGGAAGGCCAGGAGTTTCGACCAAACACACAAAGCCCAAGGAGCTTGTGTCCTTTTACATGCCGGGTAGCGGGGTGTGCTGGTTCCTTGGCTGTATTTGACCGCCATGCCATCCAGAAGTCTGAGTCAGCGTGGCTGAAGCCTCTGAGGTGGGGGTGGGAAATGTGTGGCGCTTTCCGTACCTCACCTACACCTATGGTGGAGGCGGGAGTGAGCAAGTAGGCCGGCGGAATCGATTCGGTCATCGGTCCTCAGTGGGGCCCATTCCGTTCTCTTGAGATTTGGGAAGCCATCCAAATGGGCGTCACGGATCAAGTACAGTTGACCTGAGTCCTTCCAGATGTCTCCAACTGCTAGACGCGATATGGTCAAATCACCAATTTGAGTATTGGTAAGGATGGTCATGAAGCTGCTCAATCGAGCCTGTAGGCCGCCAATGTACATCATGTCTAGGTTTCCATTAAGCGAACCATGGCCATGACCCGCATTGACCATGGCACAGAGGAGAGGTGAGGTTTCGTAGAGTTGGCAGTTTGAGGGGTTCTCCGAAGAACTTTTCCCTTAAGCCCACCATTCGGCCTTGCTAAAGCGCCTTGACCGCGGCGGAAAAGCTGCGAGGCGCATTTCTGATCCCTTACGCCCTGAGCCTCCTGCTGCTGGGAGTGCCTTTGTTCGTGCTGGAGCTGGGCATGGGTCAGCTGACTCGGCGCGGCACGCTGGGCATGTGGACGAAGATCGGGCTGCCGCGCTGGCAGGGAGTAGGCATGTGGCAAGGGGCACCCCTGCAAAGGGTGTGTATATTTGTTTGCTTTCCATGTATACCAACCTCAACAGGGCCTTCTCAAAAAAAAAAACATGCATACACACACACACACACAGAAACGGAAAACAGAAACAAGCACGAAACCAACAAGAGCACACACACACACACAAACAAACAAAGAGGGAGAGAGAGAGAGAGAGAGAGAGAGAGAGAACTGGGTATGTTTTTGATGGGCCAGTCATGTTTCAAGAGCACCGTCGGGTGTGTGGGTTTAGGAGGGTACCACTTTCTGTACTTAAAGACCCCACATTTATTTTGTAAGAACTTTGTTTCGGATCAGGCAAATTGCACTGAAGGGGTGCGAAGCAAGCCATGAGAGATGAGCCGCAGGCTTGGCTGCCACGGTCTGCACCTTTTTGGTGGGGCTGTACTACATCACCATCCTTGCTTGGACCATCTACTACCTGGGCCGGACTGCTTTTGCGCATGGTTTCATGTTCCAGTCTTTGATAGGGCAAGCTGCCAAACTTGGGTCCTCTCCAGATGGCGTGCCGTTTGAAGTTCCATCCAACATGCTTGTTGGCAAAAACCGCCTCATTTCTCCGAAGCAGCAATGGGGGGGGAAGCAAGCAGAAGTCGGTGTGGGGTTATGACGGGAAGGACACCCCTCACCTACAAAAAGAGAGGGGTGGTTTCTTGTAGTCGTCCCTTTACAACCATGGAAAGGGTGGTTGCGGTTGGCCAGATGGTAGTGGTGTCCCTTGCATTGGTTTCCCACTCTAAATTGCCGATTGGAATCAGGGATCCCCCTATTTGAACAACCTGGGCAAACCGCCAGGGTTGGTTGCAAAAATGGTTTAACGCACGCAGACGCTTGGTCCCTCCAAGGCGAAACATGGGTTGCTTGCCTGAACTCCGCATACCTTTCAGGCGTTAGCATTTTTGGTCTCGATTTTCTTTTTCACCCAGAGCAAAGCTCATTTTTGCCGTTTTCAGTCCGGCCCGCACAGATTTAAGCGGGAAGGACCTTCGCGGCAATCCCCTCGGGCAAGCTGCCCTGGAGCGATGAGGCGGAAGGCGCCACCTGCCCGATGATGGATCTCTACCTCCACCAGGCGTCCGAGCACTCCCCAGAAGAAAGGGCCCCTCCGGTGCCCGAGTGCTCTGTTTCTTTCGAAGTGCCCTGGTGTGCTAATCTTTGTCTCTCCCTGGTGTTTTTTCCCCCCGCATGTGTGTGTGTGTGTGAGGGTGGGTGTTTGTGTTTGTGTCCGTGGTTACCAAAGTCGTGCACCCGCAAGTTTTCTTTTCCATCAAAGACCTTCCCCTGCAGAGCGCAGTGGACAGCCCCTTCCTCATCGACAGCAGCACCGGGCTGCTGAATTCCACCTACGCCGCATCGGTGTGGTGCAAGGCTGTTGGAGCGCCACCGGCCGACTATGTCATGAAACTTGGCTGCACCTGTTTGTTACAAACAACCTACAGATTGGGGTGGGAAGATCGAATCCTGGGTGTGTGAAGGTTGGAAAGGGCAAGTGTCCTTGCCATAGAGAGCTGCGGATTGCTTTGCCACCAGAATTTCATCATTCTAAAAATGGAGCGAGGGAGAAGCGTCCAGTTAAACTCGGTCGGCTTCCTTTTTGGCTTCCCTTTAAACCCGCCCCCAAGGTGCTAAAACGTCTCCGTTTTCATCGCCGCCCAGGAAGACGATTCAGCCGACCAGATGCCCAGGCTCGGGAAACGGAAGCGCCCGGCCGGTTTGGGGGAGTCAATCATGGCGCCTTTGGACCGTTGAACGAGGCAGGGTGAAAGGGCTGTGGGTCAACACCAATGGTACCATTTTGGGGTAGGTGCACCACCCATTTTAGAACCTATTTTAGTGGGGATTGGCATGTTCACTGGGGGTACGGGATTTTGACTCGTGGATAGCACAATCCATTCCGTCATTTTGGAATCCCGTGACTTCGCCAGCGGGGGTATTGGGTGTCAATATGGTTGCCATTCAAATTCCTCGTTCTGCCCGCGATGACTCGTCCCTCAACACACCAACTATCCCGACAAAAGCGTGTCCCCATGCTGCCCAAGTTGGCGAAATCTGAGCCCTTTCAAATGAAACAACCTGAGGTTGTTTCGATATATTCTGGTGGTTTAAACAAGGGTTTGAATCGCCCAGCCCAAGGCCAAGGTTCAAATGCGCTCACTTGCTCACTTGCCCCCCCAAACAGATTGATAAAAAGAAAAGAGGCACCACGTTTCGGCGCTCAATTTCAAGAACTTGTCCCTGCAAGCCGAAGCCAAAAGCCGGGGACCTCTCATTTCTGGCACCTTTTTTCCGCGCAGACTCCCGTGGTTTCGCCTCCCGCCTCGCCTCTCGGGGCCCCCCCCAGACGCCCCTCGATCATTCGCGCAGCGCAAATGGCGAAGATCTTCTGGGAGTCCGCGCTGCAGCAGTCCCCCGGCCTGGACCAGCCGGGAGGAGGGGAGCCTCAGCGATGGCGGGGTTTTCAACGAAGCCGTTTTAAGTCCACTGGAAAGTACGGGGTCCTGAAATCTGAAGTACAAGGACATGGGCCAGGGGGAAAAACATGGTATTCAAAGCCAGAGGGTTTTTCGAGGTGCAGTCTATCAGAGCTGTTGAAGCGATTGCAGAATCGGCAGGCATGACTCTTGAGCATATTGCTTGGCCCTTTGCTTCAGCGCACTGAGAGGATAGGTCCATAGCCTTGTTTGTGACACATTTCCCACATCACTGGAACGTTCTGGTTGGACATTTTGCTTAGCGCAAGGAATGCTGGCATGCTTTGCGGGCCGTGTGTTTGAGCTGGTGCTGGCAGCCCGCCTTCCGTCTTGCTTGCAACCCCCTAGTGGCCATTCTAATAGATTGTTCTCTTACCTGGTTCCATTGGGGCTATAGCAAAGCCTGAATGCACCTCTCTAACCATGTTGGTAGAACCAATAGGAAAAGCCAATGGGTTTTGGGCGCTGCTGAGTTCAGGTTTGATAGAACTGAACGGTACAACGGTACTGGTTGGGAATGTTCAATGGCCTTGAGCTTCTTACAGAAAAATTATCACGTCGGGGCTCTTCAAAACATGTTTTTCTGGATCCTGGTTGTGACCACATTTCGTTTACGGACACCATTGAACCTGGAACATTGAATCGGAGCCTTTCATTTTGAACAGTCACTGCCATGGAGTCCGGGAATGGTCCTGGGCGGTCCCTTCAGTGAAGAATCCAAGTGACCATAACTATGGCCTACCTGGTCGTTTTGAGTGAACGCACCCATGCCCCGAAGGATTGAATCCGGGCATCCTGATTTCCATGACCATCGCCTGGTTGCTGATTTGGCTCATTGCTCCTTGGTGCAAAACGGGCGTGTGATTTGTTGATCCGAACCCTATTCACCTTGGTTTATAGCAAAACCAACGAAAACCAACAGGAAAGCTACAATTCTCGGACCCCCTATATAGTTTGACGGATACCCCAATAGCACATAATCTGCAATTTCCAGAACGGACACCAACAGTGATCAACAATTAGTTGATTTCCCAGATCTCTTGGGCGGTTTCAAGGGAAACCAAAGGAAACCTGGGCCTCTGGGCGGGACGCTGTCTTTTTCGAGAGCGTCTCTCGGAGTTCAGCCCAAAGGGTAGGAAGTTGGGTATGGCTCAAAAGGTATCGAGCTGGGGCAAGCCGCGGGTTTCAGTCTTTGGTTCCATTCAAAAAAGGTGGCACTTTGGGGCCGCTTCTTGGAGCCATTTGGATATGAGGCTAAACACCAAGGGCACCCGCTAATTGGCCGCAAGCTCCATCCAGCCCCATTGCTTCCCCGGCTGAGGTCCGGAGCAGCTCCAAGGTTGGGGATACCACCTGGGCTCATTTGGGTACATGTCAAAATGGGTGGGTGGTGTTTCCTTTGGTGTCCCTTTAGCATTATCCCAAAAAGAAGGTCAAAGTTGAGAAAAAACACCCCCATTTAAGACAAACACCCCCCCTCCACTCTAGGGAGGTTGGAGTCATTTGTGAATCAGTGAACAACAAACTGACAATGAAACACAATAGCACAAGGGTACCCTCAAAGAGCAGACCCTGAAAGGGTGCCCTTTGAATCCCTGTTTCTAGGTCCCCCGCTTTGAGGTCTTCAACGGCGTGAAGTCCAGCGGCAAGGTGGTCTACGTGACCGCGACGCTGCCATACGCGTGCCTGGCGATTTTTCTGGCGGCCTGGCGCATGGGCCTGGCTTTGGAAGGAAGCCGAGGAGCAGGGCTGGTGTAAAATGTCCCATGGGTTTCCTATAAGTTTCCTATGGGTTTCCATGGGTTTCCATGGGTTTCCCATGCGTTTCCTATGTTTCCTATGGGTTTCCTATGGGTTTCCTATGGGTTTCCCATGGGTTTCCTATGGGTTTCCCATTGGGTTCCCCAAGGGTTTATCATGGGTTTTGCATGGGTTTGCCGAGCTGTGAGTTCTGTAAAGGACATTCGAGGGGTTTGGAGGTCTGGGGGAGTAATCCCTTCTAACTACAAGGCGCCCGCGCCCTTAAATAAAAGACAGAGATTTGGGCTACCAACGGATTCCCGTGTTTTTGTTCACTTCTTCGTTGGTCCGGTTATGAGGAGCCCAAAGTGTTCCAGGTTTTCTTTCAGCAGAGAGATGGCAGTTGTTAAGTAAGGGATTTTAATGGACACCGCAACCTGTTGTTCTTTCAGGGCAGTGCTTGCTGACTATGGGCAAAGGTCCCCTAATACAACCGGAGAAGAGGTCGCTGGGAGAAATCGCCATAGTATAGTATCAATTGGTTTAGAATTGGCCTAACTTAGTATTGGACCCGCTGGACTTTCGGAAACATATTTGGGGCACCTTTATTATTTTAGGGGGAAGTGATGATTGGGAAGCCAGTTGATTGCTTCATCAACCCCAGCTGGATTTTGATTGGGAAGGAGCAAGCAGCAACCCTTTTTGGGTTTGTTTCTTTTCGAGTTGGTACCCTTTTCACCTTGATTTGAACGGAATCCAAAAGCCCCCCTCCGATTTTGGGGTCTCCCCATGGTAGACACGACGTATATTATACTACCCACATGGCTATTGTTTGTCATGGGGAGTACCCTTCCAAATGGTTGGTGGGCATAACTCCACATGTGAATGATGTCCAGTGGGAGCCCACAAAAACAGCACACCCATGTGGATGCATGTTGTGGTTGGCTTCGAAGAACTCCCAAAGAGAAACCACGCCACATGTCAGGGGTTCCCCGGTTTTGTCAGAGCCCTTGAAGCATGAATGAAATCGAGCTGAATCCATCAAGGGTCCTCAGATGTTTTTTCTTTGTTGGGGGATCAAACAAATACACATGGCCATCGAACGGGTTCCCGCTTAAATTGAAGGGTGCTTGCTGTTTGGCTGGGAAATATCGCGGCCCCTGGCTATGGCCGAATGCCACTGTGGGGGGGGGGTCAGTGGTGAGTAACTTGTGGCCACCGCATCCATGGCAACGGGTTCCGTTTCGCGCACAAAGGAGTCACTGACATTTTTGCTGCTGATTGCATAGGTGTCCTTTGTAGGTCAGTTTGGTTTTTTGAGGCTGGGGCCGGTTTCAATGTGCTAGTCATTTACCGATTTAGCGATCTATCCAAAAGGACTCCTATGGTTGACGATGGTCTACTGTTGGCTTGGGCTGGAGAAGCAGCAAGCTCAAGTTCCACTCCAGGGAGTCTGGCAAGTTTTGCTGAGATCGGATGTGTCCTTTGCCCGCGCGAAAAAGAAAGAAAGCAAAAATCAGGTGCGAGCGCTCACTCTGCCCAACGCCCTGACGGGCCTAAACTTCCTCTTCGCTGCAGAGACCCGGCCGGAGTGATGTGGGGTCCACTGGTTGCAATACAGCAGATTTCAACAGTTGCAATAATTGCAATCAGTGTTTCCCCCCCCCCCCCCCCCCAATTTCCTGTAATTATTTGGCATGGCTTGGGGCCAAATCTTGGGACACTTATGTATTGCAATTATTGAAGTTGAGTGTTCTTGCAATCATTGGAATTTAATTCCAACAGTTGCAATACTTGCAGAAACCCGGAGTCCCCATGAATCGCAATCAAATTGCAATAGTTGCAATACCTGCATACTTCCAAAAATTGCAATACTTGGGGGGGGGTCCCAGATTGTCAAGTCATTGCAATTATTGGAGTTCAATTCGAACAAATGAACAAATTGCAACAATTGAAAGCATTATCTATTCCCAGATTGTGCCTTAAACCAAGAATTGAATTCCAGTAATTGCAACAACTGGGGGTCTTGCAGTTCTTCCAATTATTGGAATTCAATTCCAATAATTGATCCAAGTTGTTTCAAGTTCAGGAAGTGAATTCCAACTATTGCAAACAAATTTCACCCTTTTGGATCCATTTGGTAGAACAAGAGCAACGCGTGCTTTGTTTTGGGGCGGGCTTTTGAGCCGCACGCCCAAATTGGATGCCCCTCTTGGGCTTCTTGCCAAAGAAGACGCGCCGCTTTGGACTGTGGCCTGGAGTGCTCCTTGCGACGTCCCACGGAACCCAACAAGACCCCCAAAGAGGAGATTCCTGAAGCCTTTGTTTTTGGCTTCCACGAAATTCGGGCAGCTGAAGACCTCCGGACCTCTCCGCACCTCTCATGGAAATCCGAGGACTTCTCCCACCTCTCGGACCCACAGGTCTGGATCCACGCCGCAGTGCAGATCTTCTTCTCCCTGGGCGTGGGCTACGGCTCCATCGTGGCTTTCGGCTCCTTCGGCAAGAAGTCCGCCAACTTTGTGCGGGACGCCAGCGCGGCGGCTTGCCGCAGGTTTTGTGTTTTTTTGTTCGGCGCGCGCTGGGACCGGGGCTCCGACCGATACCTTGAGTGATGCATCAAGGCAGTTGCATCCACGGTATGGTTGCAAAGGATGTGGACACATGAAGCCAATGCTTTTGGTTGAAACTCATGTCGGCTCCGAAACATCGAGGTAGCCATCACCAACTGCGGCACTTCGATGATCGCCGGCTGCGTGGTCTTCCCAGTCTTGGGCTTCCTTGCCCAAGAGCTGCATGAGCCCGCGCCTGAGCTTCAGGGAATCTCCGAAGCCCCCACCCCCGCTTTCTTCCATTGATTCAGAAAGAACACGGGGGTCTCTTGCTTCTCGATGCCCCCCAGTCAACAGTAGTCACCAAGAGCCATGCGCAGGCTGCAATGCTCCTCAGTACGGCTCTGAATCAGTGCATGATTTCTGGACATGCAAAGGGTCCCGCTGTTTTGAGATTGACGGTGCCCATGGCGAGATGCTGTCTTTTCAGGGTGTGCCTTTTGATCTCGACTTGGACAAACAGAAAGAAAGAAAGAAAGGAAGAAAGAAAGGCCCCACAAAGTGTCGAAGAAAACCCTTCCACTGGTGTGTCACAGTGCATTCAATTGGGAGTTTCTCAAAATGGTGGACCCCCTTGAATTTAAACGGCACACCCAGCATTCTAGGACCCCTGTTTAGAGAAACACCCTCACTGATGTCTGCCCAAAAACCGTTGCTCCGCATCCCTGAGGACAGATCCCTGCATTGCTGGCGATAGCCTGGACAGCCTCAAGTCCATTGGACTGTCGGGCACAGGCTCGGCCATGCGAACTTACCCATTTGAAGAAGTTGTGTTTGTTTGTTTGCTTATGTATTGATATTGTTTATTTGTTTATGTGTTTGTTCGCTTCTTTTTGGGGTACTCCTTTTCGTTTTTTGTTCTTTTTGTTTTCTTCTTTTTTCTGGGGTGGTGTAAGGGGAAGCGAACAGGATCAGCAGCCATTTTGGGGAGAGAACTAAGAGGGGTCCTGTCTATGTCACAATGCTTGTCCCTGTGGCCCATGTGTCCTTTTGAGCAAAAACCCATGCCTGGTGCCTTTGGGGTCATGATTTTGTTTGTTTCTGGTGCCCCAGACGTTATCAACACCAGAAACTGGGGGGGGGTTCCCACGTTGGTAACATACGGGGCCATTTGTGGGAACACCAGCCTTGAGCCTGCCGCCGGGAGGGGTGACGTTGGTAAGCCATCAGGACTGGCCTTCGTGGCGTTTCCCATTGCCGTGTCGCAAATGCCGGGCGGCTTCTTTTTCGCCGGGCCCTGAGCTGGGCTGTGCTGGCGTGATGGGTATTGCCATGTGGATGTGTCTTTTTTAGGGGTACCCAGTTTGTTCGTTGTTAAAGGGGACACCACAAGGAAAACCATCATACTGGGCGGGTCCCCCCCAAAAAGGGAGTTTTTAGTGTGAATCAATTGTGAAGCCTCAAAACGCCCCTAATTTAAGTGAAACCTCGTGGATTCATACGTGAACACCTAAAAAGTGATCTGAGTTTGCTGTTAAATGTGGAATCAGCCGGGTCATACCAGGATCGCGACTGAGACGCATACCCCAAGAAAGTCCCCCGAAGTGATAAGGTAGTCATGAGAGTCAACTTCACTAAGCGGCATCACCAGGGTTTGGCAAGTTGTGTTTGGAAAGTCTCATTCTGAACTTGAGAGGAGTAAATCTTCATCTTGGTTAACATCCCAGGCCCCCGAATGCCGGAACATGTGGTCTGGGGTAGAGGGGCCCAGAGACCCCTCTAAGAGATCCTATGTTGAGTCCCCCGCAAATGTAAACCGCGGTTTGTCTTGAGGTTGTTGCTGTAGATGTTCTTTCTGCGGCGATTTGCTTCGTCCCATAAAGTGGTAGATTCCACCTAAACCCTGGCTTCGGTTGGGTGGTACGTATTTGGGGGAGGCCTTTTTAAAGGGAGCACCCCCCAAAACAAATGGAAGAAAAGCAGTGGGTTTCATGTTGGTTTTCCTCTAAAACCGCCGCAAAACAGGGTACCCTGAAAAAATGACACACTCCCGGTTAGGCGATTCTGTTCTTCGTCATGATGCTGATCCTCGGCATCGACTCCCAGTTTGCCTACATCGAGACTGTGGCCACGGTGCTCTCCGACGCGGGCTGGGGCGAGCGCCTGCCGCGGTGGGCCCTCTCAGGCAGGCGGCCGGCCGGTCAGCCGGGGTATGTGGGGTATGTGTGTGTGTGTGTTTTTTTTTGCGGGGGGGGGGGGGGGTGGGGGAGTTCCCCTGTGTTTGTTTTCCTGTTTGTTGTTTGGTAGTTTTGTTCGGGAAACCCAAGGGGACACCACCCATTTTGGAGGTTAACGCATATTTTGAGAGACATCCATGTGTCAAAAACCAGACCGCTACCGACCACTACCCCAAGGGAAGAAGCGGAGTTTTTGCGCTTTAGAGAATCGCCAGTCTGTGGCGTATTAGTATATCCCATCACTATACCCTGCAAATAGCTTGGCTTTTTTTTGAGTGGAGACCATTTTTGCTGTGGTCAAGACTCATGCCGCGTTGCCATGGTTCCATTAGTCAGAATCTCGTAATTTCGAAAGTTCGTGACATGGAACTATTTACAAGAAGACAGATAGGAAAGTTGGGGAGGTCTCAACTTTTCATGACTGACATTTCTATGACGGAAGGATATTATCTATGCACACAACAAGGGAATGCCTAGAACAGACTCCACCCCCAAGTAGAGCAACCGGACTTTTCACCAGTGCTTCTTTGACCAAGAAGGCCGCATACCCACATAAGGTACTACAAGATACTGTAAGGAACCAGAAGGAATCATAAGGAACCATGCACCCGTATAGCATGCGGCGAACATGGATAGGCCAGTGCTTCGTGGACAAATTGCCCATGGGTTCCTCTCATTCCCAGGTCTTAAGTCTGTTTGTGGACGTCGCAGCGGTCAGTAGCCATGGCTTGAGTGCCATGCTCGAGTCTTTGCTCGTGTAGGCTCGCGCCTGAGTTTTGAAGGTGGCTTTTTGGGCGCGGTTTAAAGGCAGATCTAAAGGAAGCCAACTCAATTTGGGTGTTCCTCCTACAAGCCCCAGCGGCGCAGCCCAGAGGCTTGATTTGCTTGGTGTCATACCTCATCGGCTTGATCTTCGTGTGCAGAGGCGGCATCTACTTCCTTGAGCTGTCGCTTTGGCAAGGATGTTTCGGTGCTTTCAAGAGAGTCGGTAGAACATCCATTCTTCCATGCCTTGCGAAGACATATTTTGGGGTAGCAGGTTGGGGCGTAGTGCAAATCATTTTAGAGCCTGCAAGACACCTGCTTGATGTGTTCAGATCTTGCTGTGGACAACAATGTGGAGCCGGCCGACAGCTGGACACAGTGCACGGTGGGGTTGACAGTTGAGCCGCTATGCTTGGAAACGCATTGGAGGCATCAAACACTCAGCAGAGCCGACAAAGCCGGTTGGCAGAAGTGTCACAGTAGAGCAACTATAATATAGCCATTTGTAGCAGCGTGACTCTGGTTTGGTTGAACTACCAGAGTTGAAATGGCTCACGTAATGCTGAGGTGTTTCCTTTTGCATGCAACGCTTTCCTCACGCCCACGCAAAACTTTGCGCGCGCAGTATTCCAACACAAGGTTCGACAACTATGTGAGCATCTACGTGATGTTTGCCGTGGCCTGCTTGGAGTGTGTTGGCTTGCGCCTTGGCAGCAACTTTGTTTGCAGCAGGGGAGTCAAAAAAGTACAACCGACTTGCTGCCTTCAAACAAGAATGCAGATGCTGACGCAGCGGCGCAGTCGGGATGACACGATCGACTTACTTTTTATCGGAGCCACCATGATTATGGCAGTCAAAGTTTTCCAGCAATTGATTCTTGCAGGTTTCATTCTCCGTTTGCCCCTTCAAGTGGTCTGAAGCCCATAGCCTCACAAAGGCGACGTGACCAAAGGCTCCATCGAACGGTCCCTAGGCTCTGGACACGTCGGGGCAAGACCTGGGAGCAGTTCAAGGCTTTGTGCGTGGATAGCACTGGCATGGAGCTGGGCCGAATCTGGGAGGCGATCCGCGGGCAGGGGTTGCCGGTTGATGCCGATTAAGAAGTTGTTTGCCTTTGCTTGATGTTGTTCTTTATTTATTGTTTTATGTATTTATTTGTTTGTTTATTTGTTCATTTATTTATTTATTTATTTATGTATTTGTGGTATGTTGTGGTTGATGTTGCATGTGCAGCTGTACACTACTGATAGATGTGTTGGAGAGAACGCGACCCATACAATTGCGTGCCACGAGGAAGAACGGCCACAGTCTTTGGTGTGTGTGTGTGTGCGGCAAGTCACCGTCCTTTTTACACCACGACAGGAAAATGTTGTTCTTTTTGCCCGGCCCAGACACGATTTCAAGACATCCGCTTCTTTTTCTTTTTTCCGGAGCCACACGTGCACCTGTTGGATGGCAACACTGCTAATGTGAATGAGCCCCCGATTAATGACGCCCTAGTCATTATTGAACAAGGTCCCTTCTTCCAGTTTTTTGATACACATCAGTTAACGCCTGACATGAAGCACAAAACATGGCCATAGATTTCAATAGGGAATCACCTCAAACGCGATTGGCGGACCTGAGGCGCTTGAAATGTCCAAAGCGTTGGTCCGTCGGCCGCACAGATCTCCTGGGGCTATGTCTGCCCTGGGCTCTCTGCGGTGCTGGTGGTCTTAAGCATCACCCCACCGTTCGGGAAGCTGGACGTGATGGGCGCCCGCGAATCCAAGCACTTCCCTGAAGGCAGACCTGGCAGACAAAACCGCGGGCGTGCAGGGGGGTTTGCGGTTTGGGGGGGGGGTTCGGTGTTGTTGTTGAGAGGTGTCGGGCCATCATGATTCGGAAGCTCCAGTGTATTTGGTGGCTTCCATGCTAGCCCAGCGTGGGGCTGTGAGGCAATCTGCAAGATCCTTGCCTTGGGAAACGAAAGTCCCAACTTTTGTGCTGGGGAAGCCAAAGCAATGGAGTAGGATCGGAGCCTCCGATTTGAGCGGCCCGCTTTGCAAGGGACCAAGTAGAGTGCTGTTTACATCGCCTGACTGATCAAGTCCAGGATTGCCACTGCTTACGGCCAGATTCGTAGGCTGAATCAGAGGTTTTGCCTGTCACAAGTTCTACGTTCCGGATGGCAAGGATTTTGGGCGCCACAGGTATTTCAGCTGCAACCATGGACTTTCACCCATGGGCAAGTTTCAGCGAGCTGGGGGCAAAGCGAGCTCGGCCATGATGAAGATCCTTTGCGGGGGTTTCCCTTGTTGCCACTTCAGGAATTATATACTTTGGACCTCGTCTTCACAGCACTGCGAAGCTCCTCAAGTCGCCCTGGGGGGGGGGGGCGGAGGGGACTGTTTAGAGCCGAGCCCTGGGTCAGGCACTGGCTACTTTCCCGAGTGGACCATTGCCCTTGGATGGGTGATCGCTTCCTTGCCCATGGCAGCGATGCTGGCCGTGGCCTCAGTGATGCTCTGCCTTGCGCATTTCGACTCGGGCGGAGGTGTTTTTTGGGCGAGGTTTCGTGGCCCCGAAAGCGTGCATCGTTTCTTTTGGTAGGCCTGCGCCACATGCAAGCCCTGAGAAGACGTAACCGCAGCAAAGTGACTGGAGGCTGACACGCATACACACATGGTGTGTTTGTTCGTGTTTCAGGCTTTGGGAGCAGGAAGGAGACATACAATCAGTTTGTTGCTGCTTGTGCCCGCTTGTGAGCTGAATTTGAGGTTGTAGCGATACGGCCAAGCATCCTGAAGACAACGAGCCGCGAGGGCTCAACCATTTTTGACGATATTCCCAAATAAGCCTGAATTAATTGCAGAGGGCAGGAAGGGGCAAGTCATGCATCTCCTGTCCCTTTTGATGCTGCAAGGGCTTTGTAAAGAGTTCGCTTGTAGAGTCCCTGTAAAGTCTGCCAGAAAGGCCAAGCGAAGGACGCAAACTCTGCATTCGCAAGGCTCCTGCTTGGCCACAAGTGCCGCTGCGCCACAGAACGCGCGAATCGATCGGTCTCCATCAATCGGTCGCAATGCGACCAAGGTGTTGGGACCCAAAAGGGTGCGCAGGCATCAGTGGCGGATAGTGGGCAAGCAGACAGGAAGACAGGAAGGGCTCCGTTTCTTTGGCACTACGTGATACTTTGTTTGGCAATTGTGAGCAAGCTGAGGTTTGCTGGCCCTTCTCACTGTGCCTGGCGTACTCTCCCCAGCACCTGAATTCACTCGTGTCATATCTTTTGTGGGTGCAAGTAGCTGCCACGATGGACCTTGTGTAGATGTTTTTGGCAAAGATCATGGTCAGTGGCAGATAAAAGAGAGAGGCGACTTTCCGGGCAACAAAGCAAGCCAGGACTATTACGCCACCCTCCAAGTTGCTGATTTTTTTTGGGGGGGAATCGAAAGCATATAGTCTTCCCTTTACCCACCTGTCCAACATTCCCATGGAGGTAGGAGAGTCAAAACGACACCGGCCCATTTTGGGCTCCGCGGTTTAACCTGGGTTACCCCTTGGGCGTGGGGATTGAAAGTTCGGGAATTCGGAAAATGGAACGACCCGGCGAACACTTTTCAGGTGCAAAAGAAAGCCAAAAGGAAATCCGAGATCCGACAACCATTGTTGCCTAGGTCCCCAACCAAGTGGTGCCCTTTTGCCCTTGTTTGGGGGAGGGTTCCCCTACTGAAATAGACTACAGAAAAAAAGAAAGTACTTTTATTCTAACCTCCCCACTGAAGGACCCAGTTGCATTCCGTCCGGTTTGAGTAAAGGCACCCTCCGGGTTGCCAGGGGGCGAAGTCCATGGAGACGGTGAGCCAATGGGAGGAGGCAAGGGAGAGCTTCGCTTGGGTCGGGGTTTTGTTGGACATTTGCACCCGTTGTTGGGTTGGTTTAGCCAAAACCTAGGGTTGGATTAGAGGGAAACCAAAAGAAAACAAACCCGGCGGGTTACCATGGGATATACACCTACCCCCCGCCCCCCCACCACAAAAAAAACACAAAAAAAACAGAGTGTTGAGTCACCCCGTGACCGTGCTGTCTTTGCGCAACGGTATTTATCAACTCCTTGGCCGCCTCTATGTGACAAAGGGTGTTGCGGGGGATCATCTCCGAGCTTATACCCCTTAGTAACCAAAGGCTTGTGCCAAGTCAAGTGTGGGCGACGCTGATTCTAAGCAGCTCTCCGGATATGGGCTAGCTTCTTAAACAGCGACACGTCCAGCAAGTGGTCGCTGGGTTTCTTTTGAAACCAAAGAGTGTTTTTAAAAGGGTACGTTGCAATAAACAAGATCCTCCCATCTACACCTTTTAGCTGACTCTCCGAAAGCGAGTTACGCATGTTGTAGAATACCGTCTTGTTTCAAGGTGTTTTGCTGTTTGGCTGTGTGCCTCCATTTTATGAATGCGGCTTGCAGTTTTGAGTTCGAGGGGCGGCTTGAAATGAATTGGACCGCAAGCTCGGCGATTGCTTTGCGACAGGAAGTGAAGGAGAGCAAATACTTCAAGGACTGGCGCTTGTTGCCTCATAGCGGCTTAAAGCGCTTGGGTCTTGTGTGACACGTGGAAGAAGGGTCATTTGAGTGCTTGTCTTTCTTGTCTTGTGTTATTTAGGGGGGGACTCAACAGTAAGCCACGCAATTTAGAGGGGAAGCAATTGAGGATGTCACTTTCGTGCACAATCGAAACCACAGGGTGGTCAGGGCCCTTGTTGGATTGCGACGCATCGTGCAACAAAGGAACTTCAGTCAGCGGGGGCCCGGCGCAAGGACTTGGTGCAGCTTCCGGCCACCAAGAAGATCAGCCCCAGCCCCAAGGCAGGGCGGGTGAGTCACAGGCAGGTTGGAGCCGTTCCGCATCTGGTATGCCAGCTTGTTCAGGAAGGGAGCTGAGGAGCCACCAGGAGTTCCTTTTTTTGGTTTGGCTGAAAGCTTTCAGTGATAGGAACCCATAGGAGTTCCGGCGGATTTGGTTGAACCCAAGTTGATCACTTGGAAACTGGGGACCTAAAAATCGGCGGGAGGGCGAAGGAGGGGGGGGTTCGGCTTTCCCTGTGTCTCTGAGTTAAGGTTCCAAGTTGTTTGCTACCAGCGACGTTTGGCAACACCATGTTTGCAATTACCTCCTTTCTTAGTCTCGGGGTTGATATCATGCCGCACAATTGGCGGGTATTTGGGAAAGCGCCATCATTTGTCGACCTTGGGTTGTCTGTTTGTTGATGCCAAGAGGAAGCGCCCAAAATGGGGGTTGGGAAACCAAACGGAAAGCACGCGGAGACCCACATGCCGAGTTTGGTTCTCATGTTTTCTCAAATTTAATGTAGCACCTTGTGGATTCGTATCGGTGTCCCAAGAAAGTGACATTGGGATCCATGGGGGTACTGTGTGGCTTACTCTCGAATCTCGGGGCAGGCATAGGTTGTTTGGGCCCTGCGGGGGGGAGGGGAAGGGGAGAGCCCAAATACGCCCTAAACAAGGCCTTGCGCTTATTCGGGTTCCCTCCCCCAAGGGGCCCCAGGCCCCCAAGCCCCAGGTTTCATGCTTCCTATCAGTTCTCCGGTGGGTTTCCTGCAACTTGTCTGGCACGTCTCAGGACTGGAAGTCCGGGCCTGAGAGATGCGCTAGGTCAGGTCAGGGGGGGGTGGATCAATCTTCCATGGGCCGTGACATTTCACCATGGGTCACTTTTCGCAGGTGGGACGTGTCAACTTTTTGGAGGTGTTGTAATGGTCATCTCGTGTATTTTCGGACCTTTTGATCAACCCCCGATATCTTGGCGAAGGTGTGAAAAGAGCGGCGACACCCAGAACCTGTGGCTGAACCTGTCGGATGGGCAGTGGCCCCAGTGGATCAAGAAGACAGCCTCAAGGGCTAGAACCAACTTTTCACAATCACCCTTGACATGGGCAGAGCGCTTGCACTTGTTTCATCGAAGAATGGAACAATAATGTTATAGGCGCTTTTGGGTCAAAGGAAAAAAACAAGCAGGCTACGGATCGGTACACTCCACCCTTCCCATCCCCGACCTGCAGCTTGATAGAGACACCGGTAGGCAGATGTGGTCGGAGGCGGAAAGCAGATGCCACGTGCCTTCGGGACCTACTTAGGATGGCTAAGCGTGCGAACCGGCAACTCCGGCGCTTGGCAGGGGCCAGAAAATGAATGCTTCCTTTGAATCAAAGCCAAAAAGCTACCCAAACAAAGCACACACACACATGGGACCCATGGATGTTGTTTTTCTTTGTTTCGATAGCTGGGCTTCACATTTAAAAGAGGGGGGGTGGTACGCTAGGGTTTGGGCAGGTGCGTTTGGCCTTGTAGGGCGTGGCACACAGCTCTCGACGCATGTTCGGGCTGAGTCCGCCTTCAAGTTGTGTTTGTGTGCGAGTCGCGATATGTACGTCAACACCTGTAGATGTTGTAGCATTGTAGTTGTGCAATGAGTCCACCTGCGGGCGCAGGATTTCTTTCCACTGTCATGTTTTCTGGGGCAGGGGAGGGGGGGGTTTTGGGAGCCTGAACATGGACCGCAAGATCGCCAGGATGACTCGCAAAACCCGCAGTCGGAGCCATGGCTTTTGGGGGCGGCCGCCGGGACGCTCAGGTTCATCGGGGGAGGCCGCCGCTTCTTTGACGGCTCTGGAGGCAGCAATGGCGCGCTGGATCACTTCGCAGAGGCGGCCGCAAAAAAAATAAATCAGGGGAAGCGAAGGTTGGTAAAGGACAGACCGAGAACCAGAAGCCGCCCTTCCCATTCTTGGCTGACTTGGCTTTGGGTCGCCGGGTAGCCCCCTTTAACGCCAGGTTTTGATTTTGAGTGGAGTCGAGTGGAGAGGGCCACAGAGGCGGATGGAATGCTTCTGAACGAGGGGAAGGTTAGCTTTGGTTTTCTTCTTCTTAGAGGCAGGCTGCGAGGGATGCAGGAGCTATTTGAAGGGCCCGGCTAGACAGTACTTTCGGACCCAACGTTGGAGCCTGAAAGGCAAGGAGCCGTGTCTCCCTGGGTTTGGTTGCTGTCCCGTGACGGTTGTTGCCCCTGTGGGACCACTGAACTGGGGGCCAAGCAAGAATTTCACCGCATTCAAATTGGGTATGGGTCAAAATTAAGCCACCAGGAGACCGCATATTTTGGTCCATGTTTCCATTTGCCAGGGCAAGCGATTTTGAGCACATTTTGACCCGCAGCCAAATCGAGGTTCATGAGATGGTTGCTTCTGAATGGCTGCCATGCTGAGGAAGAGGCCAAGGGCAACTTCTACCCGCTGGCCCGGACCCGAGCGTAGCCAGACAGAAGGTAGCGTCACAGCTAAACCACTGCTGGTTGTTTAGTTTGGGCGGGGTGTCTTGTCCCATCTTGGAGGGAATAGCAGTCCTTCACTTTGGCGTGTGCTGGAGAAACTGCAGGATAAATTCCCCCATGCCCCGGGCCAACGCTCCAATTGTGATCCAGATTCGCATGTCCCCCTCAGAATGCGCCTTCTGCCTTGAGCCAAAACAACCTCCTACCCTCACCCTGCTATCAGAGTGGGAGTGCATCAATTTCATCCCGAAGGCACCATTTGGGTATGTGTCAAACCGGGGGTCTCCTCTCGTTTTTTCTTTTTTGGTTCTAGGCGCCAAAAGCCCATCCCCTGCCTGAGGTCGTGAAGCTGGGCACCATCACTCCTGAAGGCGGGAAGTCGGGCATGCCCTGATTCCACGGACGCCGGGCGGTTTCAAGGACTGTGCTCTTCAAACGAAGCGGCGTGTCCCCGCGCCCAAAACTGGAGACATGGGCAGCTTCAAGAAGCTGTTGGGCAGCGAGCTTGTATGCCAAATTCAGGCCAGTGGAATGGACGCATCCGGAACCAGGAGCTGTCTTCATATAGATGCAAATGGCGAAATAATTAATGCCCATCTTGTCTAGCTCCAACAGTTGCAGTTTCGTCGATATTCCTACCAGACCCTTGTCAGGTCCGCTTTTGGTAACTTCACGCGACTTTTTCTAGAATTCTACTGGGGGTGCTTGATGCCTGTATACAGCTTCGGGCTTCCCACAAGAGTGGCTCAAGTCTTGTTGGACCCAGGGGACAGCCCAGCTTCCTGTCCCAGGAGCTGACGTCTACTCCTACGCGCGGGATGAAGACGCCATGGTGAAGGATGTTTTCTTTGACAGGGTTCCCCCAAAAGCGGTCGACCCTTAGTCCTTAGATGGGACACTGAGACTGGGCCCCTACAATCAACTGCTTTTTTTGTTGGGGGTTAGCCACGTTGACCCATCACGCGGGGGGAAAAACCAAATCAAACAATGGCTTCGATGGCTCCTTGGCTTCCCTTTGAACCGCCCCCGGAAATCAGACCCTCACAAGACACGCCTGAATTCTGAACGGCTGCGGGGGGATGCATCATCAGGCGTCAAACCAGTTGGCCTTTGTTTGGATTGTTTGGAGAGACGTCGAATGTTGAACCAGGATACACCTATTGGGTTGACCTCATTTTAGAGGTAATCCGGGGGGGTGCACCCACATGTTCTTCAGACGTCGCCGCTTGCCTTGCGCCTTGGATGTTGTTGCTTTGTTTTCAGAGGCCAGCCTTGCAACCTGCGGCCTCAAGGTGTTTCGCTCCGCAAGAGACTGGGTAGCTTACAGGATACATGTAAGCCAGAAAAGATCCTTTATCAGGAGATTTGGAGGATTTCCTGGTAACAGTGTTTGGATGAATATATCCTTCAACGGCCCTGATCCTGTTATCATTTGAGCCGTTTTGGCTCAAGTACTACTGTCTGGCTCGTATGGCGAACCTTTCGAGTCATGTTGAATCCTGACAGTAATTGTGACGGCCCCAAATCGTGGCACGCTATGGGCAGCACGCCTTGCACATGTCAACGCTGCTGCCAGTCTTCCGATGAAACTGCGCCTCTCGAGGTGTTCGTGGATTCGCATGCCGAGCACGCTCTTGCGTGGAGAAATCTCTACGACGGATTTTGGTTCAAAGCGAACGGTGAATTCATCTGCGAGATCCGAAACCGGCGACTGCTGTTCAACGATTCCGAGATTCCCCTTCAGGAGGTTCTTCCGGGCACGCTGCTGCTGCGGGTGAACGAGACGGATTTTGTGGGCCATGTGTCACTTCACGCGCAGGCTGCAATCACTTGGAGCAAAGGGGAAGTCTGGTTGCGAAAGTGAAAAGACGTGATTTGAAGCAGGTTCATAATTGAGCAGATATTCTGCTGGCATGAATCAAAGATGTATCCCACAGACCCCTAGACCAGACCCCAAGCAGAAGTATTGCACTTCAGTCTTAGTCGTGAAGAAGGACCGTTTATTTGTCCCTTATGTACTCTTTGTTCGGGGTTTCCCATTTAAGGGGTATGGTCCGTGGGTCTGGTGGTGAAACCGTTGCATGAGGCTTTGATCGGAGACGCTTGTTCAGCGCCGGCTCCTTCAAACAAGGCTACCATTTGATGAAGACCCATCCCTCGAGGTCGACAAGGTTGGAGAAAACAACGGATTTTGGATAGCCCTGGGAAGTGAGACTAGGGAACGAGTATTGGCAGAGGTATTCTTATAGTAGCTTTTGCAAATTTAAACACTGGCAGGCGAGCGTCTTCAATCGCAGGAGGTTCTGGGTCCTAGAAACGGTAAGAGGAGGGGTCTTGCAACCCCGTGAGGTGTTTTTGAAGTATTGGCTGGCAGTCTGCTAGGTTAAACAGTCGGAACAAAGACATGGGTATGTCTGAGGGTGTAGCCGGTTCCTACTGTCAACGGACGAAATCCTGCACCACCCAAGAAACCCTGGAATGATGATTCCCCTGCAATTACCAACAAACAATGGTTTCTCATGGTTTCAAAGTGGTGCAGAATTTCGTCCATCGA
Organism: Effrenium voratum; assembly: GCA_963377175.1. Lineage (NCBI taxonomy): Eukaryota > Dinophyceae > Suessiales > Symbiodiniaceae > Effrenium > Effrenium voratum. The sequence continues at coordinate 409,792 of CAUJNA010003471.1, read as the reverse complement.
CAGTGGGCTTCGGCCACCCATTAGTTGGGCTTCCTTTTCAAGCCGCCAAGGGGAAACATCAAACAGCCGGCGACATGTCGACCAGCTGCGCATAGGATCCGCTGCTCGCGCAGCACTTGGAGCACTGGGGCATTGACGTCATGAAGACGCTTGGAAGAAGGTGCTTGCAGACAAGCCCACAAGTGGCGGTTTTCCTGTTGTTGTTTTTGGATTTACCTTTTTGTCCATCCTGAGAACGGTGCTTCAAGGAAACCAACTCACAAGGACCATTTGGGTTTGCTTTAAAATAGGGGGGACCCCAAAATTGCTGGTTTCCTTGGGTTACCCTTGAAAAAGGCCCTGTACCAATACATTGTTTTTGCAGCTCGGATTTCTTGACTCGGGATGTAAGGATGGAGAAGACGGACAAGACGCTCGCAGAGATGCAGGCATTCGTTTCTGGTGCGGTCCACTTGAGCGCCCAAGCCTTTTTTCACATTCGGGAAGGCGTTTCTGATTAAAGAGCCTTTGGTGGACTCCCGATTTCGGAGGGGATATTGTCGTGTCAAAACACGCCGTTTGAGTCGATTCTGCTGCCTTTGCGGGCATCATCGTCCCAAGGCCTTTCTGGTTTCCCACCATTGGGTCGAACCAAAAGTCCATGGGCTTTTGGAGGAGGCCGCTTAGAGACTGGCCCGGCGATGGCAATTTCTGTAGCCCTTCCGCCTTGCCGAATGCCCGCGGGGCTTTTGCCGACCCCAGGGCACCTGTTCTCCCAATGTTCAAATGGATCCCAACATTCGAACTCCAGACTCCTTGAGTGGCTTTTGTCCGTTTTCAAGGTTCTTCTGGGCCTTTTGCAGCTCCTGTTTCGCACGATTTTGAGGTGGACCTGAATCTCAACTACGATTGGTCCCGGATTTGCGAGTCCGGTGACAAGCCTTTGGCGAAAAGCTCAGCGCTTTGCAATTGGCTTGGTGCCCTTTTCGATTGTGTCTTCGTTTGCGGCTCGGTACCCTTGTTGGGATGGCTTTGATGGCTTTGAAGGAAAGCCAAATGGAGAACACGTTTTTTGTTCCGCTTCCAGAGACACACCCATGTCTTTGGATCGGAGGATACCCACGGGTTTCCCTTTCAATCGGGTTCGAATCATTTTATGGGGACTCCTCTCTAAGTTTGCATTGATCCCGGGTTCCCCGTATTTCCTGTGGCTTTCAAAGTCACCTTAGGAGAGAGTTTCTTTTTGCCGGGATGCAAGTTATCAGGGAACCCAAAGAACTCGGCTGCCATTTGGCTGTGGGTCAAAACCAATGGTACCATTTGGGGTAGGTGCACCACCCATTTTAGTCTATTTTAGTGGTGATTGGGATGTTCACTGGGGGTACAGGGTGTTGACCCATGGCCAGTTAAGTAGAGGAATCGTCTTTTGGGTGAGCCCTTCCAGATGCAGAGCGTCGCTCAGGAACGCCTGCGTGCACCGGGGCTGGTGGGTCTCAAGAATCTGGGGCGGACCTGGCAGATTACGGCGAAGTCGGGGTTTCCGGAGGGCGAACCCAACGCCAAGGACTTCATCTCAGACCCAGGGTGCCAAGTAGCCCTTTGGTTGTTCTGAAAAGGACCCCCGAGTGAACACCCAGCCCCTGAGCGGGGTTGCTGCAAGACCATCTTCCTATAGGCTGGCAAGGATGGTCATGCACCAGTCTGAACAGCTGTTGTGAGAGCCATGGCCCAACCCTAGGATCAAGTTGGACCCTCCGCTTCCGCCCAGGCTTCGAAAAATCCGCCAGCAAGCCAAGCGAACCCAGACGACGCTTGAACCCCCCTACAAACAAAGTTGCAGCAAGCCTTGCTGCACAAGTTACATCAATCTCGAAGGCTGAGGCAAAACAAGCTCGTGCATGAAGGTGAGCTGAGGGATTCGTGTGTGTGTGTGTGTGTGTGAATTCTCCCAGGTTGTTTTGCAAAAACCCGCCGTTCCTCCCCTGGCTTGTTGAAAGATGGTTTTCTGGAAAGAAGGCTCGCAAAATAAGCTCAGGGCCGGGTTCGCTGCCGTCTCTCACGGGGCACGAGGAGTCTTTGACCATGGTACAAAGAAGGTTCGGTCAACATGTCCACTTTGCGAGACATAGGGGACTCACTTGATTTTCCACAACAACGGCGGCCTCCCTAATTTTCTATGTGCCATGATCAAGGGTTCCAATTGAAGGGACCATGACCACTACCCACCCAGATTGTCATTGTCACCATGGCCCAAATATGGCTTGGTACCTGTGATGCATTGCAAGAGGCAGAGTCTTCCATGCTTCGAGGACTGTAGCGAAGCGTTCCATCAATTTGGTGTTTCCCAATATTGGGTAGCCCCAAAATGCGTGGTTCCATTTGGGTGCCTCAAACCCTCCAAAGGGTATCCCCCAAAAGAAGAAACCACATGATGCCAGGCAGTCTTGCTACATGAACTCGTCTCTTCAACTCCTCCTGGACGCTGCCTCAGCAAACATGTGTGGAGAGGGATTCCTTGGCAAATCTGGGTGACAAATAGAACATTGCTCACTTTGCCCCGCAAGGAACCAAAAGGGGATGGATATTTGTGTGTACTTTTCCAGACGCGCAATGTTGCTCGCAGAAACTTGTCGACCCTTGAAACCATTGTATCATGTTGTGTTTCTCCTCAAAGCAAGGTTTTTCCGTGGAGCAGCACTGCAAGCACAGCTCCTTATTTGGCTCTGTTAGACTTTGCCTTTGTGAGATGGTCGTGACAATCCCAGGGCAGTTTAGGGAGCATCAAATTCATGTTGATAACTGGATATGTCTCTTGGTCAGTTCTTCGCGTGGTTGCTTTGCCGCATCGCAGACACGATCTTTGGTTTGAAGGAGATGTGGTCAGATTTATTCAAGCAGTCTATAGTCCGTCCATTTAAGATGAACATAGATAATTCACCAAACTTCGGCCAAGCATTGCCTGATTTGGAGCAATCAACACTTGGAAGTTATGCAGTTCCCGTCTGGATGGATGGCTATGGGCATGAGCTGTGAGCTGAAAAGCCGTCAAGTTCCGGCTTTGGGGAGCCCAAGAGTTTTTGGGAAGGAATGTTGGGATCCCCTAGGACACCACAAGTGATGGTCAAGTCACTGAAATCAATCTGTCCGTCGGATGGTGAAGGGATGGTTGATTCGTATCATTCCATTGCAAGTATCATTCCTCGTTCCCTTCTGAGAAGCAGCTCTTGCCTTGTTTTTGCAAACTTCTGGTTGCGGCGGCCTCTCTTGGACTTACCCTGTGTGTAACAGAGTTGAACTTAGGAACGATGCATCTTATGCATGTTGGGGGTGGCCACCCTGGTTTCGGCACAAGCAACCAAGTCCCCTTACCTTGGTTCCAGCTGTCCCCTTAGGTTTTAGGGTTGAGTGGTAGGCTCCATTTCACCCCTCCAAAAGTTAAGCTTTTAGCGGGGGATCTGAGGACAGCCCAGTTACCAAAGACATGTTGGACACGCTTGAAGCCTTGTGCGGTTCCACTTCACACCCGTTGGGAGAGATGAAGCCCTATGAATGCTGGTTCATGAACCAAGCCAAACTGGTGCGAAGCGGACACACCCCGAGGCGCTGCCAGAAGTGAAGAACCACTACATGGACGCGGACTTTCAGGTGGTCGCCTGGGGGTGTCTTTTGACAAGGAGAGCCTCCAAAATGGCAGTCTTCCCTGCTTCCGGTTGCAACCGTCCCAAACCAATTTGGACGAGGGTCAAAAATAGGTACCCCAAATGGCACCCCAGTAAGTGGAAACATGGACCAACACCTGCTGTTTCCTGGTGGATTAATTTTGGTCCATACCCATTTTACCCCAGAAAAAGGACAGTTGCGTGCAGCATGGCCATGTGGGAATCAAATGCACGCACGTGTGTGACTGTTCAGCGGCGCCAGATGCGAAGATCTGCGCCGGCGGAAGTGCAGAACGATTTGGTGAGTCAGGCCGGAGCATCTGTGCATCATGTGTGGTTCAAAGTCAGTCCTTGATCCTGCTCTGACATATCGCATTGTTTGCTGGACTCAGCGCAGTTGAGTCCCTGTTGCTTTCCCTGTGTTCAACCCTGCCACCGCCTGATCCTGCCATGGTGGTGATTTAACCCTCGGTGTACTGTTGTCATGGTTTGAAAGTGCCAAACTCGCTGACGCCTCATGCCCATCGCCCGACGCCCGCAGACATGTCACGAGGTGGCCAAGCTCGTGAATGGCCTCAACGGGCCTCGCTATGCGCCACCCTTGTGAGGTGCTTAGAGCTGAACGTGACGCAGGCACACCGGCCCATGAACTATCGGCTCAACCCCTTTCCTAAACATGGGGCAACCTCCTGTTGGTTCATCTTAGAGGCACCGGGGGTGGTTGTTCACGCGAGCTTTTCCCCAGCCTTGCCGCGAATACTACTATAAATAAACGAAATCCTGCACCACCCAAGAAGCCCTGGAATGGTCTGATTCCCTGCAAATACCAACAACCGGGCTTTCAAGTATGGTTTCTTAGGTGGTGCGAAATGGATTTCGTCCATCCACAGTATGAGCAGTTCCGAGGAGGGAAGGGGCGGATGAAGAAGACCCCAAGCTCGTCATGGCGCCGCAGGAGTGGGGCGGAGCGCTCTCAACGGAACCTCTTTGGCGAGGGTAGAATTTGGTTTGGGTTGTGTTGAAGGGAAAAGAAGAGGACAACCTCCAAAAAAGCAAGTTTTGGAGGTTCCCTATGTTGTCAATCCTTGTTGTGCATATGACCATTTCCTTGATTGTGGTGATGTTTGCGCATTGGAATGAACAGCCCCAGCTCAGAAGATTGAAGCAGGTTCAATTCAGACATGGCATGGGTAAGCGCTTTCAGGCTTGCAACGCATTGACTTAATGCTGTGACCAGCATGATCACGGGAAGCCTCGGTCGGTAGCCCCCCCCCCAAAAAAAAATCCCCCTCTTCCCAACATATGTATTCAGCGAGAGTTATGAGGCCCATCCCGGCAGCAGCTCTTGGCCACTGTTTAAAGGGAAGCCAAAGGAAACCAAACGTCATGTTGCAACAGAGCCTTTGGGGGACCCCAAGGGAAACCCCAAGCCAAGGAAACCCCAAGGAAACCCAATGGGAATCATTTTTGGGGGGACCTTCTTTTTTTTGCAACAAGAGCCTTGTGAACCTGTCGACGTGTTCCACCTGCCAGATGTTCCGCACGCTCATTGGTCGAGGGCATGTGGAATTCGCCACCTCGAGGCGGGCTTGCAGGGGGGCACGTGCCAGGAGTGGATCCTTCGCTTTCCTCCTCTTCTTTTTTTTTTGGGGGGGGGCGGCGGGGGGGGGCGGGGGTCGGATAACCCATGAATCCGACAGATTTCGTCCATCAGTATTTGTCTGGAGTCCAGGCAGCAGGATGCCGCCGAGTTTGTGCAGGCGAGATGAGGGGGAAGGGGCGGGTCGCAAGGAGACAAGGAGGGAACCATTGAGAAAAGCAACAAAAGTCTAGGGGTTAAAAAGGGGGGCCCCTTCCCAACCCAAGTCTCACGTGTTGCGCGGTCGACTGCTGGTTGGGGTTTGAATCCCCTCCAGGTCCCAGACTCAGAAGGCGTTTGTTCGTGCAACAAAGAAATGATAGGCATAAATCCCAATGATGAAGCTGCCAGCCACCCAACCACCCCCAAATTAGCCACCAATCCGTCACTCCCAATGTAGCTGATGCTCACCAAACTGCCTGGGAGGTTGTCAAGGACAGGAGCCCTTGAGAGGTGTTGATTCATTTACAGGCACTTGTCCCACATGACGTTCGGTCAACATGGCAAGTTGGAGACAAGCTCTAAAGGTCCGAAAACCAAGACAACTGGCCCAGTGAACGTCGAACAGGGCACAGTTCGGGGACGCAAGTTGGGTAAGAGCCAGGAGGTGGGTCTCGGTTCAGGGGCAAAACGAGCGAATTTCAATTGTACTTCAGGTTTCAAAAACTATTTGCAGATGGGTGTGCCATTTTTTCGGGGGGCCCTGTCCATTGGAGATGGCCATTTTGGTGGTCCATTTCCATGTTTTGAGACAAGCCCGAAGAGGGCCTCCAACCCTCAAAGTCCTCAAAACCCCCTGGACCCTCATCGGCTTCAACTGAGTCACAATCAAAACCCGGGTAGATGAAGGTTAGTCAGGGACATAAATAGCTGCGGCCGCCTTAGTTCTTTACATGGTTCTGGCTAGACCATTTTACTACCGGGTTTTGATTATGACTCAACTGATTTCGAAGGGGTAGTCCGGCGAACTGCCGCCAGTACTTCCTGGAGCAGTTGGCGCGCGCCGAGCGCGGCGCCGGCTCCAGGGTGAGCGGCGCGGGCCGCAGTCCGAAGGTCCGAAGGTCCGAAGGTTCGAAGCGGCGACGGAGGGAAGGGCCACTTCCCTTTGTACTGCACTCCACAACGGCCCCCCCGCCAAAAAATGAACCGTGTGTTTTTCAAGGTCGGAGAAATGACATTGAGGGCGGGGGGGAGTTCCACCCTGTTTGTAGTTCCATTGTCCTGTTTGTGCGCAGACTGGCGACATGGGCCAGGACACACGCGCGCTTCTTGGGGCAGCTTGCTTGATTCTGGATTCGTCGCAGGCACGCACTCTTTGTTTTTTTCAGCAAGGAAAGTCCTTGCTTCTCACTGATATTAGGAACGCTTGAATCTTGGCCGTGCATGGCTTCTGGTGTCGCGCAAGTGTTCTTGTTGAGGCTTGGGGAGCCCCCCATGTTGTTTTTGTCTTCGAGCGTTGTGGGAAACGGACCTGACGCCTTCAGTTAGAGCCACCTCCGCTGCTGAAAAGACCATGCCCGGGTTAGGATTCGGGATCATGGCCCTACGAGGCGATTTGGATGGGAGCCACACGGGGAGTTTTGCCGGAATTCGAAGTTGGCCCAAGCCAGAGGTCCAACAACCGCCATGTTCGACTTTGCAGCGACTTGGGCTGGTTAAGACGCAGCTTTGAGGCTTGCCACGAGGGTTGTCCCATAGTGTGGCCGTGCTTCTTTGCTTTTCAATTTGTGTGTGTGTGCGTGTGTTCGTGTTTGTGTTTGTGTTTGTGTTTGTGTGTTTGTGTGTTTGTGTGTTTGTTTGTTTGTTTGTTTGTTTGTTTGTTGAGGGCACCCTTTTTGGGCTGGTTTAAGAGGGAAGCCGAAAGGACGCCGGCATTTGTGGGGGTCCCGTATTTTGACACACATCCATTTTAGTGGGGCCTAAAGAGGTCAGGGATAGTAAGGGTTGTGCTACAGTGCTTGCGATGCATCAGAAAGTCCGGGCATGTGACGTGTTTGCCCTTGACAAAACTGACAAACAAAGAAAACGTTGATCAAGATAGGACAACCCGATTTTTTCAAAACAGAAATGCCCCACATGTCAAAGAAACACTACTTTGACACACACACACACACACACACTAGCGCAGCTGCTTGATAAAAGTAACAACTAAGAAAGTAGAATATGTGTCTGAATAGTTGCAGGGATTGGGGTGACTGAATCTTCATTTTGAGGCCCTGCCACATGGCCCGCTGCAGCTTGCTAGTAGTCGATGCCAGGTGGAAGAACGACTGCAAGAAAGCAGCGGCAGCAAACGAGTGAAGCGACTTGGTATGGAAAAGGAGAGCTGAGTTGGCCACGGACTGAAGGTCCTATCAGTACTGGGTCTGTCTTTTTTCGGGGAGGACCCCCCGAAAATACACAAATGTATCCCAAAATGGTGGTGCGTGTTTTGGATTCCCTTTAAAGCCAACCAACAGAGGTTTCAAAAAAAAACGGACAAACCCGATTCTCAGCGCACAAGAAATGAGGCACTATTCAAATGTTATTGGTAGCGTAGCAATGTCTCTTTCCTAACCGGGAATACGTTTTGCCCTGTGCTTCCCAGGTACATGAAGGTGCGGCAAAACATGCTTGGCATACCAGCCTGGCCCTCAGCCTCGGAAGGATGCCCCAATCCTTGACAGCTAGTGTGGGTGTGTGTGTGTGTGTGTGTGTCAAGGTTACTTGGGAGTCATGTTTATGGGCAAAGAGCTTTGGCAAAGCAACTGAGCGCCCAAAACCGCTATAGGCCATGTTGCTGGTAGTTACACCTGCTTCAAGAAGGACAACGCAAGATCAAAACGTTTATAACCAGAACCGAAAGTCGGCTCAGGGTTTGAGTGCCTATGGGATCAATACCCGCTGCCGCCACGGGCGCACAGGTGAAGCTGGAAGATGCCGAGAACCTCGAAGAGGCGCTCTGTGTCGATCGCGAGTCGCGAGAACGTTGATATGGGACAAAGTCCACTCTCACCAGTTGGGCTTCAACTGTATTCTCGGGGTTTATCCATCCCAAGTGGTGCAGAATTTGGTCCATTCACAGTGGGCCCCCCGAAAAGTGTTTCCCTTTCATATTGGGTCGCTTCCACCGAACAAATATCAGCCAAGGCTTTTGTCTAATCCTGGGGAGACATTGGGGACAGGGAGTTCACGCAACTGCATGAGTCACGATAGCCCGGACAGGTCCTCGCTTACAGGGCTGCGAAGGAGAAGGACGGGCAGGATGCAAAGAAGCTGAAAACTGAAGGCGCACCGGCAGAGGAGTTCCTCATGCAAATGATCAATTAATAAAATGGGTGCGGCTTCACAAAACTAAAGAGCCAGGGGACCGCAGGTCTGAGTCTACTGTTCCATGTGACAGGAGTCCATTTTCGGTCCCACACCCAAGTGTCGAATGATTTTGACACCACGAGTTGTTGCGTGATTCTCATGCATTTTGCCAACTGAGTCGCAAGTGATCAGGCAGCAAGCTTATTATCCTTGTTATGGGGATCGGGAACGTGTGTTGCTCCTGAGACTGCTTGGGGGCACATACGGGGCTGCGTACACTTGCTGATATTCAGCCCCCCCGCTTGCACTGGCCAAGCGCATGGTTTCATGTGCATGGAATCCAGGTTGCACAAGCTAGCAATCGAAAGAAAACAGCACCCCTTGACATGTTCCAAAGGCATCGGTTGTTTTACGACAACTTTGCAGCCAGGATGGAGGCGGAATGATATTTGCTTTGTCGCAGCCGGGAGTATGGTGCTTCTCCACGAATCGAATGCTGATAAAGGGAAAACCCAACAGGAGAGTGGGGCCCGAAGGCTGGAGCCCAACCCTTGGATGAGAACCTTCTGTAGCTTGGTGTTTTTCAAGGCCTCCCTGCAAACGGGGTTGGGTTTCAACCGCGACTCAGGTGCAGAGGAGCCCAAAGCGGTGATCCAGTTGGCGCCCGCGGCCCCGGGCGCGGCGAGAGGGCAATGAAGACCTGGGAAAGTGAAGGTGATTTGCTGGTGCGATAGGCAGGGAATGAGGGAAAGACCCTTATAAACCATCCAACTGGTGGTTTCCTTTCAGGGCGCATTCCCGACAGAGCACCAGCAAGGTGAACAAGGTGCGGATTTCCGGCCTGTGGATTCTGAGCAAGTTTTGAACAGACCCAGTGCCAAGTGTTTGCCCCAACATCTTGGCCGTTGCCGTCGTGCCGTTTGTTCATTTTGCTGATCCACCATCCGGGGACCTCCAGCTTGCACCAAACGACAATCATGTGTTTCACGTCCTAGAACTCATTTGTTAGAAGAGCACACATTGGGTCACCCAAGTTATGCTGCTTGCTGAGGTCCTGCTTGTCGCGGCTAGGCGCAGTTGAGGACTGCGCTGCAAAACCGCACGTGTGACTTGTTGGCAGCATTCAATCACATTCCCGCATATTCAGTCTGAGATCACCTTCAGATTCTCGAAGCATAAAGTCGCGTTCGCAGCGTGGAAGCTCGCTTGTTCCAAGCAGTCGGGCTTACTTAGGCTTACTTGAAGCGGGCAATTTGACACACTCCTGTGAATTTATGGCGATGTGGTTCATTCCAAAAGGTTACTCCAAGGCTTTGAAAGATGGCCAAATGCGTCTGGTTTCCTTTGGTGTCCCAGGGGTCTTTGGAGCAAGCTGATATGGAAATTAATCAGGGTTCACATTCAATCCCTATTGTGTCACTGTGAGAGGGTTGTTACAAGGTGTGTCCCGTACGTATTCGGGACCCCATTTTGAACCCAGCAATCCTATGAATCCTTCCAAGTGGCAGTGTCCCTTGTGTGTCACCTACATAGGATCCGGGACCCATGTTCAGAGCTCAGGAGGTGCAGTTCCGTGGTGGTGGCGCCTGCAAGACGCCCGGAAGCCCAGAGTAAGAAAGCGGTGAGTCGGTGCCACCCACGGAGTCTTTCACTGGGAGCGGGAAGATGGATCTCATGTTGATTTTAAACGGTTGCGCCCCCACATCAGGTATGTGTCCACCACTTCGCGGGGTTCCAACTGACTGTTGGATTTCGTTGCAACGTCCCTTGGTTGCTTGGAGTGTCTTCCGGCGCGCGGCCGGTGATTCCTCGAACAACCCTGCTTGATGAGGACTAGTACGGGTGTGAGCCCCGTTTGGGTTGGGAGGAGCGAAAAGGAAACTAGAACGATGGAGTGTATCAAAATAGGGAGCAATTGAAGTGGGTTGTTTCCTTTTAGTATAGTTGCTTAATCTTATTATCATTCACATTCCAAGCATTCAGAACACAAGTCTCCAAGCAATCTCAACTCCAAGGAAGATTAGTTTGTGTAAGCAGAAGAAGCACTCACATCTATTCATCATGGGCTTTCACAGGAATTCAGGTCCAATTAGGGAGTGTACTCTTGTCCTTGTCGTGTGCTCATCTTCCGTCTAGTTGCTGTGTGGTGTGGCAACTATTTATATTAATTACGCTGTCAGCAAAGCAGGAAAGTCATGGAACGCCAATAAAAGGGATTTGGCTTTCCTCCAAATACCAGACAAATTGCGTCAACCATGTTGCACAAAGCACTCGGATCCTTGCTCTCGAAACTGGACTCTTGCCAGGACACGGCTGGCCACGATGCCACGGCGCGCCGGGCTTTTGGGGTTCCAGGAGGTCGGTCCTTTTGAACAGGCACTATCCATCTGATGGTCGTGTACGAGTCGGCAGGAAATCCAGGGGCAAGGCAAAGCCGCTGGCAGGTACTTGATCGTGCAATTGCAGCGGTACTATGTCGACGAGAAGTGGTGCCCTGCGAAGCTGGATTGCAAGGCACGCTGGGAGATGATCGTGTTGAGAGAGAGGACACACGGAGCCTAACCTCTATTCAGGAGGGACGAGAAGGGGAAACTCACTAAATGTCCGGAACTGGCCAAGTTTTCCATGCAGCAGCCACATGATTCTCGGCACAGAGTAGGTATATTCGCGTAGGCTGTCAAGAAAATCCTTTGTAGGCAGCTTTGCGCAGGCTCCGAGGCGATGCGTAGGCATCGGGGCCTTCCGTAGCGTGTTGTCTCGGTCCTTGCCAAAGCGGTAGCCCGGCCCAGAGATGGCTGTAGCCGTAGGGAAAACGAAGCCTGACCCACAGAGAGGCTGCTGATACTACATAATTAAAATATGTCCTGTCATATCATACCCTTTCATATCATATCATATCATATCATATCATATCATAATAATCAATATATATATATATATTATTAGTATTAGTATTATTATTAGTATTATTTATTTGAAATTATTATTATTATTATTATTATTATTATTATTATTATTAGTAGTAGTAGTAGTATTATTATTATTATTATTATTATTATTATTTATTATTATTTATTATGTATTATGTATTATTTATTATTTATTATTATTATTATCATTATTATTATTATTTTTATTACTATTATTATTATTATTTATTATTATTTATTATTATTTATTATTATTTATTATTAGTTATTATTAGGTATTATTATTGATTATTATTATTATTATTATTATTATTATTATTATTATTATTATTATTATTATTATTATTATTATTATTATTATTATTATTACTATTATTATTACTATTATTGTTATATATATATATACTTATATATATATATATGTATAGATGTGAGCCGCGGTCAAGTTTACTCTCTCCCCAACGGATATGGACATTTCGGCGGAGTGCCGACGGTTGTTTATCACTTCTCGTCCCTGATTGTACCCATAGGCTCTGTCTTTTGACCATATCCCGAGTGTCCAGCCAGGTGCCCATGTCCGGCACCCAGAGTGAAGCAGCGGGTGGGGAGACGAAAAGGAAATGGCCATCACAGGTACCCTTTGCCAGGCGATTCCATGGAAGCTCCCAGGACTTTTTTTGGAAGACTTGGCTCCGTATACAGAGGCCTACTTGGAGCTTCCATGTTAGTCTGAGGGACTGTATTCCCCAGATCTGTGGGTTCAAAAATGGAATTGGAAAACTCACAGCAAGTTAGCGCGTGGTTTGGATGGTTTGGTTAGCCTTTAGTCTCCCCCTTTAGTGCCAAGTGTGATTGCAAGTCACTTGGTTTGTTTTTCTTTTTCCATTGTGTGGTTGCCTTTTTGGGGGTACCCCAGTGGAATGTTTGATCGGAAAAGCCAAAAGGACCGAACTATGTTGACACAGGCGCTTCGACTGCGAAGGCCCGAGACCCTGAACCTGGAGCAGCTTCGAGGGAAGGGCCTGCAGACAGGACGGGTGGACGGGTGGACGGGTGGACCGGGGACTGCGGCCAGCGGGCAACGGTGAGGTGTTTGGTCAAAGGTGAGGTTTGGTCAAAGGTGAGGTTTGGGGGTTTGTTTGGTGAATTCGAAGCTTGGAAAAGCGCCAAGATCCAGGTGGACCAATCGGTTGATATTCCCAGCTGCCCAGTGCCCTTTTTTCCTTTCTGTTGGCAAAGGGTTCCCCTTTAAAGTCAACCAACCAAAAAAGAGGATGCCTTTTTTCCATGGAAAGCATCTGAGTATAAGTCAACATTTGGAACTTGGGAGGTGCCCAGCGAAGGCCGGGCACCGACATTTCGCATTGAGCTCCAGGCGAGGAGGAGCTTCCGGAAGAGGTTGCTCCCCCGCCAGGGTCTCAGATTGCAACCGGTGCTTTTTCTGCTGGCTTGGGATGGGTACGTCACCCAACTCAAAGGAAGCTTCCCTCAGGCCCGTTTTAAAGTGCCACTTTGTTTGGGGGCTCCCTTTTTTTTGTTTTTCGCCCTCCGAACTTGTGTTTTTAACCCTTCCATCTTTTTTTCAACCCTCAAACCCTGCTTGGGAACCGTCTGCGGAAACTTGTTTCTCCAACCCTGAGAAATCCTTTCTTTTCAACCCCTCACCTTGTTTTTTTCACCCTCTGCCTTGTTTTTTTCACCCTCGGCCTTGCTTTTTTCACCCGCGAGCTTGCTTGTTTCACCCCGCAACCTTGTTTCTCTCCTAAAACAACCTAAGCCCGCCCCGCACCCAACCCAACCCAAACCAACCCTAGGCCCGCCCTAAGCCAAATGTTGCCAACCCTCAATATCTCTAAATCAATCTCAAACCAGCCAAACACGCCCAAACCCACCCTACACAAAATCACGCTAAACGCGCCCTAAGCGAACCAGAAACATCTCTTGTCCAACCCTAAACCCACCCCAAGCCAAGCTACACCCACCCTACACCACCACAGACCTACTCGAAACCACCCTAAAGCAAACATGACCCACCCGTAACCAATCCCAAACCGACCCTGAACCAGCTCTAACAAACTAAACCCACCCTAGACCAACAAGCCAGTCCTGAACCCACCCTAAACCCACCCTACACGAACTCTAAACCCTTGATCCAACCGTAATCCCACCCGACACCTTATGCTTAGCCTAAGCCAACAAGAAACCCACCCTAAACCCACCTAAACCCCAATCCCACCCTAATCTAACCTTAATGCACCCTAAGCCCAACCTAAACCAACCCTGAACAGACCCACCGACCCAAAACCAACCCTCAACCCTGAGCCAACCCTAGCCCAATCCTAAACCCACTCTAAACCCAGCTTTAACTAATCCCGAACCACCCGGAAAACCAACCTTAAACTCAAGCCCAGCAAAAACCAACCGGGGAACAACCGTTAAGGGAATCGGCCGGCTTATCGAGCTGACTGTTTGCCATGGTACATGAGAGCTATGGTGCATGTAGGGGTTGATCAAAAGGTCCTTTACTGGGGGGCAAGCCGCCAAAAAAAATCACCCACTAATGGGGAACAAGACTAAGACATGGTCATGTTGGGGCCCGAAAAGGAATATTGATCAACCCCGCAGGAAGTCCACCGACCTGTCAATGTGGGGATTCTGACTTGGCGCCAATGAGCAAGCCACAAGCTAGGACATCAGTTGCTTCTACAAAAACAGCGGGTGAGCGTTGGCGCATGAACTTGACATTTGTTGGACATGTTCCGCGATACTCGTCTTCCACAGTTTCAACAGCAGAGAAGCAAGAACCCTGCGTGACTCGACCAAAACTGTGAATTTCGGCCTGGCAGTTGCCTTAGGCCTCATCAGGTTGCAGTACAGTTGACCGATCGCATACATATGCACGCCATTTTGGCTTGGACGCCCCTAGGCGGGGCCCTCTTGAGTCGCATAATCATTTGCGCACGCAGCGCAATCGCCATGGAGCAAAAGCCTTGAGCGCCGCCTCTGCTTTAGCCCCGGGTTGGATCACTAGGCACCGGAGCCTGTCTCGAGGCCTGTGTGCCGGTGTGACCTTCTCAATGTTTGAGGAGGAGGACATCGATTCGCAGCCTTTTGGCTTGGCGACCTTTTGGAGATGCTTGCGGCGCGGTGAGCTGAACTTCAGCCTTGATGATGTTGGAGTATACCAGACTGACCAGCCCACGCGGGCCGCCACTCAGGATGTGGTGAGTCCCGGGCTTCTTCGCGGTCGAACCGTTCTGCTGCTCCCGAGGACCCGCAGGGTGAAGATCATGGACAACTCCTATCAGAAGTACCGACCAACGACCCAATTGTCGACCCCGACACACTTCGACCTGTACCACCTCATCCAGCCAGCGCGTCAAACAACCGCTCAGAACGCCGTACAGGTACAGGCTTCTCCTCCCTCTCAAAGATTGATCACCGACAAGAATGATGGTCGCCTTCTCGGCGCCCTCAAGCAGCAGCTCGTCAACGCCAAGGACAACGAGGACACCCTTGATTGGAACTTTTTGAAGGGGCCGCGCAGAGGTGTCAAATGGAAATCAACAAATCCTGACGAGGGCCTCACCATCCAGGACGCGCCCTTCGACGGCGACTCGACGCTGTTGACGTATAAGGACGCCTCATGGGCAAACTCAGCCCGCAGTACGGACCAGTTGGGTGCTGGTGACGCTGACGGTCAAGAACGTCTCTGAGGCGATCAAGCCCACCAGCATCTTGGACTTCGCGTTCCTTTCGGAGACCCAGCGTCGCAAAATCCACTCTGGCCGCGGAGGCCGTGGCAGCTGACGAGGGAGCTGATCGCTCGGCCTTCCTCAACATGATGATCTCTCAGATCATCTACAACGAGCCGGCGCATCGCCTTGGCTCGAAGACGCACTACTTGCAGGCCACGGGCGCGAAGTCGCTTTACGACAGCGTGATCTCCGAGGGCAGCAATCTCACGGATAAGCGCCCACTCATCAATGTGCGAGCCCAGGAGACCATCGCCCCTCGCATGTACCATTGAGTACCGACTTCTCTGCAGCACGCGGGCGGCCTCACCAAGGTGGACTTGAAGCTTCGTGATCCATGACCTCAACTGAGAGCCGCTGATCGGTCAAAGAAAAAATGACCAGTGTGAATTTCGGCCTGGCATTTGCCTTTGGCCTCATCAAGTTGCAGTACAGTTGGCTGATCGCATACATATGCACGCCATTTTGGCTTGGACGCCCCTACGCGGGCCCTCTTGAGTCACTCTTGGGTCGCACAATCATTTGCGCACGCAGCGCAATCGCCATGGAGCAAAAGCCTTGAGCGCCGCCTCTGCTTTAGCCCTGGTATTGATCAGAAAAAATCACGTCACTTGCCTTGCAATGCTGGCCTTCTTGTAAAAAAGGCAACACCCTCCAAATTATTCAAAATCATTTCATATCCATGCCTCTGCAGCTGAGTGATCGAAATCCCTGCCAGAACACTCAGGCCAGTCGCAGCTGTTCCTGCAGTAGATGAGACTGCCGTGGCCGAGTGCCGAGAGGGAGTGCCAAACAGCAAATTCGTTTGTTTCCGCCTACTGGGTATGTTGCTTGTCGTGGAACATGAGTGCTGCCCAATCAACGCACCAGCGTAGCGTGGTTTGTGTTGGCGTTTCATCCCTCTTTTGTTTGAAGGAAACATGAGACACGTGTGCGTGTCTATTGCGGTGGTGGTCGGTTTGGCCCGACATCAGGTTCGATGATCTCGCACTGGTTGATTTGCCCACCCCCAAAGATCTCAATCTGTCTGCGTCTGTCGATGCCTCCACCTTCCCATGCTTTGTCAAGCAGATGTTCGACTGAGGCGCAGCTGCTTTCGATGGGCCTCGGTGAGAATGCGGCCGGAAGCACGGAAAATGGTTCTCAGGGAATCAAGGAATGACCCGAGGTGAAACCATCCCCTATGGTAACCTGCAACACTGTAAAGGGCTTCCATGGCCCAGACTGTAGAACTGCAGAACTGCCCAGCTCCCAGTTTGGGGGGCTGTTCTGAAAGTACCCATCTTTTGGGGTTGCTTCAGAGCAACACTTCTGTGCCTTAGGGGAAACAAGTACTGCAAGCTGGGTCGAATCCAGGCAAAGCGGGCACTCCTGGCGACCAACAACTCGGCAGATGCGGCTGTCTCCTGGTGCGGGGCTTGGGGGGGCCGTTTTGTTTGTCCTTTTTTTGGGGAGGGATTCCCCTCAAACCTCAACCGACCAAATAAGGATGCCCCTTTTTCTTTCCATGGCCACTGGGCGTGTGTCTTCTGTGTCGTTTCCCAAGAATGAATTTGCAGACTTGTTTTTGGAGCTGGCATACTGAGGAGATGTATAGTGAATGTGCGGAGCGATGCAGGAGCTTGTTCAAGGAAACTACCTGTTGGCATGCTGCGTGACGGACGTGGGGGCAGTGCTGGGTTTTGTTGCCTTCTGGTTAGAGTCCCAACCATACCCAGCTCTCGCCGCTCTTGACACAAAGTGTGGCTCCAAGATCGTCTTGACATGGTATATATGCCATATGCCGCACGGAATTAAGCAAAGATTGGCTCAGGCACGGGGTGGCTTCGGATGTTGAGATCCCGCAATTCTTGGTCGGTGTTGATACCTAACGCGATGTGGCGTTGGTCCCATTGAGAGTCTATGAGTGGTCCAGCAACGTTGTCATTGTTCCAGTAACAAACACAACTCGGGTTCGCCTCGGACCGGAATGGCTCGCAACACAAAGCTGCTCTAAGACCCTAGGCTGGAAAACATGGGTAGGTTGAGCATGTTTGCAAGCCAGCAAGAACGTAACGCCAACACTGGAACAGATTTGGGGTTCGAAATATAGATGGTTTCAAGGACTGACAGATGGCTAGGCTTTTCTTGAAGTGGAAGAAGTGCCAAGAATACTGCACACCCCAGACAGTGCGAACAGAAAAAGGAAAGACACAGGATCATCAACCGAGACGTTTGGCTCGAGCCGATGGGCAGTACTGACCTATGCAATTCGGACATGCTACACCTTGACTCGAAGAGGCATGGGCCCCTACATGCCCAAATGGAGCTACACGAGCTTTTCTTCCTGGGTTACAATATGAACGCGTATTTGTTGGTTCAAGACGTGCTTGTTCGGCGTTTGGGCTATGTGCCAACCTTTCAGCTGGTGCAACAACACAACCAGGAGTAAATCTGCTGCTCAGTGAGTATCTCAAGGCAGAATTCCCAGCCCCGCGCGTCGAGACTCAAGTGGGCTTGAACTTTGGAGGTTCGCCAAACCTGAACCTTCGAAACCTGGGGCTCGTAGCATCTCGCTTCGAAATCAAGCCTGGCATTTCGTGAACCATGGAAGGCCACCAAGAGGGGGCCGACTAAAAAAGCTAGAACTGTCACTTTGCCTTGGCGTTTGGGTCAACTATCCAAGCCACCGGCCATTTCCATCCGGTTGTTCGGCCGGGTGCCGCTTTGTAGCCCCTGTGGGCTAGCCTGCCTGCATTCCCTCGCACGAGCTGGACAAAAACATATGCGCCCACGCAGGAGCGGACCCAGCACGCCAATAGGCCCAATGGCCCTAGCCTAACTCCCACTGGCTGAGAAAGGATTTCTACACAAATTGTGTAATGCAAGTTGCGGCAATTTTGTTGAATTTGGGGCAGTGGTCAAATTCAGGGAAATTGCACGTCCTGCACTTGGCCAGCTAAATCATTATTTGGAGTCCAGTTGGTTGGGCAAAATAAGAAACGCGCGAAGTTGTCTCATCCAAATCCTTCATGCAGAGGGGGGCCCAACAAAGCCCGAAAGGCCCCATAGGTGCCCAATAATGCCATGGAAATTGACAGGGCGAAGGTGCTGCTCAGATGCTGTGCCATGTGTGATGGAGCAAGCCGCCTGTGCTCAGAGAGACCAGCATTGCGGAGTCTGGCAAACAGCTTCCAAGGCTGCGACTCAGCACTCGCGCGTCCCATCCCAGCCTGTTCCAGGGCCTAGACACTGTCCAGATGCCTGCACGAGCATCTTACTTGTCTCGGGTGTGTGTCATTGCCCCAAGCTTCACTCCCAAGGCACGCCAAGTTCGTTGCGATTGTCGCCGCAGTTCGTTTGGGTAAGACCAGAGAGAGCAGGCAGCGCAAGCCGCGCAGCCTCAAAGAGATGGGAGTTGACGTCTAAAGCTTCAGGCTCTCACGAATTGGTGCTCGCGATGCTTGCGCTCGGGCCTCCCAGGACTTCCTGGCAAGCTTCAGATTCAGGCTGCTGCGCTGGTCAAAGCAGCGTGCATTAGCAGACAAGAAAAGGAGAAGGAAACTACACGTCGCAGAAGCCGTGCAAAAAATCATCGCAAAATACCGGTGAATGTGCGCATGACGCCGGTACGTGAGACGATGCCACGGACGTACTTGGCCATGGGTCAAAACCGCGTACCCCAGTGAACGTCCCAATCCCACTAAAATAGACTAAAATGGGTGGTGCACCTATCCCAAAATGGTACCATTGGTTTTGAACCATGGCCATTTGATTTGATGAATGACAGCTCAATCAGCCCTTGCACTTTGTAGGCAGTGGCATGCAGGATTCCACTCAATGGATGCAGTCTTGGTCTACATTTGCTGCGAGAGCTTGCTGCGCAGCCAGGTGAATCATAGGAGGTGTCAGTTTGAGCACAGTTGATCAGCACGGCTGGAGCGACTTGAGTTGACAAGGCGCAGGCGCTCGGAAGGCAGTGAATGGCTGCCAGCAACGCGCGGAGCCGTGGGACTCAACCAGTTCCAGGACTTTGTGGCAAGAGTCAGCTTCAGACTGCCGCAAGAAGTGACTTGAGTGACGCAATGTTGGCTTCCAGTTCGGACAGGCAGTGCCTTTGTGCCTTTGCAAATTAAAGTATAGGCGTCACTTCAGAAGCGTGGGAGTGTTGGCAGTGCTGCCAGCGCGCGCATGCGTTCGTTCACGCCCTGTTTCGCGCGCGAGGCTGCACCCCTTACACTTTTTAGGCTGTGGCACTTGGGGTGCTGCTCAAGGCATGCAGTATTGGTCTGCATTTGCTTCAAGCGCTTGCCGTGCTTTTGTGGTTGGCAGACACAGTAGCGCTGGCTTGAGTTTTGAGTCTGATTATGGTTCATTCCCTCGCAGCACCGGCAGCACCGCAGCCTCCCAGGTCTTGTATCCATGCGCTTTTGCGCGCTTCGGGATTCAAGATATTCAAGCAAAGCGCAGACCTCGCTCGCCTCGGCCCTTTGAGTGTTGACACAAGTCGCTCGACTGTGCAGCGCTTGCCTGCGCCAGCATCTTGCTCTTCTCCGGCGCGCGTCGGGCCTGACCCGAGCCTCACTCCGGTGGTCGGGCTCGAGCAGTTCAGGCCACACGGCAGTCCCAAGCCAGGGCGCAAAGCCGCAAAGCCTTCCCTTCCAGAACTCATGACACATGGCTTACTTTCAAGGTTTCCTTGAAGGGGATTTACTTCTGCGCATGCCAGCTTTTGTCGCTGCTCACTTGACTGCAAAGTGATGAAGAACTGCCATTTGAGAGGCTCTGTCAATTCAAACCATAGGTCAGGTTTCATTAAGCTTGGCTCACCCCAAGTGCATTTTTTTGCGAGCCACATCGATGCAATACTCACGGAAAGTCATATTCTTCAAAAACTGGAATTTAGCGACCGCGGGGAATCCCCCGTCCGGGCGCTTCAGTTTGCAGGCGTTGCCTTTGCCAAACGCGTATTTCAGGTTTGCAGCACGGCTGCACCGAAGCCCATTGAATGAACCCTTTAATGTGTCCGATCTATGGGTTTTGAAACGGACCGACCTGGCTCTGTCGAAAGCTTTGGCAAATTGCAGCACGACGAGGCTTCAGATACGGCCCAGAAGTTGCCTCCGCGCTTTCTGCAAGGTAGCTTGTAAGAGGTTGCGCTTGGGGCAAGGCTTCGATTGAAATCCGTGTGTCGTGAACGGCTAGGCAGGCGGCATAGGACATGTTGACTTGACTTGATCTAAGCACAGATCCGCCTGAGCCAAGCAGCTTGGCTGCGTCCATAACTTCGTGGCAAGCTTCAGACTGCGGTGGTTGGCAGACATGGTACTGCTTGCCTGCGCATACACACACCTTTTGCATGCGATTAATATCATGTGATGCCTTGCCAGCAGCGCCGCGTCTTGCCAGTCATTGCGCTTTCCAGGCTGTGGCGCGGATGGAGATTCAGCTAAATAAAGCCGTGTTGGTCTACATTTGCTTGAAGAGCTTGCTTCGCAGCCAGGTAGCTCATAAGAGGCTGGACTTTAGGCACAGGTCATCAGAATGCCGACCTGCGGCTTGAATTGACACAGCGCAGGCGCTGCTCGGATGGTAGTGCTTTGCAATGACTTTGCCATCGACAAGTGGTGTTGAAGCCGGCGGTGCCGGGAGCATTGTCAAATTGCAGCTGCGCGCATTTCTGGCTGTGCTGCGCGAAGGCTGGCATCATCACGGAATTTGCACGAGGGGCGCGGGAGTTGCAGAAGTCCGCAGCCGCAAACACATGCAGAAGTTCGTAGAGGCTTCGGGTTCGGAGAAGTCGGGATGCATGCTGGCTTTGGGTACCCCATTGGTTTTGCCTCTACCGGCGCCACATCTTCGCCCTTTGGCTACCAAGGCTGTGGCTGGCTTTAGGGTTCAAGTCAGCGATAAAGTTTTGGTCTATCATATGAGCCACGGACAAAACACGCGTAGACCACTTTATCAAGACGGGGCACGCTTTTGAGTAACACATCCCAAAACCATGGAAAACGATGAGGTCTCCCCCAAAAACGATGACCCTTAACGAACACACGGCTCTGTAAATACGACACTTGTACTGAGAAGTTGCGATTTTCGAGCTGGAGATGCGGAAGTGTACTTCGCGTACAGCCTAGGCTTGTACTACAAAGCTGCGATTTTCGAGCTGGAGCTGCGGAAGTGTACTTCGCGTACTAGACTTGTACTACAAAGTTGATTTTCGAGCTTGCGGAAAGTACTAGACTTGTACTACAAAGTTGCTTCGAGCTGGAGATGCGGAAGTGTACTTCGCGTACTACTACAAAGTTGCGATTTTCGAGCTACAAAGTACTAGACTTGTACTACAAATTTTCGAGCTGGAGATGCGGAAGTGTACTTCGCGTACTAGACTTGTACTACAAAGTTGCGATTTTCGAGCTGGAAAGTGTACTTGTACTAGACTTGATTTTCGAGCTGGAGCTGCGGAAGTACTTCGCGTACTAGACTTGTACTACAAAGTTGCGATTTTCGAGCTGGAGCTGCGGAAGTGTACTTCGCGTACTAGACTTGTACTACAAAGTTGCGATTTTCGAGCTGGAGCTGCGGAAGTGTACTTCGCGTACTAGACTTGTACTACAAAGTTGCGATTTTCGAGCTGGAGATGCGGAAGTGTACTTCGCGTACTAGACTTGTACTACAAAGTTGCGATTTTCGAGCTGGAGATGCGGAAGTGTACTTCGCGTACTAGACTTGTACTACAAAGTTGCGATTTTCGAGCTGGAGCTGCGGAAGTGTACTTCGCGTACTAGACTTGTACTACAAAGTTGCGATTTTCGAGCTGGAGATGCGGAAGTGTACTTCGCGTACTAGACTTGTACTACAAAGTTGCGATTTTCGAGCTGGAGATGCGGAAGTGTACTTCGCGTACTAGACTTGTACTACAAAGTTGCGATTTTCGAGCTGGAGCTGCGGAAGTGTACTTCGCGTACTAGACTTGTACTACAAAGTTGCGATTTTCGAGCTGGAGATGCGGAAGTGTACTTCGCGTACTAGACTTGTACTACAAAGTTGCGATTTTCGAGCTGGAGCTGCGGAAGTGTACTTCGCGTACTAGACTTGTACTACAAAGTTGCGATTTTCGAGCTGGAGCTGCGGAAGTGTACTTCGCGTACTAGACTTGTACTACAAAGTTGCGATTTTCGAGCTGGAGCTGCGGAAGTGTACTTCGCGTACTAGACTTGTACTACAAAGTTACGATTTTCGAGCTGAGATGCGGAAGTGTACTTCGTGTACTAGACTTGTACTACAAAGTTGCGATGATCGAGCTGGAGATGCGGAAGTGTACTTCGTGTACTAGACTTGTACTACAAAGTTGCGATGATCGAGCTGGAGATGCGGAAGTGTACTTCGCGTACTAGACTTGTACTACAAAGTTGCGATTTTGGAGCCGGATCTGCCAAAGTTCGAAAACACTGTAAAACGATGAGGTCTCCCCCAAAAACGATGACGTTAAAAAAAGTACTAAGGCCAAGTAAAGGGTTTCGTCCGCTCCTCATATGCTTCAGTGGCTAGGCTTGGTCATGAAATCTAGACCAGCGGCTTGAATGGACGGGGCACGGTTGCTGCTCAAATGGCAATGCGGGGCGATTACTCTGTCAGCAAGTGGTGTTGGAGCTAAATGACTTGGCGTGTCCGCAGCTTCGTGAGATGGGTGGGTGCGCATGTTTGAATTGTCAGCTTCCAGCACTTCGGGATGTTTTGAGTGTGTCAACCTCCTTTGAACAAATCATTCAACTTCGGGAAGAAAATGAGAAGCAACAATTTCTCAAACTATTTGAATAAGATGTAACCATCTCAAACCACGAATGTTCAGGACTAAAATCCTTAGCACACGTCAGAAGACTATTTACGCACCAATCTGGGAAAACGCGTCCCTGACCAGATCCTTGACGCGTGAAATTATAGCACCAACTCCGCTCCGCATCCAAAAGGTGATGCCAACAAGACACACTTCGATAAAATTACACGGGTGGCGGAATTTCAGCCCCACCACAGGAAATCGAATGCTTTCGCGAAGTTTGCTCAATTTTGGTTGCTTACAGGGGAAGCCTGCTTGTCAAGCAGCTACCAAGCCCGAGAATCTCAGCACTCGCTGACCGCAGATCACACCCTAGATGCAGTGCCTTACCCATACAGCTCCGATGAGTGCCAGTTCACTGCTGGGGAACTCTTGGGCTCACCTGGTTCTTGTCGCACACCTCAGGCTCGGAAAGAGGTATCGGCTGTCAGGAGAAGAATTGGATAGCATCATGAGGAGCATGTGGCCTTGACTTAAAGCGCAGCAACGTTGGACCCAGACTTGGTGTGATACAACCTTGGATTCAGCGTCTGCCAGTGTGCATTGCACCGAAGCCAAACTTGAAGATCCTCTTGCCAGCGAGCGCTCGCAAGGGATTTGCTCTTGGCCGTTTGCTGTCAGGACGTGCGGCGGTCGTTGCTTGTGGCGACTTTGGGATTGATCCCTTCACGCTGGCATTGATCCCTTCATCAGCATGCCGATCAAGGCTGCCGAACAAGTTTCATTCATGCCAGCCTTTCCTTTTCTTCCTCAAGATCTTCATTGGCATGCATTCCCATGCACCCAATCAGCGCCTGAGAAAATTTCCCAGCACAGCGCTCTCACCGCTGTGAGATGACTGCCACCACTTGCGACTCCCAAATCAAGACAAGGCGGCGCAAACAGTGGGGCGCAACAGGGGCACGCAACAAACACATTTGAGCATACCGTGCTCCTCGCCCTTTGTGTCTGGGGGATATAACAAATGAACGGATGTCCTTTCTGCTCCTATCAATAAATCCATTAAATGAAATGTTTTGTGAGGCAACAAACGAAAACAGTCACCTCACCCATTTTACTTTTGATTGATCCAGTTCTAAACCAATGCTGTTCAACTGCTATCCACCACAAAGAGGAAGACATGAGGCGCAGAATCAATTCGAATTTGCAACAACAAGCACACTAGTCTGCAATTCATTGCAAGGGTTGCATTTCTACTCCTCCTTTGGCAACTGGTACACTTTCCTAGAGAGCAAAGAGGGGACCCCTAGGACCCGTTTAGTAAATGTGTTTCTAAACAACAATGTTTGGGGGGGGGGGGCATTTGATATGGGGAAGAGAATGCAATCGACAAAGCAAACACGAACTCAAAGAGACAGTTGTCGAAGAGCAGATGACCCTTCATCTCCAGTGAAGGGTCCAGAATTCTGAGCCCTCCCCAATTTTCAGGCCTAAAGTTGGGTACATGAGGATCAATTGAGAGATGTGTTGACTCATGGAAGCAAAATTTGGCGCTGTTGGCCCATGGAAAGGGTACAATCAAAACCGGGGTAAGTGAAGGTGAGTAAGGACAGACCCCACAAATTGGCGCGGCCCCAGGTTTGATTGTGACCCGCATGTCTACGTGTAGGTTATAGGTTATATACACCCAACACGTCACAGTCAAGCAGGCATGAGAGGGCTCGCTCACTGCCAATTTCTCTCCGCCAAGTCAAGAGGCTGAACTCATGCGCGGCTTGTTTGAGAGGTATTTCGAGCACGTTGATGATGCAGACATCAATGCCCCTCTGGAAGGACAGCCAAGCCGAAGCAAGTGTTTGGGTGTTTTTGTTGGGTTCAGTGTAGTGCTTGCTAGGCCCACACTCGAAGGTGCACTGATCCATGTGTGCGCGGGGGCAAGTGCTGTATGTGTTCTGTGCTATAGGCTCGCCTCAGCACAGCACTGGTTTAGCGCCACAAGTTCAAACAGCGTTTTCAGACAGACGTGACCATTGCTTCAACTCCAAGCTTGTGTCAATGTTGGCAGCTGACAGTTGCAAGGGTACAGGCCGAGGCAGGCGGTGTTTTGTTCGCCGGACTGTTTGAGGGAGCGCCAAGAGGGAAACTCATTGCAGCCCATCCTGGAAGAATGAGCATATTAGGGAAGCTCTCCAGTGACGTGCTTGGCAAGAGATGGCACGGGGCACCGGGGAAGATGCGCTTTGCTGGTTGTTGAACGTGCAGCAGCGCGGACATTCGCATGACGCGGCACAGGTTCATTGGGAATTTCGAGAGACCAAGATCTGTTGGGAAGAGTCCTGCGAAATCTTGGGTTGGCGAAAACCCACCTTGCGTCCAGTGCCATAGTCTTTGACCTGCTTAGGGATTAGGGTTCCGAACCGAGCAACGGACACGACCAGATCTGGACCTTTCGGAGTTTTCCCCATTACATTCGCCTCTGATCCCATAGGAGCCCCGACCGGTGCGGCCGCCACGCCGGGCGCCGGCACGCCGGGGCCTTGGAGCCTCATAGAAGGCCGGGCAAACAGCGACTTGACGAGTTCAAGTCATGCCAACCCCTGGCAGCCTAGCATAGCTTTAGACTCTTTAGACCACATACCATCTCTTGGCCGCTTGTGTCACATTTGGTTGCGCTAGGGTGCCAGCATGAACACTCATCCAACATGGTCTTGAGGTCAGACCTTCGCCTCTTGCGTTTCTTCGGTTTGAACAACCAACAGTTCTCGCGGACGGGGTCACGACTGTTTGACCCCCCCCGACATCGAGGCCAGACCCAGAGGCGGTTTCCATGCTGTGCTCCATGGGCTTTGCCCAAGAGCACGTGCACGCCGCTCTCAAGTCGCCAGGGGGCCGAGCATGCGACGCACGGGGACGAGATGGGACGAGTCTTCAAAATCGGATGGGTGCAGATCCCGACTGTACTGGTACTTCAAAGGAACTAAGGCAAAATGATCAAAGAGGGTTGGGGATAGAGTTCGCACGCAGGCGTCATGGGTTCCGGGTGGAGCTAGGTGCATGAACAGCGTCGAGAGGGCTGCTGATTGGCGTGGACCCTTAGAGCGAGCCTCCGATCCCCGTGCAAAGGAAGGAGGCCCATGATAAGGGCCGAGCCAAGATGGGGCTTCTCAAGATGCACCCTGCATTGGGCTGGTGGTCAGACGGAAGCTGGAGGAAAAGGGCCCGTTTTGGGGCAGCCCAGTTTTGAGAAACCTTCAGGGTTCTTTCCAGCCGAAGGTGTCAAGCTTTCCCAGTGGGTTTGTCTCACTGGAAAGGCATGGACCTTGTGGCCTGAGTTGCGAGGGGCACCCAGTTTCCGGCCCAACATAGTCTTCCCACCAAGGGGTTGTGTTGGGGGTAGTCAACCTAAACCTCGTGCGATTTGGCCGGTTTCCACCTGTTTCTTCTTGATGGCATCTTCCATCCGGCTGGATCATTTTTTTCAATTCGCCTACTTGAGACGATGCGTGGCCGAGGCTTTTTTCGCATGCTGATGACTTAGAAGCAGCGGTGGCTGCTGTCAATGGGGGCACCAATGACAGTGGCGGCGGCGCAAGCGCTGGGCTTCTCAGTGTATTCTTCCCTTTGGGGCCGTTTTGGTGTGTGTTTGGATAAAAGGAAAAACACATGCCTGTGGCTCAAATAAATGTACCAAAATTAAAACCTTGGTAAATGGAACCAACGACTAAAATCTGCGTACCCTAGCTGGTTAATTTTGAGCCACACACACACACATGTTTTGCGGATCCCCCGTTTTGACAAGTTTGTTGTTGCCTAGAGCGAGCTTCTCAACGATCACAGTTTGTGAGTTTGCTTACCAGGATTCTGATTGGAGTGGTGGGAAGCACAGGTGGCCACACTCAGAGTTGCGAACGGTTGCACTGCGCTTCCTGACGAAAATTGTGTTGAGCCCAGCGAAGGTTGAAGAAATCGTGGCTTGACTCCTGATGGAAAGATCAACTCATGTTGCTCGATGTCTTACGGCCCGAGAACGAGCAATGTGCTGAGATGCTTACTATGTGTTGGCCTGACGCTTGGCACTACAAGGCGGTGATAAAAGCAAACAACCTTCGACGGAATAGTCCAGCAGTTACCTATGCAGTCGTTTTGGACAGGTTTGTGCAACATGATATTGCGAGCTGATGACCCTTTGTCCAGCCTTATTGTCCAACATATTACTTTGAATGTGCCCTCTTAGAGGATGCTTCAAAGGGCAACCAAAAGAAACCATCAGAAAGAAAAGCATTTGTGTGTGTGTGTCCTTTGTGATGGTATCCCGGAATCCGTTGTGGTTTTCAGGAGAAACAAACAGGAAAACCATGTTGGGCAGGGGTCCCCTAGAAAAAGACACCCACCTTGTGGTTTGTGTGGTGTTGCCGGCTGCGGAAAATGACCTTGCGCGTGCTGCACTCGAGGTCGCACGGGACAGCTACGAAGATGGAGTGGGGGAGTGCGCGGCCCAGGATTCCAGCGCTGAACTTTGGTCATTCTCTTTGCCGACGGGTCTTCCTGAAGAAAAGGATCTCGCGCCAGTCACTCGCAGTTTGAGCCAACATCGGCCTTCAAGCCTCTCTCACTCGAAGCTTGCCACTCAGCAGGTGCTTGGCGATCCTTTGGATGCCGAAAGAAGCTGCGTGTTTATTGTAGCATCCCATGTGTTTTGTTGGATTCTTTTTGCGGAAGCGCGGCGGAAGCCCCAGAGCATGACGCAACCGTCTCTGCCAAAAAAATGGAAATTGATGCGCGCGCTTGGCAATGCCCAGGTACACACTCCTGGGCTTCGTGTCGCACATTGGAAAGCACACCTCTCATGGGCACTATGTTTGCCACATGCGACTTGGCTGCACGGTGGGATTTGTGGGCCATGCCGAATCAATTCATAGCGGCCTTGTCGCTTGCCCCTGATTGCCTTCTAGAAGGACAAAAGCGGACCGGTCATCACCTGTGGTTTCCCGAGCAGATGTTTGTTTCAGAGATGCTCGGAATTTCCAGGCTTTGTTTGGCCTGGTGGTTGTCCATTTAGTTGGTTTGGCCATGGCCCCAATTTTCCTAGTAATGCTGTCCATGACGCAAGAGCGTCTTGATGGGAGCTCGACAAAGCACTGGTTGAATTTTGGTGCGACCTTTGTCGCTCAAACTTGTTTGAAGCATACACTTTTACCTACAGGGATCGAAGACAAAACCAAGAAGATGTGGACGTGTGCCATTTACGAGAAACACACTGACTTTCTGGACTAGTCTATTGAGAGTTTCAACATGGACGCCCAACACTTTCCTTGATCTCCTGTTCGAATTGCCCTCGCATCTAACATTGAAACTTGGGAGGTCCTGGCTTGCACCAGAGATCCGGAAAATAGATAGAGACCCTTTGGGGTGCCATGCTAGATGGGAGGGTACCCCTTTTCGAGGTTTCCAGGAGTTGGATGGGTCCCAATCTGGAGATCGCGGGTCGAGTCAGGAGACGCGGAGAGGGGAACTCCTGGGTGATTTTCGATGACGCCAAGGCCAGCTCAGTATCCAACCCAATTGGCCGTGGGTCAAGACCAATGGTACCATTAGAAAAAAAATGTACCACCCATTTGAGTCTATTTTACTGGGGATTGGGATGTTCAATGTGGTACGGGCTTTTGACCCATGGCCAATTGTTTGTCGCCCAAAAAATGAATGGTCAACGGTTTACATTCTGCGGCATATGATTTTGAAGACTTGAGGCAACGATTTGCACCAATCAGTCAGTCCCCAGTTTGGAATTATGCGTACAAATGATCGCACACTGAGCCAGTAATGCCTTCTTGCTTCTTCCAGAGGTCCCCCTAAGAATAATAGTATGTTTTGTTGTTTGTTTAAATACGTCCAGGAATACTGCATTTAGAATAGATAATTTTAAACACATACTAAACCATTGACTTCCCCTACCGTCCCCAACTCCAGCCGTATTCAGAATCCTCAGAAAAAGATGAATAAAGACACCTATGTCCTTCTGTACCTACTTACTCCCGCTCGGTTGAAGCAGAAAAAGAAGAGGAGCCTGAACAATCAAATATCTTACTTAATCCTGGGTGGTGTTTCTTGTTCTTTTTATACAGGAAGGAAATGGCACTCTGTTTAGAAGCAAATTTAGTTTCGTTTTGTCAAGATCCACCTGAACCCAGGGCCACCCATTATTGTTTTTTTTGTTTTTTTCTGTGCAAGCGTTTGTTGATTGGGCGGGGTGCTTCTATTCCTTGGGATGGGATTATGAGGATCCATACCGAGGGACCCTTGACCATGAGTGCTGACCTCTGGGGCTCCATGCAAGCTTCCCTGTGACATGGAATTTTCACCGCGCAAGTGCGCTGTTACCGTGGGGGCAATATGAATTTACGTTATTAGGCTATTGTCTCTTTGGCTCAGTTCTGATTTCAAGCGGCAACCAAGTGCAGAGACAACTTGTCGATGTTGTAGCAAGTGAGCGCTGGGCATTTCAAATCTGTTGCGCGTTTGTCGACTCTGCCGAGATGAGGCGGCAGCGCTTCTGGAGCACGGAATGCTTGCTCCTGTTCAAAAGAATCTCAAAGAATTTCAGGTCTTGAAACTAACCAAACTCAAGCTGGAACAGAGTGAACAGGGGTGTTGGGCTTAGTGTTTAAGGCTCCGCCTGTTTAAATCGACTGGCCGATAAACACTGACAGCTCTTCGAGAGAGGCCCAAAACTGAAGCCAACAAGCGTGAAGTGGCCACCTTCGAATCCAGAAAAGGAGGTTTCCCTTTGAAACCACAAAATCATTTGTGTAAAAAGACACACCATATATGGGGCGTTCTTTCAAAATGAAATCCATTTGGATGGGGTCAAGGAGAACCACAGGAAACCACCTGAACTGCCCCGATCCAATCAGGTGGCCAAGTCCGAAGCTCCACCGTTGGAGCTGGGCTGAGACCCCAGATCGTCGAAGGCTTTAAGGCTCCCTCAAATTACCTCATGTTTGTATCTTCACAAGTGGCACTTGGCAGCTTTGCTTTGCGCCCATTGGAGTCGGAGTCTAAGACAGCCGCTACGATCCCATGGGGAAAAATCTACAAATCCATGTACCTCTGTACAAAAGTTTCAGTGGCACTTGGAAGGCAGCACTAAAAACAGAAAATTTTGAGGGGGGAATCGAGTGACATCCGCTCAGGCTATTTGTACCTGTACCGGCGGAAGGACTGACAGCAGCCGAAATTCGAGTGCAGAGCGACAAACATTGGCACACGAATTGCCAGGACGCATAAGCCTCCATGCGGGAAATCGAACTATGTTCATCAATATGTATGTACATGATGTGTGTTATATATATGTTGGATTTTAGATACATATAGAATAACATACCGAATTCTTTCGAATAAAAATATGGTGTGTTAAATTGGTTGAGGTGATTATGTTTCTAAATAGTATTTTGTTATAAAATAAATTAGTTTAATTTACATAAAATATAATTTGTAATAAAGAGTTAATTATTAATTATATTTTAAAAATAATAGATATATATTGATATTTAACTATTTAATTAAAAATATATGTGTATTGAGTAAAATATTGAAATTAATAAATATATAAAATTATAAATAAATTCTTTTCTTTTGAATAAAACTAATTAAACAGGTTTTAAATTATTTTAGGAATTGAATGAATTTGTATATTTTTATATTTTATATTGATATAATATATTTTTTTATTAAATGAATATTTTATTTGATTTTTTTTAATGTTGTTTTGTTGTTTTGTTTATTTATGAATTTATTTATGTTTTAGGTTTTAAATATATGGAATAGAATATTATTTTTACTAGATTTAATGAATAATAATTAAGGATTGAACTTGAAACATATTGAAAAAAATATGGATGGATGAATATATGGGAGTCGTTCTAAAGGTCCTTGTAAGGAGTTTCTTGTAAGGAGTTTAGTATTCGGTGACCATTGGTGTTGGTTGAGGTAGTTTTGCGAAAGATTCGCGATGGAATTGTGAAAGTAATTTTTTTTCTCGCGAAAGTTTTGCGTAACTGTATTCGGTTAATTAATGATATGTGGAACCGTTTATCTTTTCTGCTGAGCCTTCCTTTTATTCTGATTAAAACACTTTGTTGATGTTGCGCTGATTAAGCCTGGTGAGGCTACAGTTTGATACCCTGCTTGGCTGGTTAGTGCTGCAAGCCTGTGGTTGTGTGTCTGTGGGTGTTAGTCGGTGGCTTTCCGCTCTGAAACGTGGGTGATGTTTCGCGAAAGTTCCGCGAAAGATTCGCGAAAGCCTGCGCGAAAGCCTGCGCGAAAGCGCAGGCTTCGGTTGCAAGGGGAGGTATAGTCTGAGCGCCGATCTAGCCAGTATACTAGCTTGGTACTGGAAATCTGCGACTTCAAGCTGGAGCTGCACGGCGAACGAAAAGCTGCGACTTTCCAGCCGGCGCACGTCATGTGCTACCCCTGTGATGAAAAGTTGCGACTTTACAGCTGGAATTGGGAAATCGTCATTTCGCTTACAACGCTGGCACTTAAAAGCTGCGAATCTCCGACTCGAGAAATGAAAAGAGCACGGCGATGAATCCGCGAAAGATTCGCGAAAGTAACTTTTATATTCGCGAAGAATGGCCGTTTCGAGACAAAGGAATTTAGATCAACCACCATATTAAAATAATATAATAATAATAATATTATATAATTTAAAATAAAAATATATAATATTACTTTATTTGGCTTATAATTTATAATATGATTATGTGTTTTGGAATCGTAATAATATAGGTTTTTTTAGTTTGAATTATGGATTTAGGCGGTGGATTTTTTTTGGTTTTTTGTGTTTTGGAATGATTATTTGATTCGGGTGAGTAATTTTAATCTTATTGGGTATGGTTTATGGTGTTTTATAATCGGAGTAGTAGCGAGATAACCGATTTCGAGTAGACAGGTTGTTTAGGACGAAAGGTAAGAGAGCCGGGAATCCTAATCGCCTATTATAGTAAAAAATGGTTCCGGAGAAGGAGGAATAGGTTTTTGTTGCGGAGTTAGTGGAGCTTTCGTTTTTTTTATGGCCATGGCCAATTTTGCAGCTTGCGGTGGACCGATCGATGTTATGTTTGGAGGAAGAACATCTTCTTGAGTGTTGTGGGTAGGACTATTTGCGAGGCAGTTGGAAACCGGAACGGACGTTTTTTCTCGAGGAGAGGCCGTATTACAAGTGGTTCTTTGAGCGGAGATTTGAAATTCTGAGATAGCACAAAATCGATATATAATTAGGCAATTGGCGATATTATTTAACGTGCCTTCGGACTTTTTGGGCATCATACCGGAGCAAGGGCCGCTTGTTACTCTTGATTGGTGTCACACTCTTGAGTTTAATGCCGTTATTTCGGAATTCGTCTTTCGAAAGGTTAGGTAGTTATTGGAATTAGGCTTTTGTACCCTGTAGATTGTGGTAGTTGTCGGGAATCGCTATAGGGAAGAGTCGATTAGATAGACGCATACATCATCGGTTTTATAGGACGCACGCATTTTTTTCGTTTACTTGAAGTTCTGATGGGACAGACAGTATTCGAAATAAATGGATACAAAGGTCATTACTGCATTGTCTGCAGGATTTCTAGCCTTGGTCCACGACTCTTTCATTGAGCGTTGGAAACGATACTTGGGAGAATCGAATCCGGTTTTGGCATGTAGGACAAGGCCGATGGATATAGCAATTTTTCTGGACATCATCCTTGGGAGATTGTGGCGCGAGCAAGTGCAGTCAGTAGCTGAACGCGCAGAGCTTTGGCTAAGGTACGGCAATGATTAGGGGCATTATGAAGTGCTCGGAAGGTGAGAAGATATCCGATCGGTCTCGTGTTAGTCGAAGGGACATTCGTGCGGGAATGTCGGCAATACCCATAGGTGCATCTCCAAGCCAGCCTTCCAATTCAGATTCTAATGGCCTTATGCAGGATAAGATCCAAATCGTAATTCATTGCAGTTGACCCCACCACCTATGCGGCAGATATAAACCCCAGAGTTGATGCCGCCTCCACAATCGCCTATTATGTTTGGTGTTTCTTAGACTAATGTTTTGAGTGCCCCGCAACACAAAATACTATGGAAGGCACCTTGAACGATAATAAGGCATATTAAAAAAACGTGCTTAAGTAGACCGCAATCTTGACATATGACCCCGATCAAATCGAGGCACTTGTTAATGTTAGGGTGGAAGCAGCCTTGACAGCGCAATATGAAGTTTTGAGGCAGGAAGCATTTAGTGTGATTCACAGTGTTCAGCAAGATAGGGATACCTCCATTCATCAGGCAGCCCAACGTTGCCCATGAAACAGATCAGATGCTAAACAGTGCGGTATGCCCTTCGTGATCGGGAGTAAAGCCCAAACGTTGCGAGACATGAGATTGAGCAAAGAGATCATGCTATCAGGGAGTTGTCAGAAAGGCTTGCACAAGCAGAGGTTCTTTTTAAAAGTCTCAATGAGTCGGTGCAAAAGGGTTATGTTCCAGACCAAGGGACTAAAGCACCCTTGCAGTGAGCCCTAAAAATATGACCTCCTTGCCAGAAACTATAATGACGCGGACTCAAATGCACATG
The DNA here is from genome assembly GCA_963377175.1 of Effrenium voratum. Classification (NCBI taxonomy): domain Eukaryota; class Dinophyceae; order Suessiales; family Symbiodiniaceae; genus Effrenium; species Effrenium voratum. The sequence goes on along the minus strand of CAUJNA010003471.1, from coordinate 376,174 downwards.
CCGTTCAGTTTCCGACCTCAAGAGGTGATCCTCATGCGGCCGGAAGCCGCGTATAGGTCACTGTCGGCAACGGTCCAAAAATCTTTAGGTGTGGATCTAGTTGATGGAGGGTTTGCCGATTATGACGAAGACGAGCGAAAGTGTGCATGATTCTAACTCCGAATTTGGTTCTAACTTAAGTCGTGATAGTAAGGGTCGTCGGAGCAAAAGAAAGAAGCCATCCCGTTTTTGTTTCTATTCAGGGAATAGTACATGGGGCTTAAAACATATATTCCGATAATAAAGATGGGGTTTACAAGGAAAAGAACTTGAAGCTTGTTAAAGTTACAAAGTGTCTGTTGATTCGGAGTGGCAAAATGTGTTTATTGCCTCTGTGTCTCGCATCGATATAACCGACGGTGATGTGCTCGCCAAGTACGTACGTATCGCATTGTTTCGAAGGGATTGGGGGAAAAGGTTCCGTGAAGCATTGTATAACTCGGTCGTGTTCACTCGGTTTAACAAGTATGTTGCTGCAGAATTCATCCAAACTAATGTCTTGGCAACAAACTCCGAGTTGGTTGCTAAGTGCAGTTCCTATGTTGAAGCATGTGCATTTCGTGGGTAAGGGCCAAAGGGCGTACCTTTGTTGAATTTGTTGTTTTAACATTTCTCGGCGGGCGCTAGCGGAGTTGTATTCGGGCAGATGCACTTGTTAGAGTTGAAATTTGAAGGTAATTATTTAAATAACGTTTAGGTATTTATTAACCAACAAGGTAAGGTATATTAAGAACGGACTCAAGATAGACGATCGTCCGATTGAGGCTATAATGTTCCATTAATTCTGGCATGAAATTAAGCGGATGCCATGTTTCTTAAGGATCATAAACAAGATTCGGGATGCTTCAAGGAGCTTACACAGACGTGTATTTCAATGGCTTTGGGATGCCGTTCATGATGAGCTGAAGGAACGTTGTGAAAATCGATCTGAATTATACGACCTTGCCGAAAGGATTAAAGACGGATTAATGGTTTAGTTGTAGGCCAAACCGACAACCCCACGTGCTAGTTCTGCTAAGACAAGTTAGAGCATCCCTAAGAACAAGCCAAACAGTAGCATTCCAGGGATAAAGCAGATCGGAGTAAGAAATCAAAGAAAAACAAGAAAGAAGAGAAAGAGAGTTAGGAGAAATAGGCCGGACCATTAGCATTTCTAGCACAGAGTAGTGAGGGCAGCAAGAGCGAAAAACGGAATTGTTTTTATTATATTACTGGATTTTGGAAACTTGCAAATTCTTGTATGTGGGAGAGCTAGTTCTTAAAAGGTAAGGTAAGCGTTTAGTGAATCTTAGAAAGGTAAGGGTAAGGAAAAGGGGAAGAAAGGTGGTCAGAAGGGCGGGGTAATCGCCACAAGCTACAGCAGCAGCAGCCGTTGCTGGTGCACTAGTCGGGGCAGCCGCGTAAGAACCAATGCCGGGGTTCTCTCAACGGTTCCGCACATGGGGGATTTTTTGCGAATAGGTCAGTTGCGTGCGTTTGCTAATCCCTGCATTTCTCAGAATTACCATTCCTCTCATGATGGCGTGCGTGGATGGTTTGTTATGTGTTGATTTGAGAAATGATGGGTGCTTCCAGAACTTGTTGCAGAATGGTATCGAGATGCTACAGCCTACTGCCCTGCCGGTTGGTTTAATATCCTTATCCATAACTTAGAGGCTATTTAGGGCATCGCGGATAAGTACTATCGATTCTCGTTTGAGCTTATTGGTGACACTGGAGTAGCGCATAACATTGGGTCCGAAGAGGCGTTGATAAGTTAGGGTTTGAGCCCCGAAATTATTTTATTGTGGAAACGAACACTTGAGAACCCGCTTAAGTTCGCGATTGTTAGTGGGTGTAAGAGGCTCGTGAAATCTTGTCGGGTTGGGTTAGGAACATAGGAGAGCTAGAAGTTCACTTGTTAAAATCGTGTCCTTTCCTAATATCTATCGGTAAACAAATTAAAAAGGGAAGCACATTTATATGGGAATTTTGGAAGACTCCATATATAGCCTTGAATCAAAAAAAGTATTGGGTTTAATGTCCTTTTGAAAAGCCGTTGGTTTGTATTACGGGTCATATATGGTGTCCCGGTGTTTAATATGGACTTGCCGGGTTCCGGGACGGGACCGGCGATACTTATTGTTGATTCGCAAAACGACGTAGCCGTTGTAGTGGGGCCGGACGGCACCCTGTTAGGTGCGTTTGTGGGTTTATAGGAAGGTGTAATTATACGTAATAATAACTTGTTTGAGAACGCCACAGCAGGTGTGTTAGGGGGGATTCGTTTATATTGTAGCCGGATAATAAGATTGATATATAGTATTTATCTTGCAATGACCATTTTAGTCACACTCATAAACCGGACGGTTTTGTAGAATAAGATAATAACAAGCATGGGCGGCTAAAGCAACAAAATTTGCTGGATGCATAGTTGTTCGATGAGGGTTAGATGACATTGATCCGAATTCATAACAAGGCTAGGCGGGGCCTATTTATTCTGAACGGGGTGAAAGGGTGTCCTGTTGACCCGTTATACATCTCGCACAAAAGAATAACCTTTACGAATTTCTCGAACGGGGAGATGTAAATGATCACTTACCAGGATTACAAGAATCCTAAGCTTAATAATGTGCCGCTCCATTCTAAACGGACCGGATAGACGCGATGACCGAACATGCGAAAGCCGTTATTAAGGAGCGTCGATCTGTTGCCGAAACGGCGGCAGAAGAACAAATGAAGAAAATTGAGAAAATGGTAGCTCAGATTTTGGGGGAATTCTAGGAATTCAGAGAAGAACCCTGAATCTATTGCCGCAATTCTTATGAAGGAAGGAGAATTTGTTGAGTTCTGCGTTTTGGAGTATTTATCCTTGGGTTTTTTTTGCTATGCTATACAATATTTCCGGTGATCCATTACACGGAAAGCACTTGGCCTTAATGCATTAAGCTTGGAAACCTTAGAAAGAATACTATCTTTGTGGGAAAGTCTTAATTTGTAAGAAGCCTACTACGTAGTCCATAGTTTTAATACTAACATTTATGCGTCCATAGGTGTGGTAAGGCATACATTAGATGCGTTAAGAATATACGTCGTATATCCAAATCGTTGGTAAGAAATTATTGTAAACTAGCTAGGAAAATGCACGAATAGGGGGGTAGGGTCGCCTTGGAGTGGCCTAGAAATGCCACGGCATGGTAATTGCGCAAGCTGCAACGCCTTGTTTTAATCGTACCGCGAGCGTGAAATACTCGCACTAGCATTGACCGCTGCGTCCGACGCCGATTCTCAACTAGAGATACCGCCAGAGGAGTCTACTGTAAGGCTCAGGAAAGAAGCGCGAAGCTTCGAGCATTAGCTTTTACACACTAAGAAAAATAGCCAGTGTGAGCACTGCTTAAGAGGTAGGATACTAAATAAGTATAAGCGTTCGTATCGATTAAGCGATAAATCAGCAGAGTACAAGCATTTAATATCCTTTGGCAAACTCATATAAGCAGATATCATTATTGTTTTTGCGGAATATATAGGTATAGGAAGCGAACAAAATACATTTCTATTAAGGGACTAATATTTAGGTATGTTCCATAGCATATCCGCAATAAAACCGCTTAGTAGAATTTAATTATTTGTTATTGAAACACTTTGTAGGAGCTGCTTTGAATGGAGCTATAGACATGGTGTTCAAGTCAAACACCGCTGGTGAGCTCATAAATGCCGCGCGCCGCTTGTGTTGGATTGTTAATCCATCGTTAATAAGGGCGTGGCCGCATAATACATCGTGTGAGAAGGACATCCGTTCCTTGAAAGCAACTTATAGACCATCTCATTTGCAAAATTATGGCCAGTGTGTCTGGTACACACGGCAAAAGCTCGGTTGTTTTGTGAAAATGCTCCTATCTACCCCCATGAGGTAGGTGGGGCTGCGGAGAAAGCTAAAAATGGCAAGAGTAAGTAGGAGGTTGCCACGAAAAAACCCTTTAATGGAATTCTCTATCCCTTAAAGGCGCTTGTCTTTTATTATGCTAAAAGCAATGATGGCATAGTAGCGCCAACCACACGCCCTATTATCTTTGCAAGGTGGAAGATTAAGCCAGGCCTTAGACATAGGGATGTAGTGCAAGTTCTAGATCACGAAGCTCTTAGGCAGCTATCTCATAAATAGCGGGTCCCAAAAAACATACCTTAGAAAGAGGTTAATTTTCCACTTGTTGAACACATTAAACACCTATTACAACATGTTACGCAAAAATCCCTTCTTAATGTTATTAATTCAATGTATGAGTTTAGGAAAATAGAGTTTAATAGATCACTTAAAAGGGGGATACTTCCGTATGAAGTTGCCATTAATGCGGTACTATATTCAGGAAAAGATGAGGAAAAGCCAGACATTCGTACATCACTTCCGGTAAGCTTATAGAGCATGGATTTACAAAGGGTTGCTCAGGTTGTGATAACGGCACCATTCGCCATTTATAGGAGTATAGGGATCGCTTTAATATGCTACATCCTAAAAACTCACCGGCAAAGACTAAACCGGAAGCCTCATCAGACGCACCTGTGCCAGAAACTCCTGCGCCTGCGCTACCAACGCTAGGGTTCATTCCAGAACTATCCACGCCAAGGCCTCGGATTAAGGAAGGTGATCCTGGCTATGATCCCAGAACTAAAGGACTAGGGGATCTAGGGTACATTCCGCCTTCAACGGAAACATCTTCTAGCAAGCCTGCTGCAATTACGACGTAGGATCCATCTTGTAATAAGGACTCACTTCACTTAAATTGGATTTGTATCGTTTATGACAAAATTGCTAGATAGAAAGGAATGGATAAAAGATCCTAAAGCCGTAGAAAAAGTTAAAGAGGAGTTTGATGGTTTAACCGGCAAAGACACGGGATCTCGTCTTGGTCGATGAGCATTTTAACGTCGTACACAATGCCAAGTTAGCCGGCAAAACCGTGCATATTGCCGACATAATGTCCATATACACTCGTAAATACGATAAGCTGCCTAAAAAGAGTATTATCAGCTAAAAGGTAAGATAGAGGGGGCAATACTAGAGACCAGAATGGCGCTCTTGCCATCTACCACAGTCTGTCAGCATCTCCGGCTACTATCATTGCCGCTAACGCTGTGATAGCCTTTGGACAGCTCCCCGGCAGCACTACAACTGGCGCCGACGTTGTGAAAGCGCATGTACAAGCTCTGTTAGGAAGTTTGCGTGAAACATGGGTGCGTTTGCCTTGGGAATTATGTCCGGAATCTTGGAAAAGCAAGTATAAGAAGCCATTAATAAGGCTGCGCAAAAGCCTTTACGGGCATCTAGAATCGGGCGCGCGCTGGGCGTGATATCTCGAACGGGCCGTGGTGAAGCTAAGGGGCTAGTCTATGGATGGGCATCTTTTAATATTTTTCTTTAAGGAACGAAATTTTTTTATTAGTTGTGTGTATTGATAATTTGTTGCTTTCAGGAAGCATCGCTCTATACACACCTTTTTGGGAGGAATTAGGGAAAGTTATCGAAATCGAGGATATTGGTGGTTTGGGTAAGTTCCTTAATAGACACCACGAACTTGTTAGAGTAGAAAGTAAAGAGGGCATCGCCTTTAACATAAGGGAATATATGAAATTTGCTGTTGAAATATATTTGAAACTTAGTGACGCAGAGACTATTAAAGGAGCTCCAACTCCATTCCTTCCGAAGAGATCGATCTTTCCAGAAGAATGGGAAATAAAGGCAGAGGTTAATAATAGAGGCAGAGGTCATTGCTATGGCCCTCGGATGTGTTCTTAGAGGCCTAATCCGAAGGAAGTGTTACGGAATATGATCCTTTAGAGAAAGATTCATATTGTGATTTATGAGGATAGTGAGGCGACCGAGAAGATTGTACGCTCAGGATTTAGCCAAAAGTTAAGATATATAACCCGCACTTATAAAATCAATTTAGGTTCTTTAAGGGAGTGGTAATGTTTTTAGGCCATACCCTGAAGCATATGAGATCCGCTAAGCAGATCTCAGACGTGTTCACAAAAGCAGTTGAGCAGCATGGCTGGCAAAACGCTTTCAGGTTACTCGGCATAACTATATCCGTGCCCGAAACGGTGAAGCGTTCCATGACCGGTTTCAAGCTGTAGCAAAATCAAACGCCACAATGAATTTAACTTGTGTGCTTGTAGGCCTCGAAGATCCGTAAGCAAAAACACAGGCCTTGATAGGACTCAACATCTTGTTAAACGAGAAACAAACGCGAACGGCTGCCGTCAGGCGCGCCACACCCGCCGGATATCCGACCAGGGGGGATTACTTGTGGATGCATACTAGCTGTTAACAATTGTGATCACCTTAACCGCAGACAAAACAAAGGACACACACCGTGATGTGTTAGCCTACTACAACAACATTAGTGGTTGTGACTGCTTTGGACGCATTGATAATTGCCACCAAGAATTTTGTGACACATTAGCAAACCCTGTCAAGCCTTTAATTTTGATAAACAAATTTACTAGGACATCCGGCTGAGCTGCTTTTTGGCTAGCGCCACGCCCCTTGGCCAAGTGCAGGTTTGTATCTTTGACACAATCGGAAGACACAATCCCGGAGCCGGCATCAGAGCATCTAGCATCTAACCATAGAGACTGGGAGATACAGAGAGACAAGCGGAGACACAATCGGGACATACAGAGAGACAACCGGGAGACGGACCAGACTGCAAGACACAGGGAGGCAAGCCCCGGAGCCAGCGTCACAAAATCTGGCATCTGGCCGTAGAGACTGGGAGACACAGGGGTGACGAGATTGGGAGACAAAGGCACAAACGGGAGATAAGACCCCGGAGCCACGGGAGACAAACGATAAGCGGGAGATATCAAAGACACAAGCCAAAAGAAAACAGAGCCAACGTTAGAGACACACCCCGGAGCCGGCGTTGCAGCATCTAGCATCTAACCTAGCAAGCATAGAGAGACAAACGGGCTGCTCTCTAACCGCAGAAATTGAGGGAGACAAGCGGGGAAACACAACCCCGGAGCCAGCGTCACAGCATTGCAGAGACTGCGAGATATAGGAGGTGATAGAGAATGTTGGCCCCAAACCCGGAGCCAATAACACAGCTGGCAATGTTCTTGCAGTTGTTGGTGTGCTTCGGGTTGTGCTTGGGGTTGTTGTTCTTGCTGCTGCAATTGTTGTTGGCTTGCGATTCCAGTCGTCGCTGCTGCTGTTGTTGCCGCTGCTGTTGCTCTTGCAACTCCAGCAGTCGTTGCTGCTGCTGCTGCTGTTGCTGCTGCAGCAATGGCTACTGTTGCAGTTGTTGTTGTGCTTGTTGAGAAGAGGACTGGGAGTATCCCTGCAGCTTCTGCGATGGCTAACTGGGCTGTCTGGCCGGCTGTAAGCTTCTCGCGCCGCCTTCACAACGTGTCAAAAACAAACCTGTAATTGGCCTTATCGCCTGGCAATCCCAATAAAGAATTGTTTGCCGTCTTGCACCTCCATTGCTCCGTGGGGTCCCCCTTAAGGCACAGGTATTGTTCTGAATGTGACGGGGGGTTTCGAAATGCAAAAGCAGCCACATACATGTCTGCTTGTCACCCCCCGTTGGTTGGTGTTTCAGGGCAACCCTAAAAAGTATGCTAAGTTGGAGGGCGCTTTGGTAAATTGGTTGGTTTATTTTTGATGGGCGTTCTGCGGAGTGCCCTGAGCTTTTGGGGGGTCCGCGCCTGCGTCTGGCGTATGCAGCACTTGTCGGCTCCTTGGAATGGATTCTAGATGCTAGAAGATAGCTAACAGCAGATAGGGAGCGGTGAGTGAATCTGCGAGCCATTCCTTTCTTCTCGCCTCTCCATCCAATTCATTCCCTCTAATTCCCTTTCACCTCTGTATCTAAGATATGATTAAGAGGTAAAAAAGGGATAATGGGAAATAACGACTCAAGGAATTTATATCTGTTCGTTACCTCATGTCCTTCCTATGCCTTCACTCCCTAACAATATTTCGCGATTTGGAAAACAATATAAAAATAAATCATAATATTCCAACAAATGTCCTTATTCAAACTCAAAAAATATAGGTCATTTTGTTTTTCAAAAAATATATAATAAATATAATCTAATAAATAAAATATATATATATATTTATCAATTATAATTCATATTTCAATTTTAAAAGTACAATACAAAATTTTAAAACCTAAACATATAATCAAATTTCACAATTTATTAAACACAAATAACATATTTGTAAAAAATAATAATATTTAAAACAATTCAATACAATTTTTATTTATAATCAATAACCAACAAATATATATATATATATATATATATATTCAAAATCCAACCTTCAATTCCTTATAATATATTAAATTTCAATACAATAAATTTAAATAATTCTCTATTTTTCCCCACAATAACCCGAATATCTAAATCGATCTAAATCATTCACCAAAAAAATTATCTAAATGTGCCAAATCAGCTATGCATATTAATCCTCAGTCCGGATCTCAAATTTCAATCCACAACGAGTTGTTTCATCAAAACATATTTGTAGGTATTAATTCAAATAGGCCTCGCCTGGCTAGTCCTTTTCTCTCGACGAGGTGAAGCTCCGTCATTTACCAAGAAATATAGAGTTTGCCAGGGTTGGGCTTAAAATGGCGTAAATGCTTTGACCATCGCCCTTGCCTGGCACAAAATCCCCAAAAGGGGATGCCCAACCCCAGTCATTGCCTTTGTGGTGCCCACAAAGGGTATTGTGGATGCCAAAGCGTCGTGCCGTAGAGTGGCCCAGGCCAACAACGTACTTGGAGATGCACTTTGCCTCTTGAAGATAATTTTCAGCGTCACCAGTATTCAGTCCTTCCTGAACGACAACAACTCACACAAACACTGAAAACCCGAAAACGGAGTGATTGACGGCCGATTCTTGTCTGCGTTCTAAACAGCTCATTAGAATCCAGCTCAAAAGCTTAGCAGTCCATTCCAAATGAAATACCGGTATGGAGGAGCAAAGGGGAAATTCAGGGGCACAGGTTCGCCATTGATTTGTGTGTCCGCTTTTTTTGGGGAACCCCTTTTTGGATGGGCTTGAAGGGAAGCACCTGGAGGGGTCCCAAAAATATGCAACAAGGAGGAAAGAACGAACAAGAGGAGCAAGAACACAAGGATAGTCTCCGGAGATTGCTCAGAATTTTTGCTTTCGGTCAGTCAGCTCACTTCAAGTCTCACACCTCGCCTCTCCAAGGACTCGAAATTGGGAAAGCCAACCCGACGCGCAGCCCTACCGCGTCCGAGTGATCAAGCCGCAGGCCGTGCTAATTAGGGAGCATTTTCCTCCCTCGAACCGAGGGAGGGTGTGTTCCATTGGTTTGTTACCCGAAATGTCTGGGCCAAGTACTGTCTTTTCTTCTTTTGACGCTAACCAGTGAAAAAGCCAAAAGCAAACGCGCCATTTAGCAGGTTTCTTTATTTTGAGACAACCCCCCAAACATTTCTGAAATAGAGGAATGCCAAACAAGGACAACTACTGGCTGCGGTTCAGTTTGCACTCTGGTCCGATACATATTTGCCCCAAACACATGCATGGGAAGTTGCGGATCTATGCCCGCCACTTTTTCGGTTCCAGAAACTAGATAACACACATAGCCATTTGAATCATGCCTCCCTATGGCAGCGGCGACCTGTCTTCGCTTGAATTTTCATAGCAAGTCATGCAGCCAACCAAAAGGATGGCGCACTATAAGGAGAATTCCACGCGCTTGCTTTGATGCCCATCGCGTGGAAATGCCAGCTCCCGACATGAATTCGGCAAGCATTTCGCTGGATCCGCCTTTCTTGATCGTTTTAATCACGAGGGGATCGTCTAATTATTGAAAAGTTCCACTGCAGCTTTACAATGTGCAGCAGAGAGGGCCGACCGTTGACTTTGGATCAGACCTTGCCCATACTCCGCCTGCACAGCAACACGCGTTGCGCAACGCAGGAGGATCATTTGTCAGGCAGACTTTCAAACTGTGCTTCACAAGCTACAAAACGGGGCACCTGGGCTTGTCCATCTTGATGCTCGGGATCCTTTTTGCGGGTCGCTTTCAGGGTTGTGCGATGCCTTTCTTGTGTTTTCGTATTTTTAATCCTTCTTTTTTTTCCGGGTATTTTGCATGGGTTTTCCACTTCAAGACCACCCACCCGAATCTGTCTCGTTGGCTTCATAGCGTCCAGCCTTGCAGGTTCCGCGGCTGAGCAGTGTCCGATGCCTGCCTCGCCGGCTTCTCCGTCCGACTCAATCTTACGACACCCAACGACCATTTAGATTGGGCCCGCATCTTTGAATTGTCATTTTAATTACTCTTGTGGGGGGGAAGAACTCCTTTTATATAAATGCGCATTTCACAACACGCATGGAAGTTGACATTGGGATTCCGCAACAGGAGCATCGTGTTCCAACCATCTGCCAGCTGCGGGCAGGCCAAAATCAAATCCGGGGACTAGGGTCTACCCCACGGGAAAGAATCCAATGGAGATCTGCACATACTAGGTGCTCTAATGGTTCCCTCGCCATCCGGCACAAGAACGCCCTGGTTTCGTAAGGGTAACCTTGCCCCGCAGTCATTCATCCGAAGAGCGCCCCTTTGTAGCAAAGAATATGTGTTTTCCCATGCTTTTTGGTTTGGTGAGATCGGTTGGGTGTGTCAAACCAGTGGGCCTTCTTGAGTTTCCCTTTAAAGCACTGGCAATCCCAAGGGTGCCCTCAAGCGGAGCCTTTGAGGCCAGGACCGAAGGGCACATCGGTCCACCCAGAGTTGGAGGTGAAAGACAAACAGCCAGTCCTCGGTCCATCGGTGCACCCCCCGATCGACGGACATACACACCGCATCGCTGACTGGAGCTGCAGTCATCACCGCTCCCAGGACCAATCTACAATCACCTTTAGGTGCTTCACTCAACATGTGACGGTCAACATTCATTGCAGTGAAGAGGTCGACACTGTTGCTGCATAGAAGCCAGGGTGATTTTACCCTTCTTTTGATGGGTAAACTAATGTAAACCAAAACATACAAGGAACCCAAGAGCTGTCTGTTTATCCCGACTCAAGTCTCTGAGCGTGGCACCATTCTCCTCCGCACTTATTGAGCTCAGTCAGCAAACTCTGCAAATCCCGTAATGGTGTCTCTGCCTGGGATGGGATGACTGAATGTGCGCGACACCTGAACAAATCGTGGAGCCGTTTACGGCACCATGACACCAGCGGATCAAAAAGGCCTCGGATCATTAACCATGCTAAAGAACTTGGAAAGAAACTATGCACCATGGAAAAGCATAATGACCACGTAACCGCAAAACAAGAATAAGAAAAACAGCAAAATAGATTGCCATCTGACCAACATGTGCTATTGTTTTGTTCATGTTTGACAATGAGCCCCTCAAACTGAGGACGCTCCGTGTTGAACAGTTTTGAACACGGGCCCAGGGAAGTTGGCAGGCGGTTGGCCGAACAAGCAGCGACCTCTCAGCCCCAGACTGTGCGCTTCCATGCCAAACCTGAGTCTGACTCGTCTCAGTGTCTTTGGCACATCGAAGCATTGGCTGTAGATCTAGGGAATACCTTCCCCATTCTTTCCAGGGATCCTTCTTTTCAGGAAACCATCAAACACCCAGGGGAAGCAGCCGGTTTTTAAAAGAACGATGGTTGAAAAGAATGGGGAATCAACCCCTAGAGTAGAGTTTCACGCAAATCTTGGTCTCAGTTGCTCTCACATAAAGCTGACATCTGACTGAGCCAACCGCATATGCGCAGCATGAGGGGCAAAATCAGCGCAAACCTTGGGACCACGGTGCAAAGTTGAGTGGAGCGTCACATCGGCACCGTCGTCTTGCCGGCTTTGACCAAACAAAATCTCCTTTGGCAATTTCAAGCATAAGGCTTTCAAGTGAGCCATGAGGCCACTCATTGGCTAATTACTCTCCTGCAAATTAACATCAACCAAACAAACACAGCTGTCTCTTCAAAGCGGGTGCTTTTGGGGTTTCATGTTCTCCAGAAGAGCAATCAACCGTTCCGCCGTGGGATGATGAGGTGTGTGCCCAAACATGGCTATTTCCTTTTGGAGCGCTGGTCCCCAAAAAATGGGTTTTACTTTTTGGCTTCCCTTCAAAGGACACCCTCCCAAAAGGAGGAAGTGCGGCCTACGTTGACCCAAATGCACTCATCTGAGGTGCTCACAGGTGGCTCTGCGGCATGTGTTCCATTTCGTTGATGTAGAGGACTGCCGTAGTCCTCGGCAACCCGTTGCTCGGTGACATTCATCCTCCCACTAAGATCGAAACCAGCAGAAGACCCCTTTTAGAGGAACATAGCCTTCCAACTGACTGGGTGGGAGGGTTTTCGGGTCGAATCCACAACCGAAACCCTCCCACCACTAAGACCCGGAGTCTCAACAGGCGCTTCAAACAGCGGTCTTAACATAGGTCCCGAAACCAATTCACTTTTGGTACTTTGGATTTGTCTCAATGGTGAACCACCTTCAAAACAAGTTGTGTTGGGTTCCTTTCCAACCTGCCCCCCAAGAAACCAAAGAGTACCCTCGCAACAACAGGCTTTTGCTTGATTGAGCAAACAGGGAGTCTGGGCGCTGCTCGCATGAATCCATAGCAAAGAAGCCGGGACAAGCGATGGTGAGCTATCCCGTCCCAAAAACACCCCTCTCGATTCTTCCCCAAATGCTTCTTGCTCGGATTCTGTGGCTTCCAAAACCTCAACAAATCACCCAACTTGACTTCATGGCTATCAAACTTGAATTGGATCGGATTCCGAGAAGCCCTGCTTGATTGGCCCAAGCCCGCGACAAAACGCCCCGTCCCGACATGTGACACATGAACATGTCGCGCGTCGGCCCGACCTCCGACCTGAGGCCTTGTCTCGTTGTTCGTAGGAACGCATTGCTGTGTGCAAGCGATGTACTCCTCAGGGGTCAGGTTCGACCTGGCGGAGCGAGGCAATCAAGGCCTGAAGAAACCTTCTCGGCTCTTAGAAGAAAGTCTCTGGGAAGGGCGCAATGACCCTCCTTATATCCAGAAGGGGCTTTTCCCTTTGGGAAAAAAAAACATGGTTCAAAGTCTTGCACTCTGAAGACAAAGATGAGGTATGCAAATGCAGCATCTCGTTTTTCCCAACATTCTTGCTCCCAAAACATGCAATTAGAATGCCAACCACCGAAAGTCGACGCCTTCTTTCCATGCTTCGGAAACACAATGTTTGATTCTGGACTGTGCTAAAATCTGGGGGCCCTCCAAATGGTTGGTTTCACATTGGTTCCCCTTACAAAGGATCCAAATGGATTCCAGGCCAATGCAAAACTGCACCTTGATGGTCGAAACGGTCAAAAGGCCGAAACAAAACTTCGGCCTAAAGTGATCGCATCCGCCGATCAGCAAGAAGGTGACTGCCTGCCCCAGGTGAACGCCACGGCGACAAACAAAAACGCAAGGAGTATCAAGGAGTTTGCAAGAGCTGGCGTTTCCTTTGACACGCCACGCTGTTTGAGGGTTCTCCGTTTGGAGACACACCCACGTCCTTATCTACTAGTTGGCAATACAGCAACATTGAGCAACACCCAAAACCCGAGCTGACTGTTGGTTCTATAAAGATGGTTGTCAAAGGAAGTTTGGAAGGAACTTATGTAGCGGAACTAATTAAGTTAGCTGTATGCAAAATTGGAATGCATGCGCAAGCGCGTGATCTTTCAAGAGTGCATTGCATACATTGCGGGTGAAACAGGTCGCAAAATGCTGGAGAACCACCTCGGTGGCGACGCCTTTACGGAGGCGGGTGCGGAGCGGACTGCGGGTGGGTCGACAAATGATTCTTACTTCGCTCGTGCAACTCTCGCGGATTTTCGGGGGTCGACCTCGAAAAACCTGTTTTGTCTTCTTCTCCTTGAGCAACAATGCGGACGTGGTTTTCTGCATGTTTCACTTTCGTGGGCTGGAGGGAGAGAGAAAGAGCGAGAGAGAGAGAGAGAGAGAGAGAGAGAAAGAAAGAGAAATGGAAAAAGACAGGGAAAAAGAAAAAGAGAAAGAGAAGGATAAGGAGAAGAGAAGCAGACAGAGCAAACAAAACGAAGAAAACGAGGAAGAGAGAACACAACGAGAGAAGAGAAAGAGGAAAACATAGAGAAAGAGAAGGAGAATGAGACAAACATAATGCGTGAGAGAGATGGGGAAAACGAGCGTGCTGCAAAGACATCTTTGAAACTTCTGTCCTCTGGCTCCCGCCGGCTTTACAGGAAAAAGGTTCACATTGCCCTTACTGCAGCCCTCATGTTCAACCAAATAAGCACCAAACAACCTGCCAAAATGGCCCTGTTGGGACTCTGTTTGGGCGGCACCCATAGATGCAACAGGAGTACCGGTCTTTCTTGGACCCCTGGCTTGCCCCTGCTCGTTTGGCTTGGTTCGGACCTTACACGTACCTTCCTCATTTGCCAAAAGGAGCTGGGGGTCAAACGGTCAAACCCCCAAACCACGAATCCACCACCAAGCAAGGGGTACCTTAAACACCTTAAAGGCAACATGTCAGAGAACACGGGACACTCTGCTGCCAAGGGAACCCCCCCTCAAACTGGAGCCAGCTTGGGGTCTGTTTTTGTTTTTGTTTTCACACATGTCATGTCATGTCTCTAAGGGGAACCGCCCAAACACCTGCACATTTTGGGGCTGCCCCTTGGAGACAAACCACTTGCTCGTTTGCACACTGACCATCCAGCCAGCATCACTTTCTCCAGGGCCTCCTTTGGCCAGGACACGACCTCTGGGAGGTTCATTGCCTCAGCCATTGAACTCAAAACGGGTCCCCTCTCCCGCCTGGCTGAGGGTAGTTCGGTCTCCCATAATTTTTGGGCAGGACTTTTTACAAGGCGAGACTTGTCTGGGGCCTCCCAAAATGATCTGGAGAAATCTCGCTAGGGCGAATGGCCTTCCCCCCAACCCTCAGTAGATGATACCGCTGCCTACATGTCAACTTACCCCTGTCCCCATTACA
Source organism: Effrenium voratum (assembly GCA_963377175.1). Classification (NCBI taxonomy): domain Eukaryota; class Dinophyceae; order Suessiales; family Symbiodiniaceae; genus Effrenium; species Effrenium voratum. The sequence goes on along the minus strand of CAUJNA010003471.1, from coordinate 361,128 downwards.
GCCGTGGCTGCAACCTACTTATGTGGGATGAGGCGAGCTCAACGCAAAGCTTTGGTCAGGGAAAGAAAAGAAACCACAAACCGGTTGAACGTTTCTTCTCCGTTAAACAATGGGGACCCCCAAACTTGGGACCGCCAAGTCTTGGCTCATACTCAGTCTACATGGCAAAAGAAGGACTCAAGCACTGCAAATTTAGGTCCTGTTTCACCAAAACCATGCGGGGCGGGGAGGGGGGGGGGTTAGTTGGTGGCTCTGAAGCCGAGAGCACAACAAAATTTGTGTTCGGAGTCGGAGAGATGATGATGTGGTGCATGATTTGGTGCATGATAGGCCAACTCTGAACCTTCTGAAATAATTTTTCTCAAAACTCCCTCTGAGGAGTTGAAGAAGCATCCTGGTGCCAACTTCCCATTCTGTGAACCCCATCTTTAGTAACCAAGTGAGCCACTTTCGGGACCTGGAACACTCAGGTCCCGACCCCTGGCTTCGGGAAATGTAAGGAACTCGCCCCATGTCCTAAATGTACCATTGACTCATCACATCTTGAACCCTTGTAGGTACCCTCAGGCGACCTGACCTCAACAACCAAAACACAGAAGTGGAGGCTGCGACCTGCAAAATGGTATCCCAAAAACCACCGAAACGGGACTGAAACGGGTGTTTCTCAAACTTAGGGGGACCTTCAGACTCTCTCCGGGTGGTTGGCTTCGCCTCCGTTGGATCCCCGGGCGCATCCTCCGTTGATGACCACGGCCGGAGGCAATGCAGTGCCAACCGCCTCCCAAAGCTTCGGCAGAACCACCTGCCCACCTGCGCCGCAGGTCTTGCTGTTTTTCTCCCCCAAAAGCCTTTTGGGTCTCGGGTCTCTCGGATGGCTCAGTGGTTGGGAGCGGTTCCGGGCGAGGGGTCCGGATTGCGAAAGGGTGCAAAGGGGGCTGCTGTTGGGGATACCGTCTGCGTTTGGTTTAAGGGGTCTGGGCGAAAGGAAATGATCGGTCTTGATCGAAGGGGCCTGAAAACATGTCAAGAGGAGGCATCATTATTTCTTGCGGCCAATTGGAGGATCATAACAATGTAGGGGCTTTTTTGGCACCCAAGCCGAAAGAGTATCGCCAAGCGTCCTGGAACCTGCCCAGAACAGGAATCTCCCAGCCCCAAACTATGGCTACGACACCACTGACGCTGTTGTGGAAAGCAGAAAGCCCCGAATCTTTGAGCTAGTTGCCCCTTTCTGTGATACCAAAGTCGCAATCCGGTATGCCTGCGTTGTACGTAACTTTAAATTACTTCAACAACACACATGCGCACAAAGTGGCCCTAAACCCCCAACTTTCCGCAAGCATGCCTTGTCTTTCGCAGGTAAATAGGCTTTATCGAATTGAATTTCGGAAGTCGAGGCGAGGTACAAGAACAGCTCATCAGAGGGTATGTAAGTGCCCTTGAGAGGAAACGAACATGAAGTCGCTGACATGCAGCTAGATGGTCACCGCCCTACGGAATTTGACGGGCGCCTTCCCCCCAAGACAAAGACCAAAGCTAAATTAAATGGGTGTTTCGTTCAGGGAAACAAAAACCATTTAACACTTTGAATGATTGAATGGAAATCAAAGGACATCAACCATTTGTGGGAAGCCCTTTTAGATGGTGTTTGAAGGGACATCAACAAATACAACACACATATTGCGGGACGTTGCTTGCCAAACACCCACCAGGACAGTAACCATGTGTCACGTGGGAAGCTGGTTTGGTTGGTGTGGAGAGGAAAGTCAAAAGGAAATCAACCATTTGTGGGATACCCTGTTGGCTGGCGCTGAAAGGGACAAATCAGCAGGAAGCCCGCCTTTTTGCTCCCAGCGGCCTACCCTCTCATGGAAGTCGTAGGCGGTTTCAAGACTGTCTCCCCGAAAACCCTTCTGTCAGCTTCCTCAAACAGGAAGGGACCCAACCGCCAGCGACATGTCTGTCAGCTACCCAACTTTAAAGTTGCTTAGAAGGGCAGCTTTCTCAACCAAACTTTCCCGATCCAAAGTGACGGGTCCCTTAATTCCAAGTCGCCTCGAGAGCCCACCACCAAACCTGGCGATTGCATCCACGCTCCTTGACTCGGAGTCAAGGACCTACAAGTGAACCACTTTGTCGCAGTAAAGTACGGGAAAAAAAGCAACATGCAACATCTCTCGCGCGATTGGCATGGACCCGCAACAACAACCTTAACGCAGCGGAGGAAACAGGTGAAAGGCTTCTGGCAACTAGAGCCGCATTTTGGCCAGCCAACCTTGTCAGCTGCTCCCTGAAGCTCAACATAACTCCCTCCCAGAAGAAAAAGCAACAGACAAATCAATCTTAAGCTTCTTTAGATCGAAATGAGGGACCGATAGCCCGCTCATGTCGGTCCTAGATCTTTGCTCATCTTGGGTCCTAGTCAGCTTTTGGGCCTTGGACGTGTTCAGCCTCATTTTGGTCGTAGTTTCAAAACATATATACACACCGACACATTTTCGTCCCAGATGTCCTAGTCAGGCACGCTGCCAAATCCGAGCGATCAAACCAATCAAACAGTGATGCTGCACCCCAAGAAGGTGGTTGAACCCAAAGGTTGGTGCTTAAGGCATGGAAGGGCACACCTCGAACCACAAGGAACGCCCAATGCTGAAAGGTGTGGGCAGATACGCCCCTGCAAATTGAGATGGAACTCAAAAGGGGTTCTCAAAGGAGCCTCCGCTGGAAAATGTGGGCTTGGGATTGCATGTTGATCTGCAGAAGAGCAGACATGTTTAACCCACCATTGCTTAAACAATATACTTCAGGCGTCCCTTTCAAATTTCCCTTTAAAAGGGCCAGGGGTTGGGGTTCAGTTGCAACACCTCTCCTGTTCCAGGTCCCACAAAACAGGCCGGCAAAGCAGTCAGCAAGCATTGCATCACCCACAACCTGCAGATTGCTCCGTGACAGGCCTAAAATCTGGGCACCCAAAATTAACGACACATTCTTCACTTTAAGGGGGAGGTTCCCTGATGTCATCCCCGCATCCACTGTGGCTACGATTTGCTGCATAGCGGGACTTGTAACAACGATGAGATCTGAACTTTGATTGGTGTGCAGGTGGAACATTTCTAGTCGTGTTTGTCATCATCTTTACGACGCTTCGACGCTCGATTTCTGCGTGCTGCCTGGATGGTGCGGCTTTCGCTTCAAAGCCCTTGCACAGCGACATAAAACAGCTCACATTGTGAGATGCGCGTACGGAATCGAGAGAGACACAGTGCCTTTGGGTCATCTTTCAAGGGAATCGCTGTTCATTGCCCCACCTTGTTCGAGGCTTGGACGTTTTCCTCTTGCGACTTTTGCTCGTGCATGGTTAGCATGACAAACCAAGTCAGCGCTCAATTCAATGAGGTTTGCGAATTCAGAACTCCGAGAACTTATGGCATGGCACCCACAGTAAACCTTCACAATCTCAGTCTCACATTCTCTCAAAATCAAGATAGACAATTGTCAAGTCACAATCCCATGATCGAAAATTGAAGACAATCGCACGATCACGATTTAATCTGCCCAGTGCCGCATTGCTTCTCAGAAGTCGGGTCAGTCCCTTGAAGCCTGGTGATGTTTAAGCGACCTCTTTTGAAACGTAGTTTTGTTTAAGCCACCTCATGATTCCAGTGTTCTCTTTCGGGCACCAGGAGCAAAGCAACAAACAGTACGCGAACCGATCCAAAACCTTACGAACCAACCAAAAAAAACAAGAGACCCTCTGTATATATATATACATGTCTTCCACCAAGTCACCCCAAATCAAGGGACATGTATATATATATATATACACATACAGTTTATTCCACCAAGTCCCCCACCCAAAAAAACAAGCCGAGGTCCGCGCATCCAATGCAAAACTGGAAAGGTTCGGGGCAGGTGCTCCATGCTGCCACGACCTAAGGCAAAAACTCGCCGGTCGCTTCGTCGGAGTGGGCCCAACGGGTATGGGTCAAAAATAGGTACCCAAAATGGAACCCTGGCAAGTGGGAACATGGACCAAATTCTGTGGTCCCCTGGCTGATATAATTCTGACCCACACCCAAATGGCTAATTTGCCCTCCCTCCCTCCCCCCAAAAAAAGGAAAACACAAAGACGCCCAATTTCAGGGCTGCGGTTGAAATGAAATCCACGAATCTATGATACGTTTGGCCGAAGCCCAAAGACATGTTCCCCCCATATGAAGAGGGGATTCCCAAAAGTAGCACAGAAGTGCGGATAAACCCCGCTCAATTTGGCTTCCCCCCCAAAAAAAAGGAAAAGCACAAAAACACGCGGCGCGCACATGGGCTCGAATCTCAATGAGGGGCCCTTTGAAGGACATCAGTTGCATGAGGGTTTTTATGCCCACCAACCCTTTTTATCCGCTTCCAGGTTCATAGCCACTTGAGTCTGGCAACCATCTTGGGGGGCTCTTCTGTTTTGTCTCTCCCAATCCATGGAAGTGATGGAAGGGGCCTTCGAACACTCCGCAATTGTTCAGATCCATGTCCGCTTGGATGGATAAGATCTACTTGGCACCAGATCCTAGGCTGCATATCTCACAGTATTCGTAGGGTTTCACTCATCCCAACCATCAGCACAAGGACAATCGCTTCCCAATCGGTTCCCATGTCAACATGGCGGGAATTCAGGCATCGAATGCCTTCGTACTTGGCATCCTAGTTTAGTCATGCGGTCTCACACGAACGGCGTCGACAAACCAGCGATGACAGGCTTCAAAGTCGTGGACTCTGGATAGGCGGCCTTGTCAAGAGGATGATAGTCTTCCAAACCCCTCTGCCAGCCCCTATAATTGTTGCAAAAGGGATATAATATATCTTAAAAGAGGATTCCCCCCCTTTTGGATGGCTCTTGAAAGGAACCAACATCAAGGCAAGCACCTTACACCCATGTTCAACAACCTGAATCCGCATGAATCACCATTTGGCGATCTCCAGAGGCTTAAGCCAAGAAATTTGCTGGACTTCCAGAGGCTTAAGCCTGCAATAAGAGGGTTATGAATTCTCAGAAATATCAGAAATGCTGTGGGTGGACGAAATCCTGCACCAATTTGAAACGATTGGAAACCATTGTTTGTTGGTATTTACAGGGGAATCATCATTCCAGGGTCTCTTAGGTGGTGCAGGATTTCGTCCACCCACAGTAGGGTTTGCAACTGGGGTTTATTGGATTTCAAGAGGGCTATTCATTCCCAATAAATCGGGTTTGGGTTCACCCCCTGCGGCAACCTTTCGGCGGTCAAGCATCCTCGATTCCTTGGCTCCCCGCTCTGGATACCTGTCGTAGGGTGCCATAGAAGAGCCTAAGGTCGCGAGCGACACGCTGAAGTGCCGCATGGCAATCTTGGCAGTTTAACAATTGGGGGATACCGTTAAAGCCAGAGACAAACAAACCCACTCAACTTACGTCATAGCTTGCTCGTCCCCCCCCCCCCTCACCAGAAAAAAAATACAAAAGGTGAGCTCGCCATAACACCTAGCAGCACGCACATTGCATCTGTCTTTGCACGGACAAACTTGATCAACATTGCACATTCCACAAGGACAGGGGGAAATCGGGTGGGCCAAATATGTTCTCCCAAAACTTTTGGACTGCCAGTAGTTTTGGGTCATTTGTATTCTCAGGCGACCCCAATGTTTGTCTTGAACCAGAAGCTCAGATGCCACAAACTCAATAGCTGAATGTCACAACTTCTTACGGACAAATGCACAAACCCTCAGAAGGCCGGCCAAGGAAACATTGGGCTGGCCTCCTATGTCCTCCCTACTGTAGACTATCGACCATAGTTGTCATTGATTCATATGGGTGTGGGTCAAAACCAATAGTACCATTTTGGGGTAGGTGCACCACCCATTTTAGTCTATTTTAGTGGGGATTGGGATGGTCACTGGGGGTACGGGATTTTGACCCATAGCCATATGGGTGTTTCTCAATATCAGGGACCCCATCCAGGTGCTTGTATGTTCTTCTGGTTTCGCGAATCGTTTCCCTTCCAATACCACCCCATCATGGTAGCCAAAAAATAACAAGTTCCCCCCCCGCCCGAAATTGAAGCCATCCCTCACAAATACGTACCAACCAACCGGGGCTCCCTTCTTTCGAGAACCTGAGTCGGATTCGCAAAGCTCTGAGCGCTCAACCCAGCACTTCAACGCTATAAGTCATACTCTGGCCTCGGGGGCGAGTAGCCGTCACGTTCGGCGACGACTTTTGCCCAGGTTCAGCCACTGCTCTTTGTCGAAGCCAGCCATTTCCCCCTGGGTTTTTGTTGTCGTTGCATTTTTTGGTGTCCCGTCGTTTTCCCTGGAAAGAAGGATTTCTGGGAAGAATGGGGATACCCCGAGAATGGTGGGAGAATCTGACTGGAGGCCCCAGTACTTGGCAAGTTTCGTCAAGGGACGTTCAGGTGGGTTCCGTGCTAGTGGGGAACTGTTAGCTTGGTGCAGTTTCATGCGCTCAGATTCATCAGCCCAGAATAAGGGCTGCCCAACAAGCAGCGCAGGATTGATGTGATAAGGGACATATTACCTGGGCTAAGTCTAGCTTGGGGAACTCAACAATGGAACCCTGCTTTAACCTCAAAGCCAAGACGTCTTGGTTCAACTCAGGTCACACAAGTTGGTCCCCTAAATGACACGTCATTGCTGGATCAACCACATAGGATCTCTAACAGAAGACCTTCCAAGTCGTCGTATATTAGAAAATCACGAAGCCTGGCTTGCCCACTGTCTAATTATATTTTATATCTCTCTTTTTTGTTTTCAAGGTTTACGTCTTCCTCCGGTTCATTCGTTTCCCAGTGACGCCTAAGGATTGATTCCGCACACCATTTGTGTCTGAGATCCACCTCTGTTTGCCCGGCCTCACCTAGAGATTAATGGCCGGTCATGTTTGATTCCGATTGAGAAAAGACTCAGCAGCAATAAACATGCAGCGTCTACAACAAGGGCTCCACAAAAGATGCAATCGCAGCACGATCCTCCAACAATCCTGTTCGGAATTCTGGGTGCCAAATAGGTTGCAAAGTATCAACACAAATCCCGTCTCCGGTGTTTCTCGTGTGGTTTCCCCTACAAACAGTACAGCACCCAAAAAACCGTACGCTGACTCTCCCGAGCCCGGGGCTCAATTCCGCATACACGGCTCCTCAGCTCGGAGCTCATGTGAGTTCTCATGTGGCAAATGATGGGACCCAAGGAATGGCGGGTTTTCCCTTTGAAACGACCCCCTACTCCAAATACCCTCTTTTTTGGGGTGTGATGTCGACCCTCTACTAAAAAAGGAGGTATTTACCATGGAAAACCAGGTTCTACAAAAAAATCCCTAGAAAAAGGTGAGTATTTGGAATTTGGAGTAGGGGGAATCTTTAAAGCATACCTTCAAACAAAAACACCATGCTTCTGCCTGATGCTGCACACGAAACAAAATCCTTTCAAGGGACCAGGAAACCATCCCTTTACCCACTTGAAGACCAATCCTGCATGTAGCACCCTGGCTGATGGTAACGCTTCAAGTCCAGCCATAACCGTACCCGCCACGTTGCATTCTGGGATTCTTGTGAACAGCAAACGGCACCAAACCCCCGGAAGAAATGGGGTCCGTTACTTGGCCGCTTCGGTTTGCTTGCATAAGGGCTTATACACCCAGTTAACCTCATTCATGGGATGGATCACCCCCTTGAAATTGCCAAATAGAGGCGGCCAAGTAGGCAAGCAGATTGGCATGGTAGAAGTGTTTGACAACAGTGGTTATGTAGTTGGCGTATACAAACTTGCTAACACCTACTCTTAAGTTGTCGGCAATATCCATGGTTCTAAGTGGGGAGTGGTTGATCAACACAACTGTGCGACTGCGAGAACTACCCGTCTTGCTGGTTTTTCCTTCGCAGTGCCATGGCCCTTTTAGTGAAACCCAGCTTAATCTTGTGCGAACCGATCTTGGTACCCAATGCCTTTCAGGGCAAACCGGAAATGAGGAATCCAGACCTTCATCATTCTTGAGCTCGGTTTGCGCCTGAATCAATGAGCTCCGTGGAATTTGCGCAGGATGTGTGAATTTGGCGCCTTGCAGTGGACAAAACTCTGCAGTTGGGATGGACAGGGGCTGAGCTATTCAACCACCAATCCCAACCATATTTTATCCATCCACCGCATGGTTTCCTCAGGGTCAGAAGGCGGCTGACTGGGGATAGATAAAACAAATCAAGGATTTGGACCCCGCCCCCCAAAAAATGGGCGGCCTTCCTATTGGCTTCCCTTTCAACACCCCAAAACGTGTACCTTCCGCCAAGAACCACTCAGTTGTTCAGTGACCCTGGAAAAAAGGGAACCCTTTTGCGGGAAGACCATTTTTAGTGGGGCAGCCACCAACAAAAAAAAGATGAAAAACGAAAAGAATTGGTGGCACTGAATAACTGAGACCACCACGTTGCGGCGGATCCGCGGATCCGATCGCTGGGTGCCCCGGCCGTTGGCTCGTGTCCCTGCGCCCGGGGCCACTACGATGACCCGCTTCCGAGCCGGCTTCACGGGCTTCGGCCTGCGACATCTCCGCGGCACTCCGCGCGGGTCGCGGCCCATGGGAAAACGCGTGGGGGGTTACCTCTATGGTCGACTCAGACCTAAATCGGTCTTCCCTAAACTGGACTTCCAAAATGTGGTCCCTCAAATTTGGTCTTGCTTAAATTGTTTGAAGCTCAGGAACTCTGGGAGTATACATTGTGAATTGTGACACTGGGTACATGTGCCATGTTCAAAACTTCTTATGTCATGGGCATGGCTCCCTCAATAAGAACCCGTACACATCATTGTCCTCTGTTGCAAGCAATCAGAACCTGTGTACTGGAACCCGTGAACGGGTCCGCACGAGGGGGGCTCCGGTTCTTTTTGGAAGGTTTCTACGCTTCTATGCCTGGTTGCGCGACTTACACATAAGGATTCTAAGGACCCTTCCGGGCAAATTATTCCAATTTCACCCACTAGAACCAACCAGACCTTCAACATGAGCAAATTTGTCATCTCAAGGTGAGCTCCTGATTTAAGACAAGGTGTAGATCCTTGCACTGGTGGTTTAAAACCCCTGCGTGTCTATCCATACCCGTCAAATTTCCTTGCGATTTCCTGAACGGCCCTTCTCTTGGTCTCGAGATCAAGGTAGCTCGTAAAGAGGGAGGTTTCCGCAGCTCAACCAAGAGCTAATGGGCCATCAGCCAACCTCGCACTCACTTGGAATGAACCTCAAACATGTCATTTATAGGGGGTGTTCTGTGAACCCAAGTTGCTGAATAGGGTGTGAGTGTGTGTGTGTGTGTGTGTTTTTGTGTCTTTCTCCATACTCAGAGCAAATCCTTCACTTTGAGGAAAACGTCCGTACTCTCCGGGTCAAAAAGGTTCGCTGACAGTGTTGCTAGCACACACCTCCATACTTCCAACCTTCCCAGAATGGTGCTGACACCCAGACCCCAATGGCCACGGGCAAAAAGGGGCACCCATTGTTTGGTAGTTGACTCGGAAGGGAGACCGCCCTCCAAAAAAAAGAGCAAAAGGTCACCACTGGATGTCTGGAATGGTGTTGACACTAAGCCCCGGGCTTCACAGACAGTGATGGCGATGTGATCGGACGCTGCGCGCGCGCCTTTCGAGCAACGGGAACTTGGTGGGAGAAAAACTCCGTATGAGTCATGGTCGACATCACTTGCGCGCAATCTTCACCAAATTTCCGCACACTTCCATGACACCTAGTAACCCCCGAGAAAGGAAAGCATCTTGGCACATTTTAACTAAGAGGTTTCAAGCCCATAGTACAGAATTCAAAGAGCGACATTTTCCCCAGTGGAGAGGCCAAGCCATGCTTCCTGGTTTTGCAACTGACCTGGTCCTCCCTCAAAGATTTTTACAGTCCAGGAGCTCGGGGCTCGCATTTGCAAGAGGGCTTCCCCTCATTTTGGCCTCTGGGTTCCTCCGAGGGATCAGCCTCTGGATATGTCCACCAAGCCCCAAGCCCCAAGCCGTCGCGCCTGGGTGTCCGTCTTGGGGCGCCGAAGGGCTACTCGCACCTCAGGCCATCGGATCTTTTTTGCCGGGGATTTTTCGCTGTCAAGGGGCGCTCACAGGGGTCCTTGGCCTTGGTTCTTGGCAAACATCTTTGACAAAAGGGTCACAAGGCAACGGTGCTTTGAGGTAGGCCTTGTTACACATATAATTGCAGTCTACGTATTGGTTGCCCCAAATAGAGGCTGTAATCAAGGTTCAAGATGCATGTTCTTCCTGTACAACCAAGCATCTTAAGCTGAACGTTCTGACAGCGCACATCAAATGCTCTCCAGACTCGAGCATCCAGTTAGGACTGGTCTTCTCTTTGGGTTCGGATTCCGTTTTGGTACTTGACCACTTAGCACATGCACATAACTAATGCCATCCACGTGGATACAGATATAGACTAAGACCCGGCTCAACTCGCGGATCCTGTGCAGCAGGATAACCAACAATCCTGTCAGCGAGTAAGTTTTAAACATGGCCAGAGCCTGTAAATCAACATCAAACTCAAAGCCGTCTGATTTTGGGGCACCCCTTCCATAGCTCTTCTGGTCAATTTGTAGGGGGATAGTGGTCACTCGGCTGGTCGATTTCCAACAGGTCCTGTAGCTTTCCCCCTTTGTTTCCGTTTCAATTGACAACGGAAAGGTATCTCGGTATCTCGAACAAAACTCTCCCTCGAGGAATTGCCCTGGCCTTGTGGGCAGTCTTCTCATCCCGCTCGGGCAAAGCATCCAAAGCCCTGCGCTGCGCGACATCATCCGCTTGCGGAAGATGTCCCTTGTCTCAAATGCCACACCCCCATGACTACTCGCCCACTTAAAAGGGATTCCCTTGGTGCAGAAAGTGGCCCCAAGACCGTATTTTCGACGACCATGTCTCCAATTTGTAGTTCAATTGCTTGTTGCGAGTAGGGAGTTCCCGAAGCTGACCTTCAAACCGCACTCCAAATGCGTAGTCTTTCAACGTATTCTTCACGATTCGCTTGAAATGAGAGCAAAACATGATTAGCCAACCAAACTCGACCCTCTCAAGGGAAAGCCAAGGATGTTATTTAAACATGTTGTTTAAACAATACTGGGTTAAATACATTTGAGCGGTGCCGAAGATCTGGGGCATAAATCTCTCTACTAACACATAACGTTTGCAGAACCTTGCAATGTACTCGCGGACACGCGCTTTACTTTCGCGGGCATGTGGTTTCTAATGAATCACTTTCGCGGAGCTTTCGCGGCGTGTTTGCTTGACTGGGCCATCAACATGGACCAAGCTGCGAAGCTCTTCCCTTGCTCCATTCTGTGGCTGGATTTAAAAGGGATGTGGGGATCCTTTCAGGGGGCAATTGGAGCTTTCACGGAGCTTTCGAGCCATTCGGCCGAGCTCAAAAGGGACTTGAAGCTGTCCACACAAAATGCACTCTAGCGACGCTTCTGCGGCCTGCTTTTCGAAAACCGCCTTCGCCGCAAGGTTGCGCGGACTTTCGCGCCTTACGTTTCAGCTTTCGCGAGGACTGCTTAGAAGTGCCCCTCAATGAACCCTTTCATGATGATTTGTGGCGTTCATTTAACAAGGAGGCTAGCTGAGCCCTGCTTGAAACCACATGACTCGCTTCAAAGCCAGGCCTGGCAATCCCTGCGTACAAAGAGGAGTAGGTTGGCCTCGGGAATGCACCATGTGACTGAGGCTCACCGAGTCAGGCCTCCCTGGCTATAGGTTTCCATCAGCCAACATATGTTTACGTGTGTGCGCGCCTGTTTTTCTTTCAGACCAACCAAAGGGAAACCACCCATTCTAAGGGTCCGAATCCATATTTTGATAGGCCACTGGAGGTCTGAGCGTAGTTCTCCTCCAAAAAGCTCACTGAAAGGCTCATATGTATAGGTCAACCACAGCCAAGCGCCCGCTTCGTTTCCAACGATTTTCGGTGGCTTTAAACGTCACCTTCCGGCAACGCAAATTTCAATTATGTGTCCTTGCGGGAGCACCTTTGCGGAAGAAACGTAGGCTTAAGTTGCAATGGCCCCGCGTCTTATGAACGTGGCACGATTGGGGTTCTGTGCTTAATCAATTGCTTCAACCACCCTTCTTTCAAAAAAACAATCCTTTCCCTGAGCGAATCATTCGATAGAGTCTGCCCATGCGCTGTTTCTACCACCTAGCATTGAAGTTTATTGTATCCAACCCAAAGTGAATAAGAGGGGTATGTTGATCCCTGCATGTGTATACATACTTGTACAATATATATATATATATATATTTATATATATATATATACACGCACAACTATGTGACTTTGTCTCAAAATCAAGGTCCCCTAAAATTATATGGTTTCCTCTTTTTCCTATTCCACTCAAGTACATATTCGCTGTATGAAACAAACCCTTTTGTATCTCAAGTCGATTTTGCCAATCCACTTGACAGTTAGAAACACAGCATACGCACAAGCGGCCACTCTAAGCTTGGCATCGGTCCCCATGCATTTCTGATGTCCAGAAGGTCCAACTTACATTTCCTCACACCTCAAAGAACTGCAAGTCCGGAAGGCATTCGGTTGCACTGGTCACGTTGCAGCACACAACAGCAAGGTCTACCATAACATGTTCAATCCGTGTGGGGTCGGACACTTGGACTAGCCACTTGGGCGCTGACACTAGAGGCGGCATGGCGAACAATCGAAATCGCTAATGGCGAGAGAAGCGACGACTCGAAGTTGAAATGTCGGTGACCAGTATGTCAACTTGCTGTCTCTGGCTTTTTGCACTTGTCAAGCTTTCTGTGGCCATTCGGCTTTGCCGCTCCAAGCCACTCCTCCTGCGGAACACATCATGCTTGTCTGCGCCAGGTCTGCCAGATCTTCCCATGGCCATCAAACCCAAACCTCCACCTCATAGTGGTCAGGTCGCTTATGGCGGGATTGCCATCGGAGGGGGGAATGGGGCTGTCTTTGACCAAACAAAAAGCGCATACTGAGCTAAGATGAGACCGGCTGCTGCTTCATCAAGCTCATGATTGCTGGGCGAAAATCTGGGAGTGCAACAGACTTGCACATGCCATGGCAAAGGATGCTAATGTCAAATGCGGAGAGTGAGCTGGTGTTTGCATGCAAGATGTCCCCTTTAACCCACAAGGGCCCTTCTTCAACCACGGCCAATATCATTGTGTGCCTAAGCGTGGGAATTTGGTGAGTACCCCCCGATTGCGCGATGGTTTGGTCAGTCTACCCAATGTCATCTCATTTAGTACAGAAAATGACAGCGAATATGGACATGTGGCATAAACAGCACCCCACAAATGGCAGTTTTCCGCAAACCAACCTTGAAAGGGGCGCCCTTAAAAAGAACAAAAACACAACCCATATGGACGGTTGCTCACGGCCTGCTCAGCGGAACTGCTGCAACTTGCGTCTCCTTTTTGGTGGTCTATTGGGCAGCTAGTGCTGCGAGGGCCCCTGGTGAAACGGAGGTTCGCTGCGCGCCTCACTCCCCTTTTGCCTGACTCCAAGCACATTGCGAGGGCTCAGACTGGCGCATGCATCAGGGGGTCTGGAAAGAAAAAAACATGACTTATCCATTTGCAGTAGCAGCCAGGTACCAGCATTTTGTGAAGTCAAATGTGCTGCTGCAAGAAACCTGCTTTGCTTGCCTGTAGGCATTCGTAACTATGCCTATGCAAACACAGTGAAACAACACCGACAGTGGCTTTGCAAAGCCTTTAGCGTCTGAGCTCAAGCAGGTGGCAGTGAGGGTTTATCACAGCACACGAGCATGACTCATTCCAAAGGCCGTGCGAGAAAAAGACAAATTAAATAGGGGGGCCGTTCCAGCTCGATTCGAGCTGACCCTGGCACAAGGATGGACGGGGTCCGGCAAAAAGGTAAGCCAAGAGAAACTCGGGACATGTCTTGAACATGTCTTTGTACCCTTTCTGGGTTTGTTCGAAACCGAAGGCACGCCGATTCCCATGATAAACCCATTTTGACCCTTCGGGTTTGATTGGCTTTTGCTATAGGGTTTCCTAGGATTCTCCTCTAGAGATCACCCCACCTAGATAAACCTCCCTTTCATTTGGCAACCAGCACGTGATGATTGAAACCGCCGAAGCATTTGGGTTGTTGCTTCCAACCAAGAACCTACAAAAGGTGAGTTTCCGCTCGGTGTGTGATGCTTAAGGGGCAACATATCGCCCCAAATCTCAAAAACCCACAGAACAAACTCAAACTCGGAGCCTTTTTTAGGTTGTTTTCAATTGGGAGGTTGATCAACAGAAAGGAAAGAAGGCCACTACCGGAGGTCGAAGGGGCGTGAGCGCGCGCCAGTTGCGTCTCGATGCGGCGTTGGGCCTTTTGCTTGGCCATGAAGTCTTCTTCGTAGCTGGGGTTCCTCAGTCAAGCCAAATACACCACAGCACCCCCTCAATAACTTCTCCACACCCCCGAAACCACCACCCCCAAAACCCCTACCAATTGCCAAAGCGATAACACCCAAGAGAAAAAGGGTTATAAGTTACAAGTCCGCATCTGCTCTAATGATTAAACTATAGTGGATTCCACGTTCCTTTCCATGTTGGTTTGGAAATTGAAACCCTCTTCGACTCCCCGGCACCAATGAGCCAATCGCCAAAGTCGGCCTAGCCACCCGAACCGTCCAGAAAGAACCCCCCAAAATGGTCGGCTAAGGCCAGGGCCTTCCCACTTCCCTCGATCTCCCAAAACCCGCAGGTCAAAAAAGATGTGAAGCATCCGTTCCCCCTACTTGTTGGGGGGGGGGGGCAGGCGGGTTGTTGGCTCTTTTCTAGGACGGATTTGGCAGTGCCAAAGAAGGCTCCGAGTCCGAGCTCCGTGCAAAGAGATGAAGGTGGGCTCCTGCCCGGGTGTGTCTAAGGGGACATTCCGGGGTGGGTGGCTTTCCTTTTGGTTGTCCTTTCCAAACCACACCATGAAGGGTCCCCCCAAAAAAAACACACCCCGGTGCCACAGTTCCCAAGTTCAAACGTTTGGATCTGGGTGCTTCGTTCTGGGTGGTAGGGCAACCAGAGGGGATTTGCAATGGGAACCCATTTTCACGTAATCCTTCCAATTGGAAAACTTGGGAACCGACCCCCATGTCCACTATTACCAAATTTCAGTTTAGCATTCCCCCAAGCTCGATGCTTGGGCACACTTCCTGAGTGGATTGTCCCAAAAAACAGTCGCAGCTTTCAAAACTGCCACTCAAATGCTCCAAAACCAAGTGGCCAAACTCCTCCAAACCTGCTTTGGGTGGCAAAAAACAACGGTCCACGCCCAAGAGCGTGGCTTTTTGCGGCTCCCATGCCCCACCTGTGCGGCTTCTCGCCGCCGGCGCGCAGCAAAGGTTGCGAAGAGGCCCTCAAGTCTGCGGTCTGGGGGGGCGTGGTGTGCAAATCGGAGCATGGCATGAGCTTAAACCAACCAATGAGGCAAAATAGGAGGACCCACAGAATATTTTGACTAAACAATTGGGCCTATGGGTAAATCAGGATTACGAGTCCCCAAAAAGGGGAAATTTGGTTTTCAGATGTTTTCAGCCGTTGAAAAAAAGCCAAGGTGAAAATGAAAAGGTTGCCGAGCCTCAACAAACACCCAGTTGGTGCTTGACGGGGGGGGGGTCAATTTTAACCCGCGAATTGGCTGAACGTGGATGTAGTTCCGCGGGTTTCCGTCTGGCTCGAAGTTCGAACCATTTTCCAGTGCCATTGCTTACGCCATCCAGTTGTCCGAAAGGGCGCCTAAGGACCCCGCCCCTCTTTTTGGGTGGAGGTTTCTCTTTGTGGCCCACAAAGGAAACATCCAAAACACGGTTAAATCATACTTTGGGGCCTTTGGGGACTGGCAAAACGCTAGATTGTTGTGGAGGTGAAATCCTAACATGAACCAAAGCGCGTGCTTGTCTCGCAGCCCAAATTTCGGAGAGTCGGTAGAAAAAGCCAGAGCCGTGGGCAGTCCGGAAAATGGTCCTTGGCTTCAGGCTTAGGCATTTGTTTGGCTCCTGCTGCTCTGAACGATATGAGAAAGGGGTTCCCAACCAGACATGTTGAGCTGAGTTTCCACCCGACTTTGGAGGTTAGTGAGGGATTTATTACCCATTCCACCAACAGTTTGTCTGGCAAAAAAGACACGAACCACGTGAGGTTCCGGTTATTTTCTGTAACACGTTCAATGTTTTAGAGGGCTACCACCCAACGGGATGCAAACGTCCACTCCAAGCTGGGCCCCCTTGCTGCAGGCTGCTCACGAGCTGCTGGAGCTTGGAAGGCTGGGACCTGTCAAGATTTCGAGGCCAATTGGTTGCAAGGGGACGGCCTGCGAATGGTTTCCTGGTGGCTTCCAGGTAGTTTCTGGGTTGGTATCCGTGTTTCTTGCTTCTAGGTTCCGATGGTGCTCGCTCTGGCGCAGGACGCTTGTGCTGTGGATGCCGGGAGGCCTGACGGTGGCGATGAAGCGTCAAATGCGGAGGTGGTTTGCCGGTGGCAGAAAGAGCACAGCCCCACGGTGGGCCCGGCTGCGATGTTTGGGGGACATATGCCGGTAGCAGTAAGTGCCTCGCCTCTGGCGGGCCAGCCCGGCTCGGGTATGAGGTGAGCAACACCGCCCCGGCTCCTTTGGCGAGCCATGCCTTTGGCGAGCCATGAGTGGGGGGTGCGGTATGGTGCCGTAATTCTGGCCATTGGCGAGTCGGCCCGACTGCAACGCCGGGCTCGGCCGGTAAAACGGTGGCGGCGTTCACTTAGGTACTCTGGCACGATGCGGCCCGAGAACCTCATGATGGCGTCCAACTCAAACTACGAACCTTCTAGGTTCCTGAATTCCTGGTTTCCCTTCAACCTGGCACACCGAAATAGTTTCCGAGTATTCACACTATGCTTACCACCATGGTTATAGGTGGTTGACAATTAGTGGCTGACAAACGAAACCATGATTAATACTCAGGGTCAGTTAACCCTCTGTTACGGTTAGTGTCAAACGCTGCTCTTCCCCACCCACGCAAACGGCGCATGATGGGCATCTCGATTTGATTCAGGCAAGCTTGAGGCTCCCTTCGCATCATTTCCCCTTTCTCTTGGCACTTCGCTCGCCTCCACTGCCGGGGTGAGGCATGCCAAAGCGCTGAGCTGCAGCTGCGAGGGAAGGCGCCTAGCGTCGAGACGAGAGGTGCAGCGACTCAGGGCAAGGTGTCCAGAAGTGGATGGAGGTGAAGCCGAAAACAGGTCACAATACAATTAGTCAAAAAGGGATTGAGAAGATTCGAAGCCAATGGGCGAAGTTGTTTCATGTAGAAACAGACAGTGAGATGATACCTTGAAAGGAGCCATGCTTTTGTGATACAAACACATTTCGAACATCAAGGGGGTTGATGTCTACCATCTTTGGCGGTTTTCCTATCAAAAGTCATAGCCAGATGTGGCCAAACTATGGAACTGGGTCAGGATGAGGCCACCCCTGGTTGATGGATAGGGGGTGTCCCCGTTCAGGGGACCTTTCGCTCGGCCCAACATTCACAAAACATCCGCCCGGTAGCAATCCGTGGTCATCAGCTTCTGGTTTGGGGGCCCATGGGCAACCTGGCCTGGTGACGGACAGAAGCACATCGCTCGCTTGACAATTCACAACTTGCTCTCCTCGAGTTTTCTTCTACACGAGAAAAAACAAATACTCAACTGCTACTTGACACGGGCCCCCCCAAAAGAAGATTCCCCTCCACCGGCCTGCAAATGAGAGCTTCCTGGGTTCCATGTTAGTCTGTAGCGGAGTACCCCCAAAGAAGACACTGCCAGTTCCATCTTGTGCAACCCGTCCATTCTGCATCAGTCCCTGCCTGCTCACGTGCTGTACAGCGGGTGTGGCGCGCCCTCAAGGTGCGAGGCAAACCACTGGTGGCGAAACGGAGATCGCTGAGCGTTGACATTTTCCAATGAAAGTGCCACTGTCCAAACCATCAGCTGCGGCACTGCCAAAGTTATCATCTTTTAATGAACTCATGTTTCTTGTTGCCCTCACACACTCAAATTTTCGCGAGGTGAAACGTCGGCACGCCTGGTTTGGCCCATGAAAAACGCGAGTGAAGGGACCTGCTGGGGTCCATGCAGGGATACAGGGACTGATTCACAACAACGCGGTTGTCACTTTGGTGGCCATCCCACAGCTTTCGGCGGCTCGCAGGAAAGTCCACTTGAAGGCTCCCAAGATCTCCCAACAAAAGAAGTCGGCCTAGCCCTCAAGCCTTGCAGGGGGCTCCCCCCTGCAGAGCAGCTTGTTTCAATGCCGGCTTACGCTTCAGGGGCCTTCCGGCGCCGGGCGCGGGGGCGGAGTTGACGCCTCGCGGCAGGTAGAGGCTCGAACGTTCGATCTCGGAAACCGGGGCCACTCATCTGCCAATCCCGGAACGCATATTTTTCGATCCAGGGTAACTGAAGGCAATAGTCTTGCCACCTCCTACTATTCTCAAAGCCCTTGCTTCCATCAACATCTGTCTCGGCTGGCTGAGCAGGGAACAATGGCCCGGCAAATGACGCCTGCCGCTCAAACCTTGTCACCGCTGGTTGTGCAAAGCCACTGCAAACTGTTCATGCTGTTCAAAGGGTACGTGTATGGTCAAACTCAAACATCGGCCTTGGTTTCAAACATCGACTATTGTGTGCACTCCTTCCCATTTGCTTCAGGTGGAATACCATACACTCGGACGTGTACATAGTACCACATCATATCTCCCTTTGAAGCCACCCACGCCCCATGACACCTTCCATCTCTGCCCAGTTTCGGCCAACAGGGTGCAGGTTGGCAACACGTCCAAAGATCACCTGTTTCACCATGGGATACGAAGGCCCCTCCAAAAAAAAGGAAGAAAACCATTCACAGCACTGGAAATCTTGGTCCCAACGCCTCCGCATTCCTATCTGCAGCAGGCTCTGCACGCCCGGCTTGTCCTCTCACGGCAAACCCCCTGGGATCGGTCACAAAGTTGAAGGCAAACGGAATACCACCCATTTGCATTTGGAGGTTCCCTCATTTAGAGGTACACGGGTCAGAAAGAAAATAACCCTCTAAATGACACACCTATATCTCGCGATGGCACGCAGGCCCAAACGTTGCGATAGAACTAGAACCACCAAATGCTGTTCATGATGCCAAGTCCACAGCTGTGGACTCAGGTGATCCCCATTTGACGCTGGGAGAAACGGCAACCAAATCCCCCTGCCGTGGTGCTTGCGCCTTGCGGAGCTTCGCACGGGGAGGTTGTGGCCTGCGCCATCGGCACACGTGGCATCTAACCAGAGCTGACAAGAAACATAGGGTGCGAATGTTAGATGGCTGTGGGTCAAAAATATGGAAACCCAAAATGGCTTGCCCAACATGGACCAAAACCTGCGGTCCCCTGGTGGTTTAATTTCGAACCGTACCCAGAGAAGGACCCACTGGTGAACACCATGTGGGGGATTTCTGTCCGCTCTTCAGGGGGTTCTCTGTTGAAGCCCATGCACTTTGCGGGAGTTGATTAAGTGAAACATCCAACGACAAGCAGCTTCAAGCTCGAAATCCAACGAGGCAATGTCGTTGGTCAAGAATATGATCAATATTCCTGGCTCCGCAAATGACCATGGGCAATTCTCTTTTCCCATCTACTGGGACAATATACATATATATATATAATATATAGATATGTACATATACATATACATATGTATAATATATATATATAGATCATCATTTGTGCGGTTTTCCCCAATGGTCCCATTTCGAACTCCCGCAGGGTCAGCCCCAGTTAGATGCCTCACTTTGCCAGCCTCTGGAGCTCTGCGGCCTCGACGGCCTCGAGTCAATGGCAGCTGGTGCTCAGTGAAACAAATGAGGGAACCAACCGTTTTGGGGCCTTCAAGAAAACCAAAAGCTTCCCTGGAAAACAAATTAAAACAAAAATCCAGTAAGAATAAGTTCCATTTAAAACCAACAAGGGAAAATAACGCATAGTAAATGGAAGAAAGGGATGGTTTACAAGGGTCATTCCCTCCTTCCCTGCCGAGCACCAGCAAGTAAGTAAAGAAGACTCACTTGCCCAAAGGACCTGGAAATAAGAGTTTAACCTTTTGGGGCCACTAACAATGGACCAGGGAAAACCAAGAGGTCAAAAGGTCGGCTTTGAACAACTGAGAAAAACAACAGCAACAACTGAAAAGTGAACAAATGAAACAACAACCACTTTGCCAGTAAAAGACCGACGTTTCTCGGTGGATTGCCCAGAAGTGATTTAGGAAATGCATGCAGGGGTATGCTTCACAGCACACCTCAACATAGCTGTGCTGCACGGCGCATCTCAGCATAGTTTTGCTGCGCAACACATGACGATGTCAACATAGCCTTGCTGCACAACACATCTCAACACAGCTCTGCTTGGGGGCATGATTGGGCTCTTTCTTTCTGATAAACACTTTCGGGATACGTGGGGTGTAGTTGCTGACCCTCTACCTTTTTTTGGGCCCAAAAAACCAGGCCTGCTTAACTCCAGTTGGTGGCTTGGATTGGCTTGGAGTGGTTTCCTGTCACTGCACCCACCTGAAGAGATGGAAAGCTGGGCCCAGGACCTTGGTGCAACTGGGCCCGATGTCCGCCCCAAACTAACAATCGAGCACCAATAACCGGGGAGGGGGGGAATACAAACAAAATGGTGTTTTCCTTTTGCTTTCCCTTTACAACTTTACAGCCCGAGCAAAAAGCGGGGGGGGTTCCCCCAGAAAAAACACACACCCAGACCCACATTAGGACGCCTGGGCCATGGGTGCTTCTCATTTAGGTAGCACCAGAGTCCAGCGTCCAGCCCTCGCCAAGAAAACGCGCTTGCCTCGGGCATCCACATCGAAGCCGCGCTCCAGGCAGTCGGGGCAGAACCAGGACCCTCTTGGCCTTGAGCCGCAGTTGGGTGTTTCTTGAAACGGGCAGACCCTGACATGGTTGGCTTCCTCTTGGCTTTCTTTAAAAAAAAGGAGAGCCACCATTTTGAGAAGCTCCCCATGCACACCCAACCCGGGTAGTTGAAGGTTAGTAGAGTCCCAGCCCGAAATAGGCGTGGCATCATCCATATGGGGCTGGCTTTTGTTGAGGGCACCCTTCTGGTGGTTGTTTGAAAGGGAAATCCAAAGGACCTCCTCTCCCCTCAAAAAACACGGGCACCCACAAAAAAGGACACGCCCATGGTCTTCTCCGAGGGTTAACACGCATGACCAAAGCAGCTTGCCAGCTCCATGCCCGTTCTGGGCCCACTCTCTCAGGTCAACGCACGGTGGAAAGTCCGACACATCGGAAATGAAACGTCGCATTGCCTCAAACACTGCGGCTCGAGTGGCGCCAAGCCATGCTACATATCCATTGATTGCTCCCTTGAAATCCCCAACGCAGTGAGTATGCCTTGACATGCGCGGGCTCACATGCCAGCGAAAGGCCAGAAAACCTATATATAGCACGGGAGACAGCACCACAAAACAAAACAAACACAGCTCTCCCGTTAGTTGATTGGTTAAACTTGTAACTTGTCAAGAAGTGAGAATGAAACAGGGCAGTTCCTCCGAAAGTGACGAGGCAGCAAGTCAGCTCTTCTGAATGAAGCAAGCAACCGAATCCGTCGTTCTGTATGGAAGCCCTTCTTGGGATTGGTGTTGAAGGGAACAAAAACAAACCAAAAAAACAGTTGGGTGCCCCTACTGTCAAGGCCAACAAATACAATAAGCCAATGGTATCCCAATAGCCCGGAACTTTCTGGAACCCTACGGAACCCTCCCTGAAAGCTCCCCCAAACCACCCACAGCTTATCTGGGCAGCGACCCCTGTTGGGGAACTATCATAAAAAAGAAGGAAAAACATGGCTAATTGACCCCCAGCATTGCGAGCTCAAAACAAATTCATCGGTACATCCAAACTCCCAGCTTCGAAAAGCCCATATATGCAGAATGATAATCAGCTAGGACTTGCCTTTGCTGTTTAGTCGCTGTGGGGAACACGACCTACTCTTGCTTGCCAGGGTTGACTTCTAAGCACGTCATGTCATGTACCACTGGTTGCAACTGCCGGGCCGTGAGGGGCTGGGGCAATCAGCCACAACTCGCGGCGGGTAGTACAACATCCCCAGAGAAAACACCAACACATTTACCAATCATGGTACGCTTCCCTGAAATAAGACCGAGAAACACCGACACAAACACAAACACAAGCGCAAACAAGTGCAGACTCGAGCGCGCGCACCCGTACACAAGCACAAGGCCACACACACACACACACAGGCACACAGACAAACAGACACACACAAACACACAAACACACAAGCACACAAACACACAAGCACACAAACACACAAGCAACACCGACACCCACACACCCACACACCCACACACCCACACACCCACACACCCACACACCCACACACCCACACACCCACCCACACCCACACACCCACACCCACACCCACACAGACCTACACACCCACACACCCACACACCACACGCCCCCACACAGACACGCACACACTCACACTCACACTCACACTCACACTCACACTCACACCCAGACACACACACACACAACCACACACACATACACACACACACACACACCCACACACCCACCCACACCCACACACCCACACCCACACAGACCTACACACCCACACACCCACACACCACACGCCCCCACACAGACACGCACACACTCACACTCACACTCACACTCACACTCACACTCACACCCACCCACCCACCCACCCACCCAGACACACACACACACACACCACACATACACACACACACAACACAACACAGCACAGCACAGCACAGCACAACACACAACACACACACACAACACAACTCACACACACACACCACACATACACACACACACACACAACACAACACAGCACAGCACAGCACAGCACAACACACAACACACACACACACAACACAACTCACACACACGCAACACACACACATACACACAAACATATTCACTTTACTTTAACGCAAGAACAACGCTTGCTCTTCTACTCGTTTCTACTTCTGGTTGCACATGTCCCCAACAAACCCGATAATTCTGATCAATTCTGTACCACAGGATGCTGTGGTGCAGGCTTTGTCACACCTAATCACAAATTTCCGTGGCCCCAAACACGGACGAAAACGACGAGAACCGTCGGCTCCGGCTTCGGATGGGCAAGTCTCATCTTGGCCAAGGCACAAGTCCCATGCATACCATCGCAAAGCAATAGCTGTGCTTCATCTCCCACCTCATGACAGAATTTGCGCAGACGATCGATTGCTCGTTCTGGCCAAGTGTCACCAAGAAGTATTCTACTTTCTTTCTCGAGAAACCCTCATTGAGGAATGTGTCTGAGGCTCGAATGATGCATGTGGCAGTTGAACCCTTTCTGCGTTAGCCTTCACGCCGGATTCCTCGAAAAGCTCACTTTGAGTATTGTCCTGAACCATGCACGTACTAAAACCTAGAGGACTGTGCACAATCGTTTTGACCAATGCATGAAGAAAGCACCCGTGGCCTCCTTGCATTTTTCACACAGAGAGATGTCTTCGAACTCCTCGTCCTCCTGCGGGCCCGCCACAAAAACCAGACCGAACGATTGGAGAAGAGGCCCGCGCGCGCGAGCGCGCGAGCGGCTGTGTGTGTGTGTGTGTGCGCCATGGACTCATAGAGGTCATCTTGAACCTGGTAACATGGATCCTGACGTTTCGGGGTCCCAGAAGACTGTTTACCTTTAGGTGGGTTCCATTGGGGAGGGTATCTTTTTCAGGAAACCTGAAGCAAACTCATCCACTTGGTGCTCAAGAAGATCTCCTGCTCCTCCTGGTCTTTACCTCGGCAGCGAAAGAACCTCAGCCTGATGTCCTTGTGGAGAAGAACGGTACCCTTTTCAGCTTGGTTTAAACTTTCTTGGGTGATCCGTTGGACGTAACAAATGGATTCCTTTCGCATGCGGAGAAAACTACCCAAGAGCTCCCTTGCTAACTCTCCCCATGTACTAATTGCCTTTTGTTGGCAACTTAACACTCGAGCAAGAACTCCTGTATTGAAGCGCGGAATTCACCCTCAAATGCCATGTTTGGCGGCTGAGTGTGATGGCAACAAGGGGAAAATTAGTGACTCTCGATCACCCTCGCCGAGTTTAGCCATATGATGAAGGGGCATTGTTTGATGAGGGTTTGACCCTAAGTCAAACGGCAGGCGTTCCTTTGGCTTCCCAACAAAGCTCACCGCCATCCTTCTGACATTTTGTGCAGCACTTCCAAAACCTGAAGTTAGAGATCCAATCAAGTCAGGACCTTAATGTGCAACTTTTGTTTGTTGCAAATATGTGCCTCCAGGCTATTTGTTTCTCTTCATCTATCCACTTGCCAATGGAAGTGAAACTGCCTAAAAATGGGCTCCTGAAAACGTCCATGGTGTCTGGGTTGCTTACAACAATACGGGATCTCTCTGATCCTAATCCGGAATCCGCTGTGAACAACCACTACAAGAAGGGACACCACCATCTGGCAGAAGGATTAAGAATTGACTTTACACCCAGGGATCTGGAACTTGTTCTTTTTTCTTTTTTTTGTATATCATGGCAGCAGTTGCAAAGATCAATTCATTCTTTGATCCTTGACCCACAGTTGCGCAAATGCATCTGACTCGCCGTGCACGTCTGAGCCAGCGGCTCTCAATCTTTGTCAAGGACTCGCGCTGGTTGTCAGCGTACGCCGCCTGCCAACCGGGCCCTTGGAAGGGCGATGCCCAGAATGGACCCCTGAATGGGCGGCGGTTCCTTGCCTCACACAGGGATATGGGGGGAAACCGGGACCCCCAAATGGATGGGGGTTCCTTTTGGCTTCCATTGAAACCAACGCGACAAGGGGTGGCCTGAACAAATGACACACCCAAAAGTGAATTGGTCAGAAGCCCTCTGCAGTTGTGCTTGACACTAAAGCAGTCCAAACCCAAACAAACATCAAGAGCAGGAACTCTTAGAGTGAGCTCCAGTCAAAATGCAGCTAGAGTTGATGTCCTGAGCAGTGCAAGAGCAATCATGGTTTCTGTCAAACAAATATCAGGAATCCACTCTTTCAATTGGATACCTTTCCGTGTTGAATTCTGATGGAATATCCTGGAGCAGCGATTTGCGGAGCCCTCACGAGACACACAGCCAGACAACTGTTTCCCCTGCTTCAAGCACTTCATGCACCAGGAGGACAAACATAAAGCCTATACTAAGTAATTAAAAACACCGACATCAAGATGGGTGTAAATTGCTCTGTGTGCTTGGCTCTCTTTGGCTACAAAGGGGGCTAATCCAGTCCATACAGTCGCGGTTTGCCAGGGCTTTTTGCCCTTAGTTTCAAAGCCAACCATTCCACGCAACACGAGAACCCCGCCAGCCAGAAGAATCGCACTTTGCACTGCGGGCAGCTGTTCTCCGTCTGGGACCACTTCTCAGCCTCACACCCCGAAAAGTCCAACGTCCAGATCCGGGCAAGGAGAAACAAATGACACGCTCTAAACCGTTAACTTTTACACATATAGATGTGTGCATCTGTGTTTGCGAAGTGTCTGTAGGTGTGTGTGCAGGTGTGGTAGAATTGTGGTACTTTCCCTATTGTTGATGTGTGCTTTTGTCACTGTGTTTGCGCGGAGTCTCTGTATGGGTGTGGGCATGTGCGGTAGCTGTGTGGTAGCTGTGTGGTAGATGTGTGGTGGATGTGTGGTAGATGTGTGGTAGATGTGTGGTTGGTTGGTATGTGTGTGTGTATGTGTGTATATGTGTGTGTGTGGGTGGGTGGGTGGGTGGGTGGGTGGGTGGGTGGGTGGGTGGGTGGGTGGGTGGGTGGGTGGGTGTGTTCGTGTGTTCGCGTGTTCGCGTGTTCGTGTGTTCGCGTGTTCGCGTGTTTGTGTGTTCGTGTGTCTGTGTGTGTGGGCGTCTTCTCCTCGAAACAAGTATCCTTGTCGTTTCCCTTTACCCCCCCCAAAAAAAAAGGGTTTCCAACTTTGAGACACGCTCCAGAATGAACGACTGCGAGCCACATGACCACTGAGCTTCTTCCTTGCCTCCCAACGGCCCTCCCCAGTTGCACTTGTTCTATGGCGCCGACGCACTCGTGGTGAAAGACGTGCGTGCAGTTGTCGATTGCTCCAATCTGGCCATATCAATGAATCTCAGCAATGGAATCATCGGTCGCCACATTGCATGATGGTGAACGGTTGAATATGGTTGAATGTCAGTTGAACTGACACATACATGGAACAGGATGAACAGGCATTTATCCACATCAGGTCATGCTTGCCACTCGACAGCAACCAGTTTCAGCAACCAGTTGTGATGAAAAGTCTTGCAAGGACAGCCTTCACTCACCCTTGCAGCGAACCAAGTTACACTTTTTGACTACCCGAAGCTAGACTTAAAAACCCAGGGGTTTCCATTTGGGGGACATCAACCATCCCTGGGTTTAAGTCTATCTTGGGGCAGTCAAACAGTGGAAGACTCTGTATATATTTATATACATATATATTTCGTTCGGTATCACGACTTGCTTAGACTTGCCTGGCTGTATGGATTAGGGAGTGCGGTGCAGTAGCTGCTGACAAGTGCTCTCGTGCCACACCTTCGACTCAGGCTCGATGTGGAGCAAGCATGCCTTGGAGACCGCAAAGGTTTTACCAGACCGGACGGAGGCATGATGTGTTGTGACCAAAACCACGCTTGGAGTGGGGTAAACAAAAACACAAAATTGGGTACACCTCAAAGGTCAAAATGTCATTCGCTTCGGGCAAGGTCGACGTGTCGCTAGTCTGTCCTTCGGATGCGAGACCATCGTGGCACTTGCCCAAAGGACCTAGAAATAATAAAAGCTTGCCATTTTGGGACCTTGCTAAGAGTGGGCCAATGAGGGGAAGATAACAACAAAGGTCGGCTGAGTCGTGCTGCAAAAAGACAAACTGAGGCCCGCTCGCCGCACACCTTCTCCTCCGCGGTCTTGTCCCTCGATACGCTCCATGGGGCTGTTTTTCTTGGGAGTTTAGGGTTTGGTTTGGTTTGGCTTCTAATATCTGTGTAGCACTCCTCTAGACAGGCAAAGCGTCAATTAAATCAGCTCCTTCTTCTGGAAACCGACCTCCAATCCATGATCTAAGCACCCACGGCGCCGACTTGGCCAATGCAAGATCCTAACCCACGTCTCAAGGATGGAGCATCCTGGGAGTTTTCTGGTACCGAGCAAAACATGTGGATTGACAGTTTCCAACCACACATGTTCAACTGGGGAAAGACCAAAGGTGCGCCTCACAAATGCCGGAGCAGTGCTGGTGAGGATGTCCCGCTCAATCACGCGCTGAGTCCTCGCAATGACAAGATACTTTCCATGCTTCACGTGTTAATCCATCATCGGATGGGACACGAAGGAGATATTCACCGGGTTTTAGCAATTTTCTGGAAGGACCCCAGGAACAAACAGACTGCCTCAAAGGCCTAGGACGAATCCAAACTGTTCGCTTGCCACTCAAGCGGTTTTCCTGAAAAGTATAAAGTAATTCTAAGATTTAATTAGGCTCTTGTCGGCAGGATCAGCGCAAGCCATGCCGGGTGGCCAAAGGACGTAAACGGGCAAGCTATGGGTTGCATGTTGAGACACAGGGACCCGCCAAGCAGGAGGTGTCCCTTTTGGTGTTCCATTAAATCACAAAGCCAGGACTGCACTTACCCGGCCGCGTGTAAACAAACCGCGGAGCTTCCAGCGCGGACCGGCCTTGCCCGCACTGCCAGCTTCCGCTTCTTTGGCGCCTCGATCGAGGGACCGCTCCTCAAGCATATTCTAGACACGGCTTGGCTGTTCGAAGTTCGAAGGGAACCCTTGATTGCTCCGAAATGAAAGACAACACCTTTCTTTCTAATAAGCCTTGAGACCAGTCACAAGGGATGTCCATTTTTGAGACCAGCCAGAGTTCTGCTTGGTGCTTTGGTGGCATTGGAAAGCCTCTTCAAAACGGGAACCCTTGGAGGCTTCTAAAAATGTTGAACCCCTTCTGTTGGTTGATAGTCAAGGGAAACCAAGAAGAAGCCAAGCAGTTTAGGGGACCACGACTTTGAGACAAACCAATTTCATCTGCAACAAGCAAAATGTCTGGAATGGCGTTGTATTGACAAATCACACATAATATGATACTAGTCTCTAATCAAACCCCTTCAAAAAATATGGCCCCGACCGGAATAGCTCCCGTTTGCTCATCTTTGGGGGGGGGTCTCTTTACTGGACTTCAGTGCCGAAGGCCGAAGTCTAGACGGTGGCACCGTGTCAAAGCCGCCGGCCCCGAAACGTCTAAACAGCAGGGGGCAGCGGGAAAATCCGAAACGCTGCCAGCTGAGGCATGCCGCTGTGCATTGATTTTGAACAATGATGTAATATACGCATGTGCACCCAGGCCAATAACGCGGTGCTAAACATTCAAGCCAATCCTGCACTAGGAGCACCATACTTTTAGGAGCACCAAGCCTTTTTTTGTTATGCTGGCGACGATTAAGCCAAGTTACCGTAACGGAGGGTTGGGAGGGTGCCCCAACCATTTTCTAGTCCCCACACCCTCAGGGGAACGAACGTCAGGTTCTACCCTCGGCTCTGCCTCAGCAACAAATTGCAATCGGCAGTTGTCTCAAAACTAGGGCTCACTTCCAGTGTCGGCCTTCCTGTTTGTTCCCACGATCCCACAACTACCAGACCTCGACCCCCAGCCAAAAGTTAACGTTTTGCTGGTTGAAAGGGAAACATGAAAGGAAAGCCAAACAGGCCAAAGTGAAAATGGCATGCCTGAGCCGCTGAGTTGCCTGGCTCGGACAAGTCTTAGCTCGTTTACACTTGAATTTACAGAAGGGCCCCGCATGGATGGGTTTTTGAAACATAGGGTTTTGGTAGATGGCTTTCAAACGGGCATCAGGGGACGCTCTCTAAATTTATACATTTTGGAGACTCAAGAGGTACGGCGTCCGGCGGACAGCGGGATCCCCAAACCAAAAACTACTGAGCTCAGCGCCATGGCGTGCGCGGCTGGGAGCTCACGGATCCGGAGAAACGCTGGGTGTCCTTTGAGCTAAGCTAACTATCATATGGTCTCATAATTCAACCGGGTGGGGTACCGCAACACCAAAAAATTGGTGACTCCTAATGGTACCGCAACACCAACTTAGAGAGCAAACTAGCTTCCTTGTATCCCGTTTTGGATCCGGCTTGGTTGCCGGACATCCAGGGAAAGGCCTCCTTTTGGGTGGGATCCCGTCTGCACGCATGCCCCGGAGTGCGATCCAGCCCGCCCATTTCGTGGGCGCCATGCTCGCAGCATTTATGACAATTTGAATAAACATACATTCATATTGTATATTAGGGCCCATACAATGTAAGGGAATACAATTTGAATACATAATACATTATATGACATTTAAGGGCCTAAGCCATTGGGATGCTTTGAAACCAAGTCATGTCTTAATCATAGGACAATGTGTATCTAAAATCAGTGCGCCCTGGGTGTGAGTTGTTTAAAGTAGGGGACGCTTTGATCAGCATCATTTCGGTGCGGATTCATGTCCACCAACCATTGAGGTGGTGCTTCGACCCATGGCTCCTATGACGTTGGTTCGGTTTCATGGCCATTCTCGGACAACCTTCACACCTGCAGGGCTGGCGCGCACATCTGACAAACGTGCTGAGTGAGCGTGACAGATCCGACGCGCCAAAAGTGAATCTCTGCTGGTCAGAACGGAACATCCAGGTGCAATATAGGGCAGAAGCGCAAAAAGGTAAGTCTGGCAATGGGATGTACACATCCTATGACCTATTGGTATGGGAGAAGACACCACCGCCGCTACACGAAACGTCCTCATCCAGAATCAAGGCCGCGAGTGCCCATGAAACAGTCAAATTAATTGCTGTCCATCGCCATGTTGGGTCTTGATGCATCACAATAACCCCTGTTTGGTCGCAACATTCTATTGCCCAGGCTATTTTGGTGGGACAGTGGACACTCTAGTCAACGCACAGTTGACTTCTCATTGGGGAAGATGAAGAACAGCCAAATTGGCAAAACGGGCTAAAAACCGGCTCGTCAAGTCAGGCAATGTAATGTGATGCGGGGCATGGAATGTATGGCGGCACCCATGTCAATCCCCCCGCCCGTCGAGACTGTGAGACCCAACCGAAAACAGCTAAGGCAGCCTTCTGGGAAAACAACTGCCACGAAGGCAGGATAGTCTTTGCGAACCTTGTAAACCCTTCGTTCTGCCCCTTTGCGTGAACACCCCCAATCCGTCGTCTAGACGTTGGTTTAGCTCCCAGAAGGACACGTGTTCCCTAGACGCCTCAAGCCGGCGATGGGTCTCAAATGCCGGGCAGGCGGACATTTTTTGGTTCTGTATTGATATTTCGCGCTCGTTTTTCTGGCCCATGGCCGTGGAGTGAAACAGGCAAAGGCAAGTCTGCGGAATGGCGAGCTCCGGCAAAAGGTAATCAGCATGAAACCGAGTTCAGGGGCATGACAATTCCCAAATTGCATAGGGCACAACGGAACACCCGTTTTTGATGGACATTGTTGCAAAGCCTGGGTTCCCGGACAAAACCCACAAGCTGAGAGGAGAAACCGCATCTCCAGACATCCAACGCCAGGCCTCTTAAGTGCTGAAGCCCGTGCCTCGTGTTGACGGAATCCCAGAATCTGCTCAAAAACCAAGGTCAAACACTCGCGCCACAAGCCTGGGAAAGGTTCAAAGGATTGACCAGCAGCTCGGATCCCGCTTTCTCGCTTCTGTGCCCACTTAAGCGGCCCTCGCACCGGACCATTGGCACTTTCGGAGCCGGGTCCGTCAGATCCAGCCACCCAACCTCAGCTCGCGGACCACAAGCGACTCTTGCCGGTGGGCGGGTCTTTTCTTGAGGGTACCCCTCTTTTGGGGTTGGCTCCAAGAAAAGACAAACGAAAAGCCATGGTAAGTTTTGATTCGGGTCCCTTTCACACATACCTTAATGTCCTCGGACTCAATGCGTGGTTTTCCTTTGAAGGATTTTGAGGAAAACATACTAACGGATCTGAAAATAGGGGCAACCCCCACAATGGGCAGTTCCAGTTGGCTTCCAAATGGCTTCCCTTCCAAACTTTGGCCCCAAAAGGCTGGCCTGAAAAAGACAGACCAAGAGAGATTACTCAGATTGAGGGATTGAGGGATTGACACACAGGCACCGCACATTTCTCCGCACCAACCTCAAGTCGTAGTGTCAGGCCGGGTACCCTTCTCAGGCTTGAGGACCCTTCTCAGGCTGGGAAACATGAGGGTTCCTCCCGTCGCCATCTCCCATGAGGCCATGGGTCAAAAACCAATTCGTACCCCCAGTGAACATCCCAATCCCCACTATAGGTTCTAAATTGGGTGGGGCACCTATCCCAAAATGGTACCATTGGTTTTGAACCATGGCCATGAGACAAAGCCACTTGCCGATGGCAACATCTTAGCGTTCCGAGGGCACCGGCCACGCTACCCCAACAGACTCATTGGTCCGCTGAGCTTTCAGCGCATTGCAAGGGGACAACCAGGGTGCTACAATAGGGGGGACCCCGGGAGTGTAGACGAATCCACAAATTACCCATACACTTGTTGGTAAAACAATATGGGCTATTCAGCACCAAGTACCTGTTTTGACATGGACACGTTTCACCAGCTGAAAATCAACTCAAATTGATTCTCCCTGTGAAACGGTGCACGGTTGTAGGTGTCTTGAGTTCTCCAGGTTTGCCACACGCTTGCAAGCTGCACAAAGTAAGCGAGGCCGCGCAGGAAGCTGCGAGGCCGCGTCGAACGCCGCTAACGCGACGCTTTGGTTTTGCGAAGCGTCGCTGTCTTCAGTGGTATTAAAAACCCGTTTGTCTCACTTTGCATTTTCTTTCAAACCACCTCAACAAAGAGTACCCTCACCAAACACAACAATATAAACATATATGTGGTGGCCAACATGGACAACCCAAACAGGTAAGAAAGGTTCACTTTGGGCAAATAAGACCTAAGACAAACCAGACACAAATGAGGATGTGTTGTTAATGAAATGCAGCTCGCCGAACGGGCAATGCAAGTGGCCCATCACAGCCCTAGCGCTAGCTCGAGTTTGAGCGCGCCGGAAATGGCCTCTGCGCAATGAGAGCAAGACAACGGTTTAGGCAGGGATGATGTACAATGGGCTCAAGCCCATTGTTGGGGACCCGCAAACCGTGTTTTTGTTTCAAAAGGAGCGACCAAAGACCTGTCTGATCAGGGCGGGCTAGAAGCCGCTGCTTTTTGGCTCGGTGGAGGCTCCCCGAAGCTTGTTCTGCGTTGCTCCCAGAGGCTAAAGTACTCTCACCCAGACCTCGCCGTCGCTCCATTTCAGGCATCCGGGTTCCTGGCGAAGATCTGACCCCGGCGGGAACTAGCGCTTTCAACGCGAACCATCTGCCCTTGCTGTAGCATCTCCACTCGCTTCAAGGATCACTCTCTTCAAAGAACAGGCCAAGCCTTGGCCGCAGGGAAACTGAACAGAAGATTCGAAGAGAATTAGGAATTGACCCTTAGAACTGTCGATGGCCAAGGTCCACTCCGCACCAGTTGGTAGATGGCTTGCCCCAACACCTGTAGGGGTTCATGCGAACGAGTCTCCATCCACAGTATCCATATTTCGTCACAATAAAATGGGGATCCCCTTGCCTTCGCAAACGAGTCACGCTGGGAATATGTTCCAATCGGCGGCAATATTTGTTCCAATCGGCAGCGCCTGTTGCTTCATTGCCTCACCCCCGAGATTCAGAGTGAGGCCCCGGGCCAGGACAGCTTCCCCGGAGGGACACCTACCTCTGCCCCCTAGCGACGGAGAGAGAGAGGCAGCCGCTCCTCAAAGGTCGCCCGATGTAGGACGCCCATCAGCTCCATCTCGACGGCTCCGTTACTCAGAACCTGACGAAGCGCCGTGATCCAACGAATCGGAGACGGTGGGGGCCGGGGGGGAACCATTTGTGAGGCGGGTGACTACTACTGCTGCTACTACTACTAGTACTACTACCACTACTACTACTACTACTACTACTACTACTACTACTACTACTACTACTACTACTACTACTACTACTACCACTACTGCTGTTGCCAATTGTCCCTTATGGTTTGGTGGCCATCGAGTCTCGTTCTTGCCAACGGGCACTTTGGGAATGATTTGGATGCCAGAAATGGAACGCAACTACTTGATCATAACAATTGATGTAGTATTACTTCGGGGTGGAGAAGCATGCCGTGTCCTGCATGTTGCAGCTTGACATCTGACATGTTGCCGTTTGGGAGAGAACACACCATGTTGCGTCCTTGATGCTACAGTGCGACATCATGATACTTGAGAGACACCACTCTCTGTTTGAAGCATGATGCGCACTGGATGTTGCACCATGCCATCTTGACACTTGAGAATCATCTTCTAAGTTTCGTTTGCTCAAGATGTCTGGCCAAACAGTGTGCCAGGCCTGCCTCAAAGCAGGGCATACGAAGAGAACGAGGCTACCCCCCCCCCCCCCACCCACTCCCCCCAACGACACAGGAAAGAAGGAGACCCCCCTGCTACGGCTATAGACGTCAATCACAAACTGCATGAGCCAACATACGACTGCCAAACAATGGCTTTGAATGGCACTTGCTTTCAAGTCAACTTTCCAGAAGCTGGGCCGACTCAACCCCCAGTACCCAGTAGTTAGTGAAACAACCCTACTTTCTGACTTCGATTCCTAGAAACACTCAAAATCATTGGCCGCCTAAAAGGCTTGCTTAAGCAGTCAGCAAACTTGAAGCCCGGAAAGGTCCCCCATTTATGTGCTGAGCAACCCCCTTTCTCTTTCCAAAAAGAGGCGGCCAAGCAGCAAAACAAACAAAAAACAATGGATTTTATTTGGCTTCCTTTGGCCGCTCCCTCAAACCGCCACCCCTCCAAACGAGGAATCAAGAGCGCCCACTTGGCCCCAGTTGATCCGATCAGGGCTGAAGCTTGGAAGGAAAACAGGACCCCCCGACATGGGCTTGAACCCCTTCCCCCCCCCCCAACAAAATGTTTTTTGTGCGGCCGCCGGATTTTTCTTTTGCTTGGACCCGAGAAGGGATCCAACCCACAACTGCATTCATTTTGAGGCAGCCGCGCAACTATCCTCATGGTGGTTTAAGGGAAACCGCCCAGTACTCGCATGAGGCGATGACCACCCATCGCATTGCTCTCGCCTCTTGCCATTAATCTGCGATCCATGCGATGGATTCGGCGCCTTGATGGGGGACTTCTCGTGGTTGAACTCCTGGTCCCAAATGATGCTGGCGCCGATGATCTCTCCTCAGCTCTCTCTCTCTCTCTCTCTCTGAGTTTGGGGGCTCCGAAAATGGCGAAAATTGTGGGACACAGGGAAACACATGCCATGGCCTCCAACAACCAGGGGAACCAAAAGAAGCATGGTTTCAACTAGACAACGGGCGGTTTCTTTCAGGAAAGGGATGGGTTGTCTACCCCAGGTGCGTGACCATTTATGGCTTCACCTCTGGACCACACCTAGATCTACAAGTTCTAGATTGAGCTGGTGAAGAAAATGAAGGAGCAACGTAAAAGGTAGCAGGCTGCAAAGCGGAGCCAAGCAGGGAAAAAGCCAAATGGCATCAAACAAAGCCAGGTCGGAAGGAACCTTCGACAGGATTCTGATCGCGTGCCGTAGCGGTGTGTGTGTGTGGTGTGTGTGTGTGTGTGGTGTGTGTGTGTGTGTGGTGTGGGTGTATGTGTGTGTGTGTGTGTGGTGTGGGTGGGGTGTGGGGGTGTGGGTGTGTGGGTGTGTGGGTGTGTGTGTGGGTGTGTGGGTGTGTGGGTGTGTGGGTGTGTGGGTGTGTGGGTGTGTGGGTGTGTGGGTGTGTGGGTGTGTGGGTGTGTGTGGGTGTGTGGGTGTGGGTGTGTGGGGTGTGTATGTGGGGGGTGTGTGGGTGTGTGGGTGTGTGGGTGTGTGGATGTGTGGGTGTGTGAGTGAGGGTGTGTGTGTGTGAGTGAGGGTGTGTGTGTGTGAGGGTGTGTGTGTGTGTGTGTGTGTGGGCGTGTGTGCGTGTGTGCGTGTGTGCGTGTGTGCGTGTGTGCGTGTGTGCGTGTGCGCGTGTGCGCGCGTGCGCGCGTGCGCGCGTGTGCGCGTGCGCGTGTGCGTGTGCGTGTGGGTGGGTGGGTGGGTGGGTGGGTGGGTGGGTGGGTGGGTGGGTGGGGGTGGGTGGGTGGGTGGGTGGGTGGGTGGGTGGGTGGGTGGGTGGGTGGGTGGGTGGGTGGGTGGGTGGGTGGGTGGGTGGGTGGGTGGGTGGGTGGGTGGGTGGGTGGGTGGGTGGGTGGGTGGGTGGGTGGGGGTGTGTGCGTGTGCGCGTGCGCGTGCGCGTGCGCGTGCGCGTGCGTGCGCGTGCGCTTGCGCTTGCGCGTGCGTAGCGCGCGTAGGCGCTTGTATAGGCGCGTATAGGCGCGTATAGGCGCGTATAGGCGCGTATAGGCGCGTATAGGCGCGTATAGGCGCGTATAGGCGCGTATAGGCGCGTATAGGCGCGTATAGGCGCGTATAGGCGCGTATAGGCGCGTATAGGTGCGTATAGGTGCGTATAGGTGCGTATAGGTGCGTATAGGTGCGTATAGGTGCGTATAGGTGCGTATAGGTGCGTATAGGTGCGTATAGGTGCGTATAGGTGCGTATAGGTGCGTATAGGTGCGTATAGGTGCGTATAGGTGCGTGTAGGTGCGTGTAGGTGCGTGTAGGTGCGTGTAGGTGCGTGTAGGTGCGTGTAGGTGCGTGTAGGTGCGTGTAGGTGCGTGTAGGTGCGTGTAGGTGCGTGTAGGTGCGTAGAGGTGCGTAGAGGTGCGTAGAGGTGCGTAGAGGTGCGTGCGTGCGTGCGTGCGTGCACCATGCTTTTCTTCTGTTGAAACGCAAAGCAGAGCTCTGCAACGAAGCAACATAAAGCAACAACACACTTACCCGTTTTCCAATCATGGAAAGGGATCTGGAGCCAACTCCGCACCACTTACTTCCCCCAGATTTGCATAATCACGTACTTTTGTTGGCCGTTTGGGGGACTCCCGTTGTGTGTTCCAGGATTCCCGGGAATTTGCAGACAATTTTGGAAACATTCCCTTGAACCACCAAGCAGAGGATCCCTGTATTTTCAGAAACCGGGTTCCACCCGCTTTAGGGAAACAACCAAAGGCCCCCACTTCCACGAAGGAAAGGCTCGGACGCAGCCTTCTTGGATTCTGGAGGTAATGATTCGTGATTGGCCTGATGAGCTGTAAGGGGACTCCCTGGACCTGACCTGGCGCCAACCAAAAGGACCGGTGGCTACGTCAAGTCGCCCATCGCTTGCCGCTCGAACTGAGTCTGCCAGCGGCCCTGATGTCGAAGGAAGCGGTTGGCTCAGAGCAAGCGATCGTCTCAATCAAGTGATCCTCCAAATTGACGAGTTTTGTTTTTGACCGGCAGATAGGGACACCCTGTGAGCGAGGGAATAGCTAACTGGACGAACTATCTTCAAGGGAAACGGATCGTTTTACAACTGACTTACAGCCATAAGGGGGGCCCACCATCCCCCCCACGTTCTCATCAGTACTCTCCCGCAGACTGACATGGGAGGCTCAGAATAGAGAACGGCCCCCTTTAGTCGGCAAAGGGCAAAGGGAAACAAAAGGACACCTACCACTTTCGGGGATCCCCGATTTTGAGAAATCCCCACATGAAACCCCACAAATCAGGTCATGATAGGGGCCAACTGCTTGCCTAACAAAAACATTTCTGGGCCGTGACCAAAAGACCTTTGTGTGCATGAGACCTTGCCAAGTTGTCTGGCGGGAAAGCACCATATCAAAAATCCGCAACATGGGGGTGACCCAGGCTCCTCTTTTGGGGCCACGTGGAGGCACGAGGCAGGCGGTGGCCAATCATGAGCTACGCTCTTTGGCAAACCACTTGCCATGAGGGATGGGCCTGGATTCCTGAAACGGGTCGTTAGACAACGGGGCTCTTTCACCCAAGGAAATGTCACTATATGGACATAGGGAGTTCTGGCAATAACACAATGTATAAGACGCTGTGTGTAAACATCCTCATAGATGTTCACTTGCGGGGGGGTTTCTGGCTCCCTGCGTCACCCAAATTGTCCCCAGGCCTTTGCCGCATGATCCCTTGATTCAAAAGCGTGACATGTGCCCCAAGTGAATCGGTCAAACATCAGCTTGAAGGATGGAGGGGCAAAGCTTGGCAGCGGCTTGGTTTGACCAAAATGCGCCTTTTTCATGAACATGATACTTTCCCCCCGTACTGGCAGAATGCGCGTTGAGTGCTTTTGATTGTTTGCAAAGGGTGAACAACCATCCCAGTATTCATCTGGACCGTGGCAAGCCCGAGGCCATCTTCTGCGTATCATGCGCCCACGAGAACAGCCACTCCTCGTTCAACAAACGGGTTTCATCGTTGGAAAACTCGGAGTGGACAGAATACACAGCATGGTTTGCTTGGACAACAGCGGGTAAGCAAACAGGACCCGCTACAGTTGGGACCCGAACAGAACGCCACACGGAACAAGACTTCAAGATCTCGCGGTGCTGCAAGAAGGCCAAGCTCCCACTGATAGCGTGACAAGTCAAGGTCATGGGTTTGAGGACTTGGGGCCATATTGTGAGTTTTTTGTGGGCAGTCTAGTGAGTCCCATGACCTTCACCCGAAGCTCGTAGAATAGCCTCACAGCTGCTGGTCCCCTCAGTAGGGAAATCATTGTCATCCCTTGCAATCCCTTAAAATGGTTGTTCGAATTCCGCAAATGACCATGTCTACCAACCCCAGCTCAAATCTAAGCTCCCCCTTCAGAAGTTACAACGGTTATCTAAAACCATTGTGGACCGCACCTCACATGAGCAGCGCCCAAAACGCAATAACTGTTGCTTCTACCAAGATGTTTCTCCAGGCTTATATAGTCTGTTTGGAATCGAACCACCCATCTCACCAACCAGCGATGGCGGTTTTTCGGTGCCGAGCCTGGAGCTTTTGCAGCTCGGGAGGGACAGAAGGTCTGGCTTTGGCAGAGAGCACTTGCGGGGCCTGCGCGGATTGCCCTCGGCAGGGCTCTCTGCTTGGTGGTTGACCCGAATCCATTTTGATCCCCCTTTGCACCTGGTGGCTGAGGGCCCCCGCGGTTTTCCCCTTGAACACAGGAAACTCACTTTGAATCGGCTCCCAACTGGTGATGTTGAGGTTGAGGTATGTATCTTTCACTAGCCCCGGCTTTTTACTAGCCCCGGCCCGGCACAAGGCCTCCCTCCAAAGAGGTTGGCTGGGGGTTGGTGGCCGCATCGCCAGCATGTCCCGTTTCTTGTCAGGGCTGCGTATTGGGCATGACTTGATGGTAGTTCACAGTTGCTCGGGCTAGCCGGCCGCATCGCCAGCATTACTGGCCTCGCTCGAACGAGAGCATGGGCCAGGGGTTCCTCTTAAAAACCAGAGCAACCAGCAGCAAGGGGGGAAAACATAACTTTCAACATGTCTCGCGGAAACCCACTTGCAAACCTTTTTGGACTTTACGACTTACATTGCTGCTGTGTGGCTATTGTGCCGGTTGAGGTGCTATCTTTTACTAGCCCCTGCTTTTTACTAGCCCCGGCTCAAAGGCCTCCCTCTAAATAGGTGGTTGGGGCCGGTTTGGTGGGCTGCATCCCCAGCATCCCGGTTGCTTGGCGTCAGGGCTGCGTATTGGGCGTGACTTAGTGGTAACCTAGTTGAGAGTTGCTCGGGCTAACCGGCCGCATCCGCAGCGATACTCGCCTCGCTCGGACTAGGGCTGCCTATTGGTTTTGATTTGGTGGCAGTCCAGAGTTGCTCGGGGCTGGTTTGTTGAGTGTTGGCCTTGCTGAGATCTTAATGAGGGCGGGTCTTGGGTTTTTTTGGGGCTCACTTAGGCTCGGCAAAGGGCTGATATGCAGGATGCGGTTGGGAGGGCTTAAGGTTCACTTTGGGCCGGTTTTGGCTTGGTTGGGGCTGATCTGTGCTAGGCGTGCGGCTGGTTTAGCCGTGGGATTCGGGTTGCTTCAGGGTGTAGTTATGCAAGTTTTGGGTTGGCTGAAGCAACCCGAAAGCCACGGCTAAACCAGCCGCACACCTAGCACAAATCAGCCCCAACCAAGCCAAAACCGGCCCAAAGTCAACCTTAAGCCCTCCCAACCGCATCCTGCATATCAGCCCTTTGCCGAGCCCAAGTGAGCCCCAAAGAAACCCAAGACCCACCCTCATTAAGACCTCAGCAAGCCCAACACTCACCCCTAAACCAGCCCCGAGCAACCCTGAACTGCCACCAAATCAAAGCCACTAGGCAGCTCTCGTTCGAGCGAGGCCAGTAATGCTGGCGATGCGGCCGGCTAGCCCGAGCAACTGTAAACTACCATCAAGTCATGCCCAATACGCAGCCCTGACAAGAAACGCGACATGCTGGCGATGCCAATGCGGACACCAATCCCCAGCCAACCTCTTTGGAGGGAGGCCTTGTGCCGAGCCGGGGCTAGTAGAAAGCCGGGGCTAGTAAAAAAACACACACACACACACAAAAAAAAAAACACCAGTTCCGTGATGTTGAAATCCACCAAAAAGGAAAATCGCTTTGATTTTATTCCCTCAATGTGTTATCGCTTACCCTTTGAACTCAGTAGGATCGGTCCCCCGTCTAGCGAAACAGGGGAAGGCATCAGGTAAACCAGTAAACCTGAGCTCCCGGTGAGGGTTGATGCAACTGACTTGGGCAAAGGCATGGAAAATGCACCATATTCAGAGCTATTACGCACAGGGACTAGCCAAACTCGGGAACCAAAATTCCCGGCCGTTGCACACCGTCTTTTGTCCGCAAGTTTTTCTCATGTGGGTATCCCACACACGGGGAAACCAGGAACCAGCATTGGACCCGGTGGCATTCAATGGATGGAACATCCGCCCGAGCTCAACAGGATTTCCTTGCTTTCTGATCTGCGGCTTGCGTCACCTGGTTGCCAAACTCGATTGAGTTGTCTCGCTAGGAGCAAGTCAACTCTTGGCCAAGGCAACCAGTGTCGTGTCAACACGCCACTAGGTCTGGAAAAAGCAAAGCAATAATTGTCAATCCCCTTTTGGTCTCCTTTTGGGAAAAAAAATCTACAGCTTGTGCGGTTCATGATGGTTCATGTAGTCCTCTTCAATCTCTTCAAGGTTGCTCCCCCTAGATTTGGGTTTGTGATCACCTTGTAGGAACAGCTCGGAGCTATGTCAAACCAGGGAGTCTGTGCTGTCAGCCGACACCGACAAGCCATGTTTGATCTGAAAACGCGACCACCGGTCCATGAAATTGGCACTGCCAGGGCACTTTACACAGTAAGTTTGAGACCCTGACCCAACAATACAACATGTTCACTTCAGACATCAAACCTAACCCCAAAAGTAAGCTTGAGAGCCCTGAAACAACATGTTCACTTCAGCTCGGCTGTTCAAAGTGGGGGGATCAACTCCCAAAGGCAAGTTTGAGACTTGCCGTCAAACAAACATGCTCACTTTGATTGGGCGCTTCAAAATAGCGAGACCAAACCCTAAAAGTAAGTTTGAAACGCCGCCTCGCCCAAATCATCATGTTTAAAATAAAAGGTTCAAACCGCAAAAGCAAATATGTTCCCTGCAACTGGGATGTTTGAAAATCAGTGGAACAACTATGATCATATTCTGGATTGCCTTGAACAGCCCAGCATACTCACCAACCACCAAGGATGAGCTAGATACCTAGGCTAGTTATACATTGGTTGCTCCACTTCCGAAACCTACAACTAACAACTAAGAATGTATGAAAAGACTAGAAAACATACGAATCGTTCATGCTCCAAACTATCGTCATATTCTGAAACAAACAAGTTTCGCACTTCCAGTTCCGAGAATCGGGAAAATCCACCCCTCCTGAGTTAGTCAATGCCCCCTCGGCTTCCCTGAAGAAATGCAACCTTCAACAATGGCTTCAACATAGGGTGGGCAAAGTTGAGGCTATAGCTGTAAATGCAGATCCTGCACTCCGCGCTCCACCGTTTTCAAGATTCAAGTGAGGACCCTAGGTGGACATCATGCACATGGGTGAAGTTGTACTCTTTGCCAAACAGCTGGCCTGCATAGCCGCTCGATCTGCCACCTGTCAGGACATGCAAGAAGAGTGATGCCATGCAGCAGACCCTCCCACCCACCAAAGAAAGATATCGGGGGTTGACCATGGCACAAATGGGTGTGCTCTTGCTTTCCCTGCAAGCAAAGTCCAAAAGAACGGTGTCCTCCTCCAACAAAACACCTCCAAATGTGGGTAATACCAACTATCTAACGTAATACCAAGGTTTTACCCTAATACCAACTTTCTACCCTAATACCAACTTGCTACCCAAATACCAACTAGTTACCTTAATAATTACCAACTTCCTATCCTTGTGGTTGGTCATTGCTTCAAGAATGAGAGCACCCCTGCAAATGCGTCGCCACCAGCCACGAATGTTTCACCCCGCCTCGTCATCTGCTGCAGAGTAAAACTTTAAGCCCTGGCATCCGGGAGCTTCGGCGAACGAGCAAAGGATCAAACCGGAGCGCTGGCGGGTCTGACTTCTTTTGAGGCTACCCGTTTTTTTGTTTTAGGTGGCTTTAAAGGGAAACCGCAAGGCCAACTACCATTTTGGGTCCCCCAAAAACGGACACGCACACACACACACACCATTTGTGATGTGAATATCCTCTTGGCGAATCCCCTTTGCGGGGTCCAAGCCAATTGTTTCCCCCTCCTGTAGTAGACTCTCGGCAATTTGCTATTCCTAAACCGGAAATACGGACTCCCCAAACTAAGTAACCTTTCTGGGTGAGCTCGGGTACAAACCAAAATCTCTGGTTGCTCGTCCAATTTTCGCAGTAGAGAACCAGCATCAAACATCACTGGTTGGATGCCAAATGCGTAGCGCAACCGCCGTGTTGCTTCTCTCGTTTCACGAAGGGATTCATCTAAAACAATTCGAGGTATAATGTAGGCACAAAATGCAACTGGGTGGAGATGGAATCGACATCAAGGGAGCTGTGACACTTTTCACAAATTAACGTATGGACGTGCACTTTTGCCCATGGTCTGCAATATGACTTTGAATAGATGTTTGCACTGTTGAATTGACAAGGATTGACCACGCCTGTCATAGATGTTGCTCACCTGAGTGAACATGTTTCCCCTCCAAATGGACATATACACTCGCACAAACACCAGAAAGGGTCTCTCTGACTCGCCCTTTAAGCTGGAATTAAACCGTTGATTGCCGGGGACTCCCAAAGACAATCAAAGTTCATCTCAGGTCGAATTACTCTTCCGTCAACTCCGGACCGCACATTGCAAAGAGTTCTTTTTACCTTGCAGCAAAGCATGGAGGGGGTGGAAACTTGGGGGCAAGAGGTGCTCCCAAGTGGGAGTTTCCTGATGGAGGTTCTTCAAACTTCGCTTGGATGTTGGCTGTAAGCTGTGGGTAAGTGGGACAAAGAGGGTCTGGCTTGGACTTCGACGTGCTAGTACTTACTTTAGTGTTGCCAATTCTATCAGCATTGCCAAGGCTTGGACCTTTGAGCTGGGAATTTAGGATGAACCACCGTACAAAAGTAAACGGCGAAGGCTCTGATTTGGGAATTTCACCCCGCAAACAAGTTGGACGTTAACGCGAACCACGAAACAGTCGGATTAATCAGAATCGGCATGTTGACATTTTCACACTGGTATAACCCACCTGTTGACTGGCCTGAACCTCCAAGTACCACAAGAAAGGTGTCCCTGTAGCCTGTAACACACACACACACAGCACAGCGGCCTCTTCCAGCAGGGAGTTCGGGGTTTTCCAGCCGATTTCTCCTGAGAACCCACGGGTTTCAAACCTGGCGATCCCTCGCCTCTTCTTGCTTGTCGCAAGTTTCGCAGTGGCAATTGCCCATCTGGTCCGCCGGCCTCCAAACACGCAGGCAAAACGAGTCGAACGATCGAGAATCACGGCGCTTTGAGAAGTCGCGCGACTCCATCGATCAGGCTCTTAGGGCGCGCTTTTGAAGCCAAGGCGTGGATAGACTAAGACCTGGATCTCGGTGGTCCTTGTACAAAAAAACCATACTATCAGCTTCCCTCTGACTGGTGGTTTAGAGCCCGGTGGTTTGAGGGTAACGAAGAGATTTCCCATCTCTACAAGAGCCAGGGTTCAAATCCGAATCCAAACCAATCCTTAAACCACCTACGAGTCGGGCAACCGGATACCATCTCTCCAAGAATAAAACGAAGCTTCGGCCACAGGAAGTACTCCTGTACCAGAGAAACTAGCCCAAAACCCAGCTCTTTTCGTAGATTCTCGAT
The DNA here is from genome assembly GCA_963377175.1 of Effrenium voratum. NCBI lineage: Eukaryota > Dinophyceae > Suessiales > Symbiodiniaceae > Effrenium > Effrenium voratum. The sequence continues at coordinate 317,596 of CAUJNA010003471.1, read as the reverse complement.
CATTCCGGGGAAATTTAAGGCTGTGGGTCAAGAATGGGGTAGCCCCAAAATGGCAACCAACAACTAGAACCTGCGTGCCCTGGTGGTTTAATTTTGACCCATAGAGGTCCTCTGGTGGTTTAATTTTGACCCCTACCCATTTGGGTTTTCTGACCTGAACATAGGGCTTCCAACTCAAGGACCAACAAAAGCAAAGGGTCGTGAGTTCCCGGGATAAGAAGCGGCACGGGAATATGCACCTTACGCTTGGAGCTACAAAACTTCGGGATACGCCCCTGTGTTCGAGGAATGACAGATTTGAAGGACTCCAATCGAGAGCGTCGGAGATAAGTTCGATCTGGACGAATTTCGTGGAACATCGTCGGAGAGCGAGTGAAAGAAACCATGGCAAAGTTGGCTGGAGAGAAACAATCTATAGTATGGAACACTTGGAGATCCCGGAAGGTTCTACCCGAGAACCAATGTGCTGGGTAGCATTGATCCCGGCTGGGAAATTGAGGATTGCTGTTCCTCACTGCTTGTGACTAAACTTTGGATCACGGGCAAATTCATCATATTTTTGGTGGACATCTTGGCTAGTGGTTGGACAGCCGTGCTTCATTCTCTCAACTTGGATTTCGTCTCTGAATGGGGGAACCCCTAAAAATGGCTGGTGTTCTGTTGCCTTCCCTCTAAACCAACTCGGAAACAGCACCCTCAAAATCAAACACGCAATCTTTTCAAACTGTGGCATCTATACCCCAGAAGCCAAATCCTACTGGCTCAAACCTAGGGTCTTTCACAGCTTGTTTCTCCAAAATGTCGGTTCCAGTTACCAGTGCACGTTACACCGGAGAACGCAGGATTGGTGTGACTAGTAAGGAGCGCCCAGCCCGCTTAGACAGGAATTCCTTCACGTTTGAGGGACACAACTTGCATAACATCCGACATACTAATCCTGACGCAGCACTGGTTTCGATCGGGAAACTCAGGGGACTCGGAGAACTGTGCACATACCAATCTGATTTTGGGAACTTGGCCGCCTGTATTTTGCTGGATGTACAAGCGTCTGTACAAGCAAACTACACCAATGCAACCTGAGGACCGCCCAATGTCAGCCGCTCCCGTCCCCCAACTCGCCTGCGCCACGCCAAAGGCGAGCACGCGGCACGCGGGGATGTTTAAGCTCCAAGCCGAACCCCAGCGCACGAGATTCGAAGGTTTGCTCAGCTGCTCCAACTCAACCCGATCCTATTGGAAGATGTTCCAAAGAAAGCCAGATTTGATGGATTCGGAATCCTGACATGGAGGCTTTCAGGTGGGTTCCATCTTTCAAGAGCAAGCACTTCCAGAGGATGCAATCTCTCAAGCATGAAGCCCACAAAACCCATCATTTCGAGCGACCTTCTACCCAAACCAACTACTTGCCAGTCTCCAAACGTGAACCTCAAACCGTAAATGGTCCAAAAGGGATCCCGGTTTGCCCCCAAGCGTCTTCAAAGTTGCCTCAATTCCTGGGCATCCGCGCGCAGGGCGGCCGGAAGCCCCGGCCCGGGGGCCCTGGCACTGCGCTCTCGCGGGGTCTTTGGAGGCTTCCCCTTTTTGGAGTTTCCTTTTCACACCCGCGCGGGGCAAAAATAGGGCAACAAAAGCCTGGTATATGGGAACAAGGGCTAAAACCTGCGGTTTTCAGGTGGTTTCATCTTGACACATACCCAAATGTTCAGGCCTGGAAGCCACCGGGGTGAAAGATGGCACTTGTCCCTTGTTTGCAAGAATAGAATCATAAACAATGGGGAGGTTGTGCCGTCCACTTTCACCCAAGTCTTGTAATTACTGTTCTGCGAACTCCGGAATCATTCCACAATCGGAAATCAATAATTTGCAAGTGAAGGATCTACATCATCATGAGCTCCCATTTGAGGGGGTGTCCCTTAGTTTGAGACAGACCCACGTGCGCATGTGCGTCAGGGCAACCCGTCAAAAAACTGTATTTTTCCTGCTGGTTCCCTCAAAAACTAACATGAAAATGGGGCAGCCTCCAAGAAACAAAAAACACCCACACAAACGGAACCCGGAAGCAACCAAAAAACACCAAGAACCAGTGAAACCCGTGTTCTCCCAACGGGATCCTTGTGGCTTTCCGATGCGAAAGCCGGCCGATCCGTTCGAAGCTTTTTTGTCTCGGCCTGCAAGCTCCTGGAGCTGCGGGCCGCGGGCGGAGCGGTTGGTATGGGTCAGTGGCCATGGAGGAAAAACACGGCGGGGTTGGGGGTTGGGGGTTGGGGGTTGGGGGTTGGGGGTTGGGGGTTGGGGGTTGGGGGTTGGGGGTTGGGGGTTGGGGGTTGGGGGTTGGGGGTTGGGGGATGGGGGCTGCTGATTGCAGACCCTCGAAAAAAGATGAAGCAGGGCAGCGCTGGAGGTTTTGGGGGATGAATGATTCAGTGGCAATGAGTTCCTCTGGGTGTGTGTGGTTAAGAGGAGATCTACCCAGACCCACATGCAACTTCCATGGCAAGAAGGGCATCCTTCGTTTGGCGGATGTTGGATAGACCATTTGAAAACAAAGGAAAACCAGCACCGCTGGAGGAGTGGGACATTTGCCAACATGACATGAGCGGCTCCCCCCCTATTCTAACAGTTACAAACGACTGGGGTTCCCCTTTAACATCTCGCCATTTACTTGTGTTCGATGACTCACTACCATGTTGGAGACAGGCAAAGGAAGGGTCCAACGTTTTTTCACTCACTTGATCGAACTGCAACTTCAAGCACCTTTCCACGCTAAAACTACCCAAGCCCAAAACGTGGCCTCTGGTGGTTGAAAACCTCGGGAAGCAAAGCACAAATCGCGCATGCAAGCTATCTGTTTTTGGTCAAGGTCGTTTTCTTTCCAATTTGGAATATGGTTGTCAAGCATGGAGGGTGTTACAACCATTTCTCCTCTGATTGACATGGACCATCATAACAGGTCCACAAAAGAAAAACTCCTCAACAAACACTGGCGTAATCATGATCCATGTGCATCGCGGGACAACACATTTCCCCTGGCCAACCAAAAACAAGCCAAAGTGGTGTTCCTTTAAACCAAAGTGAACATGACTTACCCTCAACAACAACAAAAAAACGCGTGCTGTTGCGGGTTGCGGTGTCCTTTTGGCTTGGGTTTGAGGGGAAACCACGAGAGACCGAGATCAGTCCTCAAGCCTTGATGGTCAAGGGCTTGTGCCGGGACCTTGGCGATGCGGAGCTCGGAGCCCCGAAACCATGCCCCTTGGCCGAAAGGTTTCCGTGGGGAGTTTGAACGCCCAAGAAGCCTCGGTGGGCATGATTGGCCAAGGCCAGATAGTGGCCAAGAAGCAAGGCTTGATCTGCCTGCTGCAATTTGCAATCATTTCTTAGTGGAAGTCTTTCTTTTGGGTCCAAACTGAGGCCTTGGCCCTGCCGAACACTGTCTGCGTCGTTTTAGGCAGTCAAACGAACCCCTCCATGGCAGGGAGGAGGGGCTTGAATTGAAAAACCAACCTAATAAAGAAAATACCCTCAAAGAAACACACCAACTAGGTCCTCCAGTAGAGAGGTTAGAATAAGGGTACCCGTTTTCTTCTGTAATCTATTTTTTGTAGGGGAACCCTCCCCCCAATAAGGGTAAAAGGGCACTACTGGGGGGACCTAGCCAACATACTGTCCACTCCTTCCTGCCCCTTCTTTCGGGGTATGGTGATCGTCATTCCTCGGCAGAGCTCATTCGGACGCTTCCTGTCGAAGTTTTCGGGGGTTGGAAGATTGCCATCCTCAAACTGGCCTTCGCTTTGAGGGGTGAAGTTTCTGACCTTTGGGGCCATTGGATGAGTCAAGGTCCTTTTGGTGGGGTGATGGTTTCAGGGATTTGTTTTGGGGCAATGTTCATTGCCAGATTCACTCACATTGACCCGCAAGGGTTCTGAAGGGGTGCCTTGCTAACAACTTCCAGCAGCGGTAGATCCCTGCGAACCGACGGAGCGTTGAGCTGCGGACTGCCGAGAGAGAGAAGTCGGAGGATTGGGGTGCACCTCGGAGCTCGAGGTAGAACGCGGCCTACGCCGTGTGCCAGTCACTCAGTGGTCAAAGGTTGCGGGATTGGACTCCAAATTAGGACCCCAAAAACAATAGTTTTCTTTTTGGTTTCTCCTTTTTTTCATTTTTGAAAACAATCCAAAGGGTCCCTGAAAGCAAGAAGATCCTTCAGCTGACAGCTCGCCCGCCAAATTCAAGCAATCCGCACACCCACGGTATGTGAAAAGGAACGTTCAGGTTCCAGGGCCTAAATAATTATGTATAATTAGGCTGGGGTTGTGTGGAACCTTAAAGCCAAGCTCATGACCATAACAACATACTGCGTGTAACTATTTAGCCATATTATGCAGCCCCTTACACAGCACCTTCATAGAAAGGCACCCTTGCGGGACCCATCCCCAAGTTCCCCATTAGAAGGGTTTGACCGTATCCCCAGTTGCCCAGTGCCCCTGGTAGAAAAAAAGAAGCCATTTTGGGGGTCTATCATGTTCAGTGGTCCGCGAAGCCACCAAACAATCATGTCACTGAACAACTTGGACAAGCACAACAACGATACTCATTTTGACACACACACATGCATATATATATATATATATGTATGGTACCCCCCCCCCCCAGTACCCAGGTGTTGTTGCATCATGTATCAAAACCATATTTACAGTGTATTTTGATTGAATCATGCATTTTCTGCAAGGCCATTTTGTGGACCAAAAAACCCAAAAAAAAAACAATCCTAGCCCCCACAATGGCTGGGATTCTTTGGGTTTTTGCTGTTTTTGGTTTTTGGGTTTTTTTGGTCCAGGGAAGTGTTGCGCAACAAATTCCAAATGTTGCGCAACATTTGCGGGGCATGATGAGAGGACATGTGAACCTTTGTGAAAGAAGGCATGTTCTGGGTGAGGGGATATGTGAATTTTCTGTAGAGAAGAGTGATTGAAAATGACATATTTTGTGTGAGATGATATGTGAGTCTTTGTGGAAGAGTCAGGGTTACAGTGATTCATAAAAGTACAGCAAAAGACAGTAAATATCATGTAAAACCACCATTTATGTAACACAAACTGTCCCAGCCATAGCCTGGTTTTATTCTACACAGGGTTCACTTGTCTTGGCAACTCTTTCACATATGCTGCCTTTGTGTCATTGAAAGAAGACATGTAAAAAGACATGTGTTGGGTGAGAGGATGTGTGAATTTTCTGTGGAAGAGTCTTTGAAACAAGGCATGGTTTGTGTGGGAAGATATGTGAATTATCTGTGGAAGAGCCTTTGAAAGAAGGCATGGTTTGTGTGGGAAGATATGTGAATTTTGTGTGGAAGAGCCATTGAAAAAGCTATGCCTCCCCAAGTATCCTAGACCTCTGGTGAAGGCTGAAACGCCTTTCCTGGATGAGAGTAAGCCGGAGTTTGATGAGAATCCCATCAACCCGGAAGTAGATCAGATATTCGGGCAACCATCCCCGTGCCCAACAGACGTGATTGCTGAACAGCCGGGTGTCCTAGGCGATGCTGCGGCTGCAGTACTCATGAAAAGGCATGGGTTTGGTGAGAGGATATGTGATTCCTTGTGATCGAAGGCATGCAAAAAGACATGTTTTGGGTGAGAGGATGAAAGAATTGTATGTAGAGAAGAGTTATTGAAAAGACATGCTTTGTGTGAGATTATGTGTGAATATTGTGTGGAAGAGTCTTTGAAGGAAGGCATGGTTTGTGTGGGAAGATATGTGAGTTTTGTGTGGAAGAGCCTTTGACAAAAGGCATGTTTTGGTGAGAGGATATGTGAACGTTTGTGAAAGAAGACATGTTCTGGGTGAGAGGATGTGTGAATTTTCTGTAGAGAAGAAGAGTTATTGAAAATGACATGTTTTGTGTGAGATGATATGTGAGTCTTTGTGGAAGAGTCAGGGTTACAGTGATTCATAAAAGTACAGCAAAAGACAGTAAATATCATGTAAAACCACCATTTATGTAACAAAAACTGTCCCAGCCATAGCCTGGTTGTATTCTACACAGGGTTCACTTTCCTTGGCAACTCTTTCACATATGATGCCTTTGTGTCATTGAAAGAAGACATGTAAAAAGACATGTGTTGGGTGAGAGGATGTGTGAACTTTCTGTGGAAGAGTCTTTGAAAGAAGGCATGGTTTGTGTGAGAAGATATGTGAATTTTGTGTGGAAGAGCCATTGAAAAAGGGCCTGGGTTTGGTGAGAGGATATGTGATTCCTTGTGATCGAAGGCATGCAAAAAGACATGTTTTGGGTGAGAGGATGAAAGAATTGTCTGTAGAGAAGAGTTATTGAAAAGACATGCTTTGTGTGAGATTATGTGTGAATATTATGTGGAAGAGTCTTTGAAGGAAGGCATGGTTTGTGTGGGAAGATATGTGAGCTTTGTGTGGAAGAGCCTTTGACAAAAGGCATGTTTTGGTGAGAGGATATGTGAGCCTTTGTGAGAGGATATGTGAATTTTCTGTAGAGAAGAGTGATTGAAAATGACATATTTTGTGTGAGATGATATGTGAGTCTTTGTGGAAGAGTCAGGGTTACAGTGATTCATAAAAGTACAGCAAAAGACAGTAAATATCATGTAAAACCACCATTTATGTAACACAAACTGTCCCAGCCATAGCCTGGTTTTATTCTACACAGGGTTCACTTGTCTTGGCAACTCTTTCACATATGCTGCCTTTGTGTCATTGAAAGAAGACATGTAAAAACACATGTGTTGGGTGAGAGGATGTGTGAACTTTCTGTGGAAGAGTCTTTGAAACAAGGCATGGTTTGTGTGGGAAGATATGTGAATTATCTGTGGAAGAGCCTTTGAAACAAGGCATGGTTTGTGTGGGAAGATATGTGAATTGAATTTTGTGTGGAAGAGCCATTGAAAAAGGGCATGGGTCACGTCCAAGGCGTCTTTCTTCAATCGGGCAATCCATTTCCCCTGGTCTCCCAGTGTGCAAATCTGAGCTGTTCTTCCTGCCTGCTTCCGCGGTCAAAGCACACCTGAACCAAGCCCAAACCTGGGTACCTGAGGGGGGGGGGTAGCATATATATATATATATATATTATACGCAAGGACTTTTTGGGTTTAAAGCACACGTACTCGGAGCCCGGGCATGTTCCAGGCAAAGCCGCGCATCGGCAGCGGCATCACCATCCCACGGCTCCTCGTCCTGCGCCGGTTGGCATGCTATACATGGCCTTGTGCTGGGTCAACAACGGCAACCCCTGAACACCAAAAATCTAAAGAAAATCAACAACAGCAACCCCTGAACACCAAAAAATCTAAAGAAGACTAAAAGAACACTAGGGTTGTGTGAAGCGGTGATTGTTTCCCGGACTTCCATCCCTTTCAAGCGGCGAGGGGTGCCCGCAGAAAAAGAAGGAGCAACAAGCAAGAGAATGACCAGCTGGTCAGGTGCACACCTGTGACATGCAAGTTTCAACTTGTTGCTGGGCAAACGGAAAATGACCTGGACATCCCAAAAGCGAAGGGTTTTCAAGTGAATCAGTGGGCACCAAGGATTACTTATCCCCTAGTGATTAAAGGAGGGGTCCCCTGCTTGATGGAATCTTCTCTTGTTTCGGGAACCACACCAAAGGGAAACTCACTCATCCAATAACCCCAAAGGTCAGGAAACTCACTCCACCAAACAGGAACATAACTATCGGTCTGTGTGTGAGTGTGTGTGTGTGTGTGTCAACACGTGCTTTCCCCAAAATGTTATCTTGTGGCCTTCCGTTTGCAGCCACTCCAAACAATGGGTACCTTTTCGCAAACAAAACAAACCCGTGGGGGGCTGACCCTTAAGGCCGACGAGCAACCGGCCGGTCCTTGAGGTGCACCCGGCCGCCGGTCTTGGCGCACCGCACCAGGCGCCAACTTTTGAATTCCGTGTCCGGCACCTGGTGGACCCAGCTGGAGCGAAAATTGAAACTCGTTTCCGAGGATGGCGGATGCCTTGATCTGCTTTTGTTTTGGGAAAAGGTGAAATACAATGAAACAAGCCATGTTAGAGGTCCCTTTGAGAAACAAGCTCAAGTAGCCAACTTCTGAAAGTCCCTATGACTTTCTTACGGTGATTCCCTGGACACAGAAAGTGGCAACCTCAAACTCTCAAACCATTTTCCATTGCAGCATGTTTTGTCTTTTGCAGGGGTCTGCAAACGTTCATGTTATGGTTCTCCAATGCAATGACTTCAACGAAGCTTGTGGTTTCCTTGATCCCTCTGGAAACCCTTGAAGCTACCTTATAGATTCCGTAAGTGGCGATACCCCACCCTCCCCCCATCCCCCACAGGAGGGAGGTGGGGGCAAACCCTCCCCCCATTTCAATATGTGCAGCCAGACAGGGGAAGACCTGAAGTAAAGTCTGGAATTTGTGAACCCGAGCTGATAGCCCTGCAAGACGACCACTTAAGGGGAGCAAATTTGGCACAAACATTGTTTTAGCTGTTTCCTCTCAATCCCCCCCCCAATTAGTGCCTACAGTACTCATCCATGAAGCATGCTTCCTTGTGGCATCATGGCAAACCAACAAGCTCCGAATTGTTGTTCAACTTGCCCCACAGCTGATTTTCCATTCTCTTCACCCATCGTTCCGTGGCTTGGGCCATTTCTGAAGAAAGGATGCCTGAAAATAACATTTTGTTGGGGTGCTCGGCCCATGTCTCGAAACAAACTCGAGCAGCGCCCAGAACCCATGCTGTTTGTTCTACCAGCCTGCTTGTGGTTTAAACAAGCCCTGAGTATATACCCCGCGAAACCCGGTAAGAGTCGAACGCAAAGGGTGGGCACTCACTTGGTTTCGCCACCCACCTGGAGCTTTGCTTTGCAGCGCTGCTTGATGATGCCGGACCTCGACTGCCGGTTTGAGGCGAGAGCCCCCGGCCCGGGAAAAAGAGTGGCCCGAACTGATAGCATGTTTGCGAGCCGAAAATCATGGAAGCGGACAGGAAATTCAGACTTACCAGAACCTTCCTGTCAGCTTGCATGATTAAAAAACAGTTATAACGGTTGCTCAAGGGCGGGTTGGGCACAGAAAACACGCCTAGATGGTATCCCCAACCGCAACCCCGTATCAAACGTTTTTGTGCTTCCCGACAAATGGAAGCACAAGGAGGCTCTCCAAGAATGGATCCTTTGGCATCCGACATACATGGAGGGCAATGTCCACCAACCATTCCATGAAACAAACATCAGCCTGACACCAACTCCTGAAGCCACACGAAACACTGGGCGGCCCCGGCTTCTCACCCGAGGTTACCCTCATCAGCAAAGGTTGCCCGAAGGCCTGGCGTTCGACACTCCGGCGGCAAATGCAAGCAATCCATGTATCTGTGTGTGTGTGTGTTCCTGAGAATATCCTTGATTAAAGGGAACACCAAGGAACCATACCCATCTCAGGAAAGGAAGGAAAGGACTGGTAGCTCTCTGGCCCGAAGTGGTGTTCATGCCTTCAAACAAGCCTTTCTTCGGGTACCCTCCAAAAAGACACCAATCTTAAGGCCCGCCAGCTCCGAAGAAAGCGCCAAGGGTGTCTGGCCTGCTGGCTTGAGCGATCACAGTGAGAAATTTCCATCAACCTCAGTCGTTGGCGCAAAGCGAAAGCGCGCGCAGATGCACGGAAAACGGAGGGGAGCTCCTCCGGCCGTTTTGTGGGTTCTCTTTCAGAGCCAAAGAGGGAGTAAAACCAGGGCTCCCTATATTTCTCCTATCAAGTTCGCAAGAGAAACACCCGGTGTACCTGGCCGCCAAGAAAGCCAATACATTGCGCTTGGGTTACAACTCCCTTACGGGGGTTCTCAAAATAGAGGTATCTGAAAATGGGTGGTTTCTTTTGGTTTGCCGTTTACCTTCTTCCCACCAATCATATGTGAAAATCATGCTTCATATTATATGTAGTCTACATGAAATGACTAGCTTCTTGGCCTTCCTCTCTTCGCATGGGCCCCGTTTACCTCTTTGCTGCTTTGGAGGCCCCTGAAAAGGGTGTCCATTTGCCTCAGCCCGGAACAAAACAAAAACTAGGCCTTCTGTCCAATATAGATTCCCTTTCAAGCCAACAGGGGAAATAACCACCAAACAAAAAAACTATTCAGCAAAATTTAGTTGGAAGAGGCTACAAAATATTTAGACCGCCCCCCCCCCCCCTTCCCAACGCGCATGCATGGCGAGAACCCGATTCTGGGTCCACCAAGCCGCTGCCCAGCGCCCGGAGCGTCGTGGTCCGCCTGGCAAAGACCAAAAGAAAGACCACCAGTTTGGGCGGCCCCCCATTTTGAGACAAATGCAAAGCTTAGATGCAACAAAAAAACAAAAAACGTTGGTACATCATATTTAAATCTCGTAGTTGCACAGCCTTTCAAAAAATATTCGGGGCATGTCACAGGTGGCATGATGTGGCATGTCTCAATATGTTGCATTCAGTCCGGGCTGACTCTGCATCTCCGTCCCCACTCTCTGTCTCCCGTCCTCCACGCGCACGCAATGGTAAAAAATGTTGGCCTCGTGCGCAGCGCCCTGCGCAACTCGAGACGTGTCCTTACGGATACTCTCACGGCCAGCGTTTTCCTAAGCGCCTCCCCCTTTTGGGGAAAAAGGAATGGGCCAAGAGGAACCCGGTCCCTGGATTTCAAAGAACCCCCCCGAAAGGGTGCTGCCATAAATATAACCCCACAGATCAGCCGAGCTCCTCCAGGGATCTCTAAAAGGGGTTCCTTTGAGCAGCGCAACAAGTGACACCTTCAATTCGAAGCCCAAGGCACTTTTGGGGCCCAAGCACTTTTTCAAGGCTCTGCGTGTGCGATTTGTTTAAAGGCTTTTCAGCCAGGGTTCTTTGCCCCCCACCCCCGAAATGACACAGACTTGCGCGTGTCCTGGTGACAGCCTGGCTTCATCCCCACCGAATTTCTGAGGCCACCCGGCGCGACTGAAACATGCAAGTCCACGGACCGGATGGTCCGGCCTTGCATGCGGGCGAAGCTTCGGCCTCGCAACCCCAAAGCAGTCTAGGTCCTCCGGTAGAGAGGCTAGAATGAGGGTACCGTTTTTTCTAATCTACTTTAGTGGGGGAATCCTCCCCCCAAAAAAAGGGTAAAAGGGCAATATGCTTGGGACGAAATAAGTTGTCCCATCATTGTCTTATGATCATGACTTAATTTGGTTGTGACCAATCCCCACAGCTCGATTCTAGTTTGTTTGGGCCACAATGCAGCAAATTGCAGAATTGGACAACTGGCGCTTTGGCCGGTGAGCAGGTAGGTGTGTGTCAGCCCCAGGCATCAGTGCCACATGGCAATGGATTCATGTTGGCTGCCCCCCAACCTCACCTTGACTCAGCCATGTTCCAAACATTGGGGACCCCACTTGGGTGATTGAAAGGAAACAAACGAAACCACACGTTGATCAATGTAAAGGTTCCCCATGTTTGGAAACACGAATGTGGCTGTTGAAATCGGGTGGCTTTTTCACCCACAGATGTTCGAACAGCCAAGGGATCGGCTAAAACCTTGTGGGAGGCACCCAATTCTTTGAGACAAACACATATGGGTCTGATTTTTAGTTAGGGACCCTTTGGTGGAATTGATTTAGGTGGGGATTCATGTCCACCAACCATCTCGGAGGGGTTCTCTATGAAAATTCATGGCCATGTTGATCACTTTGACACTTTCTCGTACCGATCTCTCGGGGATCAATTGTAACTCCAGGGCCAGTCGGCGGGTCCGGCTTTCCATGGAATGGGATACATGATCGGCTTCTCAAAGGGAGACCACTCAGCTGTGATTCTCAAAATGGAAAGCCAATTCCATGGATGTCGTTTTTACTGTTGGTTTCTTTCCCTTTAAATCAACCCCCAAAAAGGGTCAGCAACTTTCTAGTCTTGGTTTGGCTTGCTTCCTTTGAAACCAAAAATGGTACCCACAAAAAAGCATAGACCCATCTGCCCTCAGCAACTTGCCGTAAGCTGACCCCGGGGCTGTTCGCTTCTCTTTTGCTCCACACCCAATGGGCCAGGGCCAAAAAGGCAAAAATCAACAAATCCGGAGACTATTGGGGTATTGGTTTGGCGAGTATACTCTCCAAATGATTTGATGTTTAAAAAGTATCAAAGGCAGCAGTGGGAATGTACAACGAATGGAGTTTTGATTCTACCAACATGTTTGAAAAAGGTTTGTCTAGGGAAACGCTCTACTAAAACCAGGGCCCCTTCCAAGCACAGTACTGACCCCCCGCATCGCCCGCGGCCTGTAGACCTTGTGCAATCTGCTGTCCATACATTCCAGTGCGCGCAAGGGACCTGGTGCAGCGAGCGATGGGGCTTGCTGCCTTTGGTGGTGTCCTCCGCAAGCCAAGCCGTGTTTAGCAACTGCCATGTGGGACAAGGTCCTGGACGTGTGACAAAAGCTCCGAGAGTTGAGGCCTTGGGACATGGTGCTCGATTTCTTGGATTCCATTTTTCCCCCAAACAATCAACCAGAAGACTTCCCATTTTGAGACACGCCCAGCTGAACAGGGAACTTCACAACGATTGTCTAGACGTGCTTCTCATGGGTTCCCTCTGGGGGCATGAAAGGGAACCAGGAGAGCCAGAATGTTTGTCGGGTCACCTTTGACAAATTGGGTATACCCAGCGCTCGCAAGAGATTTGCTCCAGCAAACCAGGCTGGTGCCGCTAAAACTTCACAGCTCTGGACACAGCCAGGTTGGTGACACGACATGATAGCAAAGCCATTGCAAAGCACTGCCACTCTTGCAAAATGGATTGAAGTTCTAATGTGTTCCTGGTCTCTTGCCTCTTGCCCAAAAAATATTGGGGCCTGATGCCGGGAGCTTAACAACTCGAGCCCATTGTGGCCATCGTGAGTTGATGTTTGGCAATTGTCACATCCGTTCTGCTCCGAGAAGAAGCACGCGGAAGCGAGTTACGGCGGGCTACTTCTTAAGCAAGCTGCTTGGAAGCTTAAATACGGCTAAGCGGGTTCCGACGCATGTGCCACCCAATCTTCTTGAATGTTCGAAACTCTACATCTAAGCGAGGTGTGGGGGTGGGTCAACAGGTGAGGTTCTGCAGCTGAAAGTTGCGGAAAACCTGGTACAACGAAAATTCGCAAGAACACGGTAGTGCAGGGAAACGACTTCTGAGGTTGTGTTACACGCGCTCACCCCCAGACACTTGCACGGGGTTTTTCCAAGGGTTAGGATGTTCAGGTCTCCGGACCATTCCAAGGCTCCAAGAAGCGTCCATCCCTAGGCGCTTGCTATTGAGACTGCTCGCGCGCAGGAGACTGCACAGGCGTGGACTTCACAGGTATCAGCAGTCAATCATGTGCTAAAAATAAGCGTCGGGATTGGCATGACGGGTCGGCGCAGGCGTCCACTCAGGCAATTCTTACAGCACTCTTGCTGGCGCAAATCGCAGCTAGATCGCCTCAGATCGCGCCAAGATACAGCATTATGGCTGGTGCAGGATCGCAGTTATACCCACGAGACTCAACCTAACCAGATTCTCCCCGCAACCCGGTGAGTTCTCTGAGTATCAGCCTTGATAGCTACTTGGCAGGCACAGTCCGCAAAGCTGAACTTCAAACACGCGCTGCAAACCCAACGAAGCCGCGGGCTCTGAGCGAAAGCTTGGACCATTGAAACAGGCAACCGGAGCAGAATGGCTCAGAGATGCCGCGTGTGACATAAAAAGATGCGAAGGTCATGTCAGCTTCGTCGAACCTATTCGGGAAGGTTGACGTTTGTATGTGTGCTTGTGGAGTAGGGTGGATTCCCCGCTCTTTCCTCTTCCAGTTTCTCAAGCACAACGCCTAAGACACATTGCGCTTCCGCGACAGGTTCTGGCACTTGCCAAGGCTCCCCTGACTCCAGTTGCGCTCTGGCTCAATTTGGTTTGCCCTGAATCTGCCAAATTCAACAAAATCTCCGCTCCTGAAGCGATCAAAAGCAGCAGGGATCCTTACATTATACACCTGAACATTGCCTTGTAAATGGTGGTGTCCCTTTATTTTGGTGGAAAAAGCCATGTTTCAAATGGGCAACATGTATCTTTTAAGGAGCCCTGACCAGGGAAGGCTCTTCGGCGGTGCTGAAGACGACGGCTCTTCGGCAGGCATAGGGAATGAGATCAGTTTCACCGGGCGCCACAGAGGCGAATCACAAGTCGACTTGAGATCGCAGTCAGGGCTCTGGAAATCCGAGACGCAACACGTCCGCTTCACGTGATCAGGCAGACAGCAAGTGCCTACTTGGGCAACTGGACCTGCCAGCAAGCAACGAGATCCGGCAGCCTGCAGCGCAAGTCTGAGAGCCGGAACAAACCATGCTGATGGCTCGTGGCTTGCGCAGGGCTGCAAAGCACCGCCCTCCGAGCAGCACCTGTGCTGCGTGCAACTCAAGCCGCTCGAAGCTTGCCAACAGCGCAACCTCTGGCAAACGATTCTTGATTCTTGATCATCTTCCATGGCCCGCACACCTACCTCAGCGATCTTTGCACGGCGTTGAATCGCAATTCATGCGCAGCCTTGGAAGGTTTAGCGCTGCCAAGGCTTCAACCTCAACAGGTGAAAGCCCAGCCGGATTGGTCAATCAAAGGCTTCCATCGGTCAAAGCCCAGAATACCTTTGATCCGCTTCAGTTGAACAGTTTCTAGCCTGGCTGATCTTTTAAACTGTTAGTGTCTGATTTGGGGCCCAGTTTTGGTCAAGGTCAACCCTTAGCTTCATTTCCAGGTCCTTGTGAAGGACAGTATTTTGGCTCCCAACTCCCCAGTAAGTTTCTCAGAACCCTAAGCGCCCAATTTAAGAAGTGTTCTTTCAAGTGCACCGAAGGGGCCGTCCTTTTCACGTTTTGTGACATCCCCTCGTCGATAGAGTAAACTCCTGTGCCAGGGCTTCATCTCATCAAGGGCTGGCTGCTGACTCTCGTGGGCAGGGAGGTCGATGTCACGGGAGCGAACTCCACCAATCTGCTGCTCACTCTCCTGCACCCACGTGGGTCGTCAGGGCGGAGGAGAGTTTCTGAACCAAAAGGGTCTAGGTGTCTTCAGCCGGTGTGTCTCTCTTTTGTTCTGGCTTGCATTTCGAGGCTTAACACAAGTGCAACCTCTCGCAAACTATCTTGATGTGAAGCCAGCCAATGAAGTAAATGCTAGCTCGAGACTGCATCATGGAGTTGAATACCGAACGTTTGCTACGACCTTGAATGCTTTAGCGCTGCCGGTGCTGCTAGGCAAGGCCTCAACCTCAAAAGGTGTGAGGCCATGCGCAGGCCGGCAGTACCGTGCGGTGTGAAGCTGAACCTTGTTACGCAGTTCTGGACAGGTCCAGCATCTCCATGCTTTCCTCAAACCACGGAACGCGCTGCTCCTTGCGATGTCATGTAACACTGCTCATGCGAGCCTCATATTCCATTCCAGCAAACAACTGAAACAACATGGCTTGGACTGACACGTCCCGAGGTTCTCAGCTGGCAGGATCCACAAAGACTAGCTTCAAAAAACTCGGGCATCTTCACTTTCACAAGTCTCTGGACAGCACATAGACCAGTGACTAGCCAAACCGTAACCGTATTAGAATCAAACTGGCAAACCAGCTGGCTAACCAACTGTTTAACCAACTGGCAAACCATGCTTAGCCCAGCTGACCTATGCTTCGCAGTGCCGCTCGCTAGGAGGCTCGCTGAGCGAAACTGCTCCAATCTGGCGAGGAGTGAGTTGGTTGCGGTGCATTTCGACACGACACCTTTGCCGGGCAGCGGGGACGTGCTTGCAGGAAGTCCAGCACAGGGAGGCGAAGGTATTGCATGATGCAAGGCATACCTCTCAGCCGGAGGCCAATGAGAAATATGCTCCTGAAACGCGCCTCTGCTTTCCATTACGAAGCTTGCATTCAACGCAACTTTTTGCAAACAAGATTGATTTGAAGAGCCAGCATTGAAGACCAAGACTGCGTCATTGAGGTGCGATTCTCACAGGCGCAGCCTTGAAAGGATTAGCGCTGCAGGTGCTGCGAGGCAAGGCTTCAACCTCAAAACGTGAGCCCACGCAAAGGCCAGCAGTACTGTCCGCTTACCACAGCAGGAGTGTGAAGCTGAACTTTGTTACAAAGCTGAAGCTGTGTAAGGCTCCTCCACTGCTACTGGCAGCAAAATAATACTTCTTTTCACTTGGCCTGTGGCTCTGTAAGAACAGGCTATGCAGAGGACTGAGTGTCAGCCTTGATAGCTTGGCTGGCAAACTGTGAACTCCGCAAAGCCTCGCTTCAAACTCGCGCACCTGCACTCTCTGGACAACACCACTTGCTGATGTCCAAGTCATTGCAAAGCACTGCCATCCGAGCGCCTGTAGCCTTTCAAACTAAAGCTGCTGGTCTGATCGCTCAAGCAATGAAGAGCCAGCATTGAAGACCAAGACTGCGACATTGAGGTGAATCGCAACACAGGCGCAGCGTTGAAAGGTGTAGCGCCGCAGGTGCAGCGAGGCAAGGCCTCAACCTCAAAAGGTGTGAGGCCATGCGCAGGCCGGCAGTACCGTCCGCCTACCACAGCAGCGGTGTGAAGCTGAACCTTGTTACGCAGTTCTGGACAGGTCCAGCATCTCCATGCTTTCTTCAAACCACGGAACACGCTGCTCCTTGCGATGTCATGTAACACTGCTCATGCGAGCCTCATATTCCAATCCAGCAAACAACTGATGGCAGGATCCACGAAGACTAGCTTCAAAAAACTCGGGCATCTTCACTTTCACAAGTCTCTGGACAACACATAGACCAGTGACTAGCCAAAACGTAACTGTATTAGAATCAAACTGGCAAACCAGCTGGCTAACCAACTGGTTAACCAACTGGCAAACCATGCTTAGCCCAGCTGACCTATGCTTCGCAGTGCCGCTCGCTAGGAGGCTCGCTGGGCGAAACTGCTCCAATCTGGCGAGGAGTGAGTTGGTTGTGGTGCATTTCGACACGACACCTTTGCCGGGCAGCGGGGACGTGCTTGCAGGAAGTCCAGCACAGGGAGGCGAAGGTATTGCATGATGCAAGGCATACCTCTCAGCCGGAGGCCAATGAGAAATATGCTCCAAACGCGCCTCTGGTTTCCAATACGAAGCTTTCAATCAACGCAGCTTCTTGCAAACGATCTTGATGCGAAGAGCCAGCATTGAATCTAATGCTAGACCAAGACTGCGTCACTGAAAAAAATCGCAACACAGGCGCAGCCTTGAAAGGTGTAGTGCTGCAGGTGCAGCGAGCCAAGGCTTTAAACTAAGGAGGTGCGAGTCCATGCGCAGGCCGGCAGTACTGTCCGCTTTCCAGAAGCAGCGTCAAGCTGGAACTTGCTTCAAAGTTCCGGTCGCAAGGCTGGTTGGGTCCGGAGGCAATATACATGTTTCGCTGCTCCGCCCTGAGATTCAAGCCCACCTTCGGGCTGTACTAAATGAGGTCTCTTCACAAGGACACGCTAAAAAGTCTGACTTGACACACGCACTGAGCCTTTGGTTTCAAACGTTAAGGTTGCGTGACCAACCTCTAGAGTTCAAGCCTTTCAAGCGAACTCGCTGGGTTTTCTGCCTCGAGATAATCACTGAGCGCCAGCAGATTTACTCCTGGTTCTCTTATTGCACCTGGTGAATGGCTGCCACATACACTTGGTTGCAGCCTAAACGCTGGGCAAGCAAATCTTGAATCAACAAATACGCATTCATATTGCAACCCAGGATCATATGGCTCCACGTGACGTGGGCATGTTGGTTCCCACACCTCTCTGAGTCAACGCATAGCATGTCCGGCACTGTCCATCTCGTGCCAAAAAACTAAATCAATGATCCTGTGTGCTTCCTTCATGTGTGTGCGCTGTCTTGGGCATGCAGCAGTATTCGTACTTCTCACTGTGATTAGATGTTGAAGAGAAAGAATAAAACAAAAAAACAACCCTGCTTCTTGTTTTTTTTTTTTTTTTTGGGGGGGGGGGGGGCGGGGAAATCAGCACGGGGAAAGCTACGGCGAGATTCTCCAAATGGCTGCGCCCAACCTGAAATGAGGTGAATGAGTGCAATGAGTGGATCGAAGCCCAATGAAACGGCAACAAATCTTAAAAAAACGCAGCCTCCCTCAACCAACGCATGAAAACTTATCAAATCCCCATTGATCGCAAGAAACGAGACGACATTCAAAAACAGCTCTCCCCACCGATACGGCAATAACCTCGAAAAACAGGACGACCTTCGGGTGCTCATTCCGCAGCCCAGAAGGAGCTTGTGTGGCTGGCATGTTGAACTCACGCCTCTCCGAGCCAATGTCCGAATGGCAAAGGCCAAAACTGTCCATTGGCTCGAGCGCCTCTCAATGAATGATTCTGTCGCGTTCCTTTTGGGTACAGTGCCTGGGGTGCGGTTCATTCGCAATTTTCCTGCCCTCACTCTAGATTCTTAAGGAGGCAGCTGAGATGACAGCGTCACTGTCTAGAAAATAATTACATCTGCTGGTCCCAATCATTCACTTGCCACCGTATGTTCCTGCGCTATGTATAACGATATTGATATTACCTTGTTGCCTTACTGCCGCGGTATACTCAACTTACATGAATGCTGGGCAATTTGAGCTCCTCCAGGGCGAATCTGGTGACCGTGCAACACTATATATATTCCCTAACGTGTTGAACCGTGTTGAAGATTCGACGTTGGTGATGCTGGTCGCAAAAGGTGAAATGGGCCATTGAACAGAATACCATGTGGAGTCATGTGGAGATAAACCCTACTTCTGCTGTTGTTCTTCAGTGATTCCGAGAGGCGTCTTGTGATGTCACGAGAGGCTACTCCGGGGCCCAGGCCAGCTATGCCCCACCTTGGCCAGCGCTCCCATGGAGAGGTGTTCAAGAGGAAGTTCATCGCAACAAAAGCGGCCATTTCCCCCTAAGCTTTTTATCCCTACCACTTTGAAAGCCATGGGCATGATCCAAGGATGTCTTCACATGCCCCGTTCCTGCCCGACCCAATGTTGAGTGGGGTGTAACCACACCAAGCCGGCCCTCTGATGCGGCCCAGGCGCTCAGGCTTCAAATGCCTCTGGGCTTCTGCTAATACATCTGCAACGTTGCCATCCTGGGATCCGGACAGCGCCGTGCCCCAAAATCACTGCTCTGAACGGAGAGAACTACTTCTTGCCCGAGATGAAGCGATTGGGCGGCTTGTTTCGGGGTGTTTCTGCATCCCGTTTTTGATGGAAGCTTTGACACCAGACATCTCCTCTACCATTTAATCTCCGACTAAGCCTTGATCCCGTGTTCTTGTCATTCACCCTGCTCTTGCATTCCGTAGGCCTTTGGCGATTTCCTGGAGGATGCCTTTCAAAAAGTGGGGGGAAGCACGGCTAGACATACCCCCCCCCCTCGCACACACACACACACACACATTCAAACAAACATGCACACATCTTTGTTAAACAAAAAACACGCTAGCTGCTCTCTTAGAATTATGAACAATTCAACACTAACCCCAACAATCCGTCATCTCTGGGAAGGTCAACTTTCTATTGAACCTTTGTTTGGGTTCCGTCCGTCCTGAATCTGCGGGCGAGCAACAGGCATGTTGGTTGGTTGGTTGGTTGGTTGGTTGGCTGGCTGGCTGGCTGGTAGCCTGGTGGCTTGATTGCTTGGTGGGCTGGTTCGTTGGTTGGCCGGCCGGTGGGTCAATGAGCCCAAAGCTTCTGAATGGACAAAGCACAAACGCCCGCTAGACCCCAACATTAGAAACTACCGTGTCTACAAAACCGAAGGCGGCCCGCGTTTAGACTGGGCCCATCTTGGGTCAGGTGTTTGAGCGGGGGTTCCCTTCCCTGTAACGGTACGGGGACCTTCGAATCCCAACACTCCAATCAAGGGCTCCCTGATCTTCCACAAGGGGGATCAAGGGGGAACCCTTCGGGTCTTTGCTTCTTAATCTATTCGTCACAGGGTAAACCTGGGAGGGGACCATTACCCATTCCCTTCCCTGCAAGGAAACTCAAGTATGGGATAAGCACCCAATACCCTTGGAGGGGGTTATGGACCCAAAGCCTGGAAAATTGAATAAAATGATCACCTTTTGGAACATCGACTGAAACTACCCTACCCCAGGCTAACATGGAAGCTCCCACTTCTTGGGAGTGTCTTATCCAAAGGGCCTGGATTTATTTTATTGTTCAAACCTCTTCGAACCTTGACTAAACACAAACCAAAGGAGGAGGGGAACACGGAAAAAGCAAAGCAAACCTCCTTTTCTGGTGCGGGCATGGAAAATGAACCCAGAAAACCCACCCAATCAGGGAGACCGACCACCCGTGGGATGGAAATCGGCTTCGGGCCATTCCGAGCGCTAGGCGTTGGGCACGAAGATCACCTCATTCCCGACCTCGCGGACGCTGTCATCGAAGAACCTGCCGTCGACGCGAACGGATCGGGAGCCGTTCGACCCCACGGGAGGGAAAAACCACGGGCCCGGGGTTCATGGGTGTGTCTTTTTTTAGGGGATCCCCCCAAAAAAAAACAAAATGGTGGTTTTCCTTTGGGGCTCCCTTTAAAATCACAACAAAACCGGTACCCTCAATGGGGATGAACCGTCATACTGAGCACCTTGCTGAAGCCAAAATCACGCAACGAATTACAAAGGCGGACAACTACGTAGCTGAAAGCGACAAAGTAGTCGTAGGAATGGCCATCTCGGTATCATGGAATGACACGTGTTCCACAACCATGGCCCTGCAAATTAACGGAAGGAACCTGAAAAGGGGGTCCCCAAAAAATCGGGGTTTTCATATAAACAAATGGGTTTTCTGGGTTCCATGTTGATCTGACTCGTCCCCACTCCTGACTGAGCCAAAAGTCTCAAAAGTCGTTAGTATGGAAGTTCCACTTGTATAAGTTTAGTATTCCCTGATTTTGAATCCAACATATGTAGACCCAAATTGACTGATGGTCTTCCTCCTTGCTTCCCTTAACCCCCCCCCTTCTGGGTCCATCTCTAGCGAGCGAACACGAAGCGCTCGAAGCGATCCGGCCTGACACAAAGTGGGCACAAGCCCTTCTCCAGGACCTGGCCTCCAGGTTGGAACGGCCTCGAGATGCACGCATGCACAGGCGAAATGCGCGGCAAATGCAGGCCAAGCGGGAACCCGAAGCGGGAACCCGAAGCGGGAACCCGAAGCGGGAACCCGAAGCGGGAACCCGAAGCGGGAACCCGAAGGAAACCGCGGGGAACCCGTTGGAGAAAAAAGGAGATGGCCCAGGGCAATTACACATCTCACAGAGAATAGCTGACTTTCAGAGGGTGTTTTAGATTTAGTCAGTAATATCTAGAAACGTTTTGAAGGAGATCCCAGGAGGGGCTGGTTATTGCTTTACTTGTTTTTGGCGAACACGGGGACATCTGACATTCGCTGACTCAGCCCAAGACCCTGGCAAGGCTAGAAAGTTGGCCTGTGAAAACTCAATCCTTGTGCTTTGATCATCTTTCAGAGGGGCGCTGCTCCGCCCTGATCCACCACGAGGGAGTCTTGCTTGTGAAGGAGCTCCAAGATCTCCGAGATCTCCGCCCATAGCGAGCTCACGCATCGGGTACGACGAGCTTGGGCTTCCGGCTACGAAGGTCCTGTGCTGAGCCCCGAAGGCCTCACCTAGTTTTGTCTGTGTGTGGTGTCAGCTCCTCAGCTCCAGCGACAAATACCACTGGATGATCTGGAGGGGCCGCCGGCCATATGTCCAATGCTTGGTTACCGAGAACAGGTGTGTGTGTGTGTGTAAGTTTGTTTTAATACGTGTGCGTGTATATATAAATATGTATTGGGAAACCTTTGGTGGAGGTTAACTACATCGAGAGTTATGTCTGTCAACTGTTTTGGACAGTACTGGTTGAAATTCATGGCAATGTGGTTCCTGAGGTGCTTGGCCAGAACAAGCCACTACATCGTTCTTTGTCCGAAGGAAAATACACACACACACACAAAGTCCACCAACTAGGGAAGTGAGGCACCCATCGAGTTGCCTTTCAAAGCCTCAAGGACACTGGGGTTTTCCAGGCTTACAGAAGGCGTTGTCTCTCAGCTTGGTCCCTCATGCCTTTGCATTTTACATTTTGGTATCGCAAAAGAGAGATCCCAATTTTGGACAACTCAAAAGAGTGAATTCGAACATTGTCTTCTGCTGTTTTGGAGCTCAAAGACCCAAACTCGGCATGTAGGACAGCCTTTGGAAGGTGCTGAAAGTTAGAAAGCTCTCAAAAGCCCGGATTGCACGGGGAAGAAAGGCGCCCTTCTTTTTTTGCTGGCTGATCTTAAAGAGAAGCCCCTCAAAGAGCAACAAGCTACGACAGAAGTCCAGGTGTCGCAAGGGGTTTCACTGTCCTCACTTGCTGAGGGGATGGCCCAAAAAAAGTCTAAACTTTACATTTACCACTAAAATGGTCTTCCCAAAAAGCTTAAAGTTCGTGAACGCAGGAAGTGAGTGGCTCAGCTCGGGGCAACTCCACGGCGTGGAGCGTCAACTGTCGCTTTGAGGTAGTTGACAAATAAGATAAACTTCGCTGCAGCTCCTTCGAAACTCTCGGACGGATTTTCGGGGAAAACATCCGATCTGATCCGATCTGATCCGATCGTGACGTCAAAGAAAACCCCTGGGGCTTAAGAGGAAGGGGGGTCGTTCGGGGTCGATAGGTCGTGTTTTGAGGCTCGGAAACTACCCTGAACGACATCTTTGCGAGACCCAATTGGGGGGTTGCCCGAGTCCCAGTTCCCCAGTCTTCCGAATCCCTCGGATCACACGTTGAGGTGCTCCCATTCGATAAGGGAAGTCCAGTCGCATGCCCCTCACCCACTTCCAGTTGGGTTGGATCGGCTTACGAAGCATGAAGCCTGGACTCTGGTTCTTGGTGCAACTCTGCGGTACTCTATATTACTTTTAGCTGATGATCCATATCTTGTCAATCTCAAAAAAGTACAACATCCTAGAGTTCAAGCACGGTCTAAACATCCATCCAATTGGTCTGGGGTGCCAAAGAGGTGAGAGCGTAAGCCTCGGACTTGCTTACAAGCGGGCGTCGTAAGTCACCCCACGTCGCGTTAAGTCACCCCAGCCACCCCCAGCCGCTTGGAGCTACGCATATCCGTTTAAGTCACCCCATGCGTTTTAAGTCACCCCATTCTTTGCAAAAAAACACAATGGGCACAGAACTGGAAGGGCGATGTTGCCAACCCCAAGAATTCACCGCACACTGCACGCACACGCTCAAAACTCACTGGTTTGGGTTCATGTTGAATGCTTTTCCCGGGCAAAACCATATTGGGCACACTGCGATTAAAGGGTTCCTATCCTTCAAACGTAAATAGTGTTTTCTGTTGGTACCCCCAAGTAACCGGACCAACCAGCCAGCCCCCGGCCAGGGCTAAGCCAAGCCAGGGCTAGTAAAAAACAACCGGTTCCGGGCCGGAACACCCGACAAAAGGGCTGCCGGCGCGAGTGCCGCGCGACTCTGCGCGAGTGCCGCGCGAGCGCCGGGTGAGCCGTGCCCTCATCCCAATGAAGATTGCTTCCGCTTGTGGCACGATTCAAGAGCTGCGGCACGAGAAGAGAGAACCACCCAGTAGCAGTGAACATACACGCATGCACACATCACATGGAAGCCGACCAAATGTTGATGTTATGAATCTGGGATCTCATGGGCACCTTTCTGTCAGGATACCTCGAGTAGAACATCATACATTTTGCATGCGCACAGCACAGAATTATTATTATGCGATTTCAGAAGATGACATGCTTGAGACAACTATCCTTACATCCACAAACACAACGGGCACACTCACCCGGGACGACTTAGATCAACCCGGGACGACTTACAGCACTTACCCTGTAAGTAAATGTATAACAAAGCCACGGCCTGAAAGGAGTAGTCAGCGTCTGAAGTTTTCCCTTGTAAGTCCGTGTCAAACACATATCCCCAAGCGCCAATTAAGACGGCAGCTCAAACAAGCACAAACCTTCACAGCCAGTTCAGTCCTTGAGAGTTGTCTGCTCGCGTGTAGGCGGCGCATTCAATGCATCCTTCCGCGCATGTGCAACACAATCACGTGGTGTCTCTCACCATGGGAGTCATTGCTCGTCTGACTTCCCATGCGACTATCACGCAGCACCCAGGTAAAGCTAGGACTCAAACACTGATTCAGACCGGCAGGAATCCGGCATACCCCAAAACACCATCCCTACTCATCCCATTCGACATCGGTGCATTGCTCAACAATCCACACGCACCCACACGAAAGCTCTCACGTGCTCGACCCTGCCTCAGCTGTGCAAGATGGAGGAGCATGAAAAAGCCAAATTGCATTTTCCCCGGGCTTCTGTGTCAGCCCGAACCTCGGCTGTCTCGGCCATCATTTTTTTTCTCGTGGCACATGCAAGCGGCGCCGGTATTCCCGGTTTGCCTGCATAAAACCTTCCAATCTGTAAGCATGGCCCCAAGCTAAAATCAGCCCAGATGATGATGAAAACCATCCAACGGGAAATAATGTGGATGGACGACATCCTGCACCACCTAAGAAACCATGAGAAACCACTGTTTGTTGGTATTTACAGAATCAGACCATTCCAGGGCTTCGTGGGTGGTGCGAATTGGATTTCGTCCATCCACAGTATGGGGAAACCTGGCCTTGTCCTCAAGCCAAGCTGCAATCACTCTCAGCTCCCGACTTAGTGCAAATAGTGAGAGTCACGTAATAAACAGACCTCGGCCATAGGCAAAACTTGTTTGGGGTCCTTTAACGTACCTTTTCCTGCTGGTGCTCAGTAGGGAAGGGTTCCCCTTGAAGGAAACCACCAGTTGGATGGTTCATAAGGGTCATTCCCTCATTCCTTGCTGAGCACAAGCAAGTTTTGGGGGTGTATAATCTGAGTGAGTTGGGCTGATGTTGAGGATCCTTCACTTGGGCAGACAACCAGCTGGATGTGTGTTGAGGGAACCATGACATCCCACAAAAGGACTTTGACCACAGGCACGAGTCAAAACAGTCCAAACTCATCGGTACCACATGTCAGAACTGCCCAAACAAGGTCCAACTGGGCTCAAGAAGCCCTGCTGGGGCACAGAAAAACCACCTTCAACTCGTGACAAGCGGCCATCGGAGATCCATTCTGATTTCCTGCTCCTGGATCGCAATCAGACGGTCAGTGTCAGGTTGCCAGACACGACAAAACAAATACAGGCGACGCTCGCAACGTCCGCCTTGAAAAGTTGAAAAGACAAGTCCCCGAACAACTAGGCAATGAAGGGCTCGTTGTTTGTTGTTGGCTGAAGTTTACCACTGTGCTCCGCCTGCAAATTGACATTGCTTGTCCAAACAGGTTCTCCAAAGGGAGATTACTCTCAGGTTTTCATATGGATCCGCAGAACTTTGGAGAACCCCTACATGCCCACATCCGATGCAACTCCCCTGTGCAGGAAGGAGTCCTGATTGAAGGGTTCGGTTCGAACTTTTCTGGGTCGGGGAGTTGGTCTCTGCACCAATGCTGTTCCACCATGCCATTGCAAGCCCATCCGATCGGGCAAGTTGCCATTCACCATCTCTGAATTGAGGTACTCACAGAAATCCCATCCCTCAAAATCCAAAAAAACTCAAACCCCATCCCAAAAATCCCCAAAAACCTTCCCTCAGATTTCTCCCAGAAACCCATCCCCTCCGGTCCTCGGCTCGCTGGAACTTTGCAGGGCACATGGCCAAAGCAGCATCCTCTGCACGGATGGGCGGGTATGTCTTGCACATATATATATATATACATACAACAACTATTCAAACACGAAATCAATAACAAAATGATACGATAAAAAAAAAAAGCAAATCAATACAAACACGTCAATGAATAAACAAATACATAAACACATACATACATAAATACCAATACAGAAACACACAACGCAAATACATTCAACACAAAAATGAATAAACACACACTAAACAAACTAAACAAACAAACAAACAAACAAACAAACAAACAAACAAACAAACAACCAAACAAACAACAAGCAAACAAGCAAGCAAGCAAGCAAACAAACAAACAAACAAACAAACAAACAAACAAACAAACAAACAAACAAGCACGAACATGCATAACAACTTAAACAAATAAGACCTTAGATGCATAAATACGTAAATTATAAGCAACAAACAACACATAACTAAACAACATACATACATGTATACACAATTACATTAATAAATAAATCAACTTATATATCTTAGTCAATTTGTTTTTGAAGTGTCCTTTTTTGGTTGGCGGGCTTCGACAGCTCAAAGGCAAACCAAAGGGATCAATGGGGTTCCACAGTTTACAGAAAAATTTACAGAAGAAGAAAAAAGAACAGATCCCCGTCTTCTCCAAGAACTCTGTATTGGGGTGCCTCGTTTGTTGGGCTTTAAGGAAAACCAACAGGAAACTGAAGCCCATTGGACACACCCACACTTTGAGCATACCCCAACCCTCCCACGCAGATTCCCTTCATTGACGTTCTAGGTATGACCAAAAGGTATGTCGGGGGTTCCTGGATCTTCCCGATGTCATCTCTCACCCAAAGGCTCCCAGGCTCCCAAAGCCTCCCGCAAAGTCCAAACGTCTTCATTTGTGTGGTTATCACATGTGTGTATACGTATCTAAATGGGCTGGTTGACATCATTACATGGGGATCTGTGCCATCCAACCATTCTTGAATCGATGTTTCACATGATTCTTGGAGACATCCAAATTGACCACAAACCAGTCTAGCTACTGGGAACAAGCTGATTCAGCAACGATGGCTCAAGGCCAAAGGCAAACCGCCTGAGGCGACTTGCGGCAGCTCGTAGACTAGAAACCAACTAAATAACATGCTTCCGCCGTCGATGGAGCAACCGCACAACCGCACTCATGATCTAAAACTTTAACCATCCCACAAAGAGCCGCAGTCAAAATAATGTATACTTACCCTCCAGGGCATGGGAAATTCGGGGCCCGTCCCTTGTTTTATTTTGGCTTAATGGGAAAATTAGGGTTCGTCCCGCAATAGACTACTGGATAGTTTGACCGAACCTCGAAGGGCTCTTCCCCCTGAGCAAAAGGTCTAAACTTTCAAGGTTTAATGGAAAAGCAAGGGGCTAAGGCCTCACCAAAAACCAGCCATGTATCCCTTTTGAGGGGGGTACTAGGGAAACCAGAAGGGAAGGCTTCCATGTTGTCCCATTTAGCTATGAACTTTTACGGGAAAATGCTCAGCAAGGGTTGCGGACGTGAAACACCATGTGTTGATGATGTCCACTGAAGCGTTCTCAATGATACTTACTCTCCCAAAAAACAGCATGGAACCTGAGGGGGCCCCTGGTGGACGTTTTCCTCTAACAAGGACCCTCTTCCAAGTTGCTTGATTGTTTTTGGGAGGGTCATAGCAATGGCAAGACAATACAACCACACACATGTCTGTCATAGGGCAACGTTGTTGACATACTCTAATCATTTAGGCCCTTTAGGCCCTTAGCACCCTCTTTCCAACAATGGGAAGTGGACCGTGTCTGGTTTTGGAAGACTACCATCAGAAAGAAAGACTCCACGTACGCGTACCCCGAGCAAGGGACCCCAACTCCTCAGCTCGCTCTACCCTTCGCCCCGGTGAGCTCGCCGCAAAATGGAGATGCAAAATTGGGAAAACCCCCATGGCCGTGCCGGAAAAACATGTTCGTGGGCCATAACATGACATAACTGTTGATACCAAATTCGGCCATCCCTATGACCTTGTCACTCTCAAGGTTATCTTGGAACACTGGGTCTCGGGACAAAATGAACATTCTCCCTCCCCTGTTGGTTTCCCTTCGAGACATTCCTTTTTAATGGTGCTAAATAGCCCGGCACCTGAAACCCGAATGCGCCACAACCATGCCCCTCGGGTCCTCAGGGCGCTCCTCCTTGCCATCCTCCTAAGTGACGCGTCCAGGAAGGAAACGGAGCCCAACGTGGGGTGGGAACCCGCCAAGTAAACTAAACAGGGAAAAGGGTTGCCAGTGACCAACTGCAGTGCCTGGAGAAACACGCCAAAAATAAGGGAAACACACCCAATGATAAGATGGCAGAAGCGGTGATGTTGAAATAACTCCAAAGAAGAGAGATAACAAATGCAGGCACAGTCCAAAGACCTTGTCACACACAAATCGCCCCTGGAAACAACAGGAGCCCGCGCCAACTGTTGGATTGGGTCATTCTCTGATTGCCTCTCACTAAATCAAGTAAGCGTCTCTCGAAATGGAATGCGCGTCTTCAAAATCACAACCAAGGGTCCCTATTTGAGACCGACCCATTTGCGCAGTTGTGACAGGTGTTGCCTACTGACCCCCGAATTCAACAAATCCGTGACCAACATGGGTGGTGCACCTACCCCAAAATGGCACCATTGGTTTTGACCCAAGGTGCCTACACATTCAAGGGCCAAGCGGACTGGCCCGGACATTCCGTCGTCAAATCCGCGCATTGACTGGGGCGTCCAGCCGCTCGGATGGGCCTGGCACTTGGTCCCAAAAGTGCTTTCTCTACCCCAGAAAACCTAAGGGCAGCATCAAAAAAGGCATAGCCATATGGCCTTTTCTTGGTGGCTTGAAAGGGAAACCAACAGGTAAACCACCATTTTGGGGGGTCCACTAAAAGAAAACACACCCATATATGTGCCACGGGCCATACTCAGACTGGCCCGCCCAGTCCAAAGTTGATCAAGCTAGGCTTGTCCGAACTTTTGAAGAATTGCCCGCCAGTTCAAAGAAGACTTCCCTCACACGGAGTGTGGTTTGGGCGAGGCTATTTATCCCGATTGCAGCCAGTAACCCTGGAAAAAATGGGAACCCTGTTTGGGGTCAACCGGCTTTCCACCAAACAAAAGGGGGGGGAATGTGCGTCGATGCTATCCGGCACCAACCCCACCCAAAACCAATGCACACAGGTGAAAGTCGTGCTCCTCTTGAAGGAACCCCTGTCAGGTGCCATGCTGGAGGGAGGGTATCCAGTTGCAACCAGCGACTCTGATGGTTCCCGGCAAACATGGAAAGGGTGCCACTCAACAGCTGGATGGTCTTTCGCACATTACCCTCCACGCCTGCTTCACGATCTTGGTTCGCATGAGGCAAATACCGCAGCAGCTCAAACTGTTGCCACGATCCACATTCCATCCGATATCCATCATACTGAGAAGTGCAACTATGGTGGTTCCAATCATGCTTGGCTATTACCACGCAACGTTTGGCACCTGCACAGTGCTTTGGCCAACATAGTTGGCCCACAATATCATTATCGGTGACTCAAATACCGTACCACTGGCACCCTGCCCTCTCTCACGCTTGCCGAGACCGAGCCAATCTTCGGCAGGAGCGCCCCCAGTGGCCGTTGGCGACCTTGGAATCAAGTGTCTGAAGTGTTTGAGTCAAAACCCTCGAAGAAGGTCAACTTGTCCGTGTGCTAATTCAAAAAAAACATGGTGAACAGTTGGTTGGTGGCCTGGCCAGTGACTTGGCCAAACCAAAGTCTCCCGGCCAAGGCACCAGCGGTTTGTTGTTCAAACGCGAACTGTTGCGCATGGTTGCGCAACCGACTCATGGCTTCACTCCTCACAGCACCTGCGGGGTGTTGCCAAAATAGGGCCCCTCCAATGTTGGGTTGCAGCTTCCTAACTGGTTCCCTGAAACCAACGTACAAAGGGAACCCTCAAAAACAAACACCCACACACACACAAACACACACACACACACACCACACTGCAGAATGAGAAATGTGGTTCTTGGTAGCGCCTGTGCCTGGCAGTATCTGTGCCTTGGAGTACCTGTGCCTTGGTAGTGCCCGTGCTTTGGCAGTGTCTGTACCTTGGATAGTGAGTCCGGGGAAAGTAAGAGAAACCTACCTTGAGGACGCCAAGGGTTGTCGGGTTTCTCCCAAGACATTTGTGCCAGAGCCAAGCTGAGCTGGGAACGAACTTCTCCTCATAGCCTCCAAAACAAAACAAAACGCCCCACCCGGGGCTGCTGTGTGTGTGAAAGCCCAGACCCTTTCGCGGGAGAGCAGCCTTTGCTCATTTATGAATTGCGGAATTCAAATGCACGTTCAGGGGGGCAGAGAGGACTTGCAAAGCTCTGCCCAACGAAGCTCTTTGCAAGCTCCTAGAATGCGGGGATTGATCAACCCTGTGTACCTGCATTTTCCCACACTTCTCAGTTTCACCTCTCGCCTTCTGCTTTCAGAAAGCAGACACTACAAGGCCTTGTGTTTAGAGTTGCCAGGTTGCTTCCAAATTGCCAAGTCACTCTGTTTGGATCATGATGGAGTGCCCCCGCGCTTCAAGGCATGGAATGCTCATGCTCAGTAGCCTACATCTGGTACGCACACAACCGCTCGGGCACAGATACTCCCAAGGCGCAGCCACATCCCAGGCCAAGGCACAGGCACATCCAAGGCACAGGCACCACTGCTTTCACCCTCGTGCAGGCACCGCGTGAGTTTCCAACACGACCAAGCCACTTGTGAAGAGAACTTGGCAAGGATCGTTGAAGGGCAGCAAAAAGGTCAGGGGAGCTTCCAAAACACTGCCACACAGTAAAGATGTAGCAGCTGACATGGTTCGGCAAGTAACCGGATTGTTCCGCCCGGGGCCGTATCAGTTCAACTGCCCTTCTCTTGGCTAAGGTTTTTCTGATCGAAGCAAGTCGGTCCCCCCGCAGGTCCTGTTGGCCAAGGCGCAAGCCAAGGAGCTAACCAAGTTGCGAAATCGGCGAAGTTCCACTAAGTGACTCAAATTGAAGAATCACGGCTTCAAGCCTGGTCTTGCCGTAAAGGCAACTCTGTGGCATAACCACTTTTTCTGGACCGTCTTGACTGTTGACTTCTGGGCCGCCTCGCCCGATCTTACACAATAATCTGGGCTTTAATCCCGGCATTGTCCACGATGGGTGTTCTTGCCGTCCTTTTGGCGGGTCACCAGGACTCGACACCAACCCCGCGCTCCAATGGGGCTGGCAGACATCAGCGCCCAATTGGGTTGCACCGCGAAACATAGTCCCTCACACTGCAGAATGAGAAATGTGGTTCCGAGCGGTTGTGTGCTTACCAGATGTAGGCCTTGCAGCTAAGCAGGCTTACTGAGCATGAGCATTCCATGCCTTGAAGCGTGGCGGCACATGATCCAAACAGAGTGACTTGGCAATTTGGAAGCAACCTGGCAACTCTAAACACAAGGCCTTGTAGTGTCTGCTTTCTGAAAGCAGAAGGCGAGAGGTGAAACTGAGAAGTGGGGGAAAATGCAGGTACACAGGGTTGATCAATCCCCGCATTCTAGGAGCTTGCAAAGAGCTTCGTTGGGCAGAGCGAAAGGTCTGGGTTTCACACACACACACACACTTGAACTCCAGATGGAGAGTGCTAATCTTTCGAGTACAACTGATGAGTCTCGAGTACAACTGATGAGTCTCGGCTGAGTTCGGCTTGCAAGTCACTCGGCTTCTCTCTAGAGGCGAAAACGTTACCCGAAAGAACAAGAAGCACAAACAGCGCCGCAATCAAGGGGGCCAAAAGGACAGCAACATCACTTTACACATGCAGGTACGCTGGGATGATCAGTCCCAGTATCACCACCGATGGCAAGTGTCTTCGTTGGCAGGAGACTTGCCATGGTGCTCCTGCCCCCTGCTGCAGCGGAAAAGGGTTTTGGTGGCAGGGTTTTCTGCCACTCCGCACACACACGCCCCTGTATGAGGGGCGAGGTTTCTCTTTTCCTGCAGGAAGATCACATGCTCCAACTCGAATCTCTATCGTTGACCAAAATATCCACCACGGCGAGGGGAGCGAGACACAGCCCTAAACCGCTCAGAAGACGGGAACGAGAGATCACCACGTTGAGCGTTGCGAGTGTCACCATAGAGGACTGAAGCGATTTGCGAAGCAGCCTGGCGATCACCATGAGAAAACGGAGTGGCGTAGGTGAACGTCTCCTCAACTGGAACGGCATCGGAGTTCCGAACTTGACCAAGAGATTGATCATGCGGATGATGAGTTGCGAAGGACTCCATCCGAGACAGAATGCGCTGGTATCCTTGATGTTGCCAGTCACGGATGTCCCATGCCTGGACAGGCTCATTGGGATCAGTCACCCGCTGCCATTCCCGAAAAGAATTTTCAGGTAGATCAGGTACGGCGTCACCGCGGTGCCATCGTTGAGGCTGTCCTGGAGTGTATATCCGCACCCACTCCTGTTCCTGCCAGACCGAATATTCGAGCCATGGGTGCTGCTTCGAATCATCGATGTCCATGTCGAAGTGAGAGGCAAGGATTGTCGCGGGCTCCGATCCAGCTAATAGAAGAACAGGCACCATGCACAACCATGTTCAAACAACAACCAAGCAAGATCATGCAAGTGTAGAGACCACCCTTATTTTGTACGCTGCGCCACTCATGCGAGTCTAGTCCTCAGTCAGCTCGAAGATGGGACTCGCCTTGTCCGTGCCGTTGTCGGAAGGATTCACGGGCCGGTAGGGCTCGGAGACCCCAATCGTCTCCGATGGTGTGTTTCCACGCGATGCACGTACTGGTTGATGAGGTTGGGAAGCTTGACGTGCGCGAGCTGTCAGTTGTTGAGAAATCCCCTCCTGGAGACGAGTCAGTTCTTCGGTAGAGAAATCAGCCGCATCCGAGGACCTGAGAATCGCGTCTAACAGCTCCGGTGACATACTCAATGCCGCAGACTGCGTGGCCACGCTGTGATGATCAGGAAAATACATGGAATCAAATTCATGACCAGCGTGAGGGGCAGCGACTCTCCGATAGCCCTCTGTGGCCCAGTCTCGTTTGTACCACGTGGTGACTTGGACCTGCCCACCGACTGAGTCCTGGTTGGGAGCATAGAACTCCCTCCATTCTCTAAAAGTATGCGGAGGAGGTGGAGCATCATGTTCTTCATGTGGTGTCCATGGTCCCGGATGAAAGATCTTGACCCACTGGGCATCTGGTTGTTGAGGGTCCGGACACCATTCCAGCCACGCCATGACAACGCAACCACGGAAAGACAAATTGATAGGTGTACGGCTGCAGACAAAAATGAGTGCAAGCGAAACAACAATCACAATGCAAAAGACCACTTTTGCAGCACTGCGCGGCTCCAGCATCGAAGACAATCTCCCGAATCGAATTGAACTGAACAAACTCCCCAGGAAGGCGAGGACGGGCATCAGCCATCATGTGAATTGGATGATGCCAAGGAGGAGGTCAGTCCAGCATACATGAGGTCCGGTGCGCCCGAAGCGAAGACTGGCCTCGCGATGCTGGGGCGTGGACGACCCAGACGTTGGTATCCCCTGGTGACCCAGTCCCTGTAATACCAAGTATAGAAGGTTGCATAGGATACCGGTTGCGAAACAGTGCCTGTGGTGGTGCGCGACTGGATGCCACTGACCCGGTACATAGATCCGAATCCATTCCACACTCGTATTTGCTGGCCCATTGACGATGTCGTAGTCAAAATAGCGAGGTAGGACCCATCGTGCTGCACCATGCACTGTACTATTGAACATTTCAACCCGGCAAGCCGCTCAAAGTCATAAAGGAAAGCGGCGAACAAATAGAGACGGAATGTACACCACCAAGCAAGACAACCCAACGTGGACTCACATACAAAGCAAGCACAACCGCATCTTTATCCGACATGCTACTCAAGTGTCACTCCGAATCATTCCAAGGATCATGGAATGGTGGCGGTGACGGCTCCCGCCACGCCCCATCCGGTACCGATGAGCCCACCGAGGAATCGACGTCTGCATTGACGAGCATCGCGAATCCGATGGATTGTACAGGAGCTCCAAGTCGTTGATACCCTCGTGTTTGCCAGTCTCGGTACTCCCACACGTGGTAAGACACATAGGAACTGGGCGTGACTATGG
Organism: Effrenium voratum; assembly: GCA_963377175.1. NCBI lineage: Eukaryota > Dinophyceae > Suessiales > Symbiodiniaceae > Effrenium > Effrenium voratum. Next base: position 283,620 of record CAUJNA010003471.1, on the reverse strand, counting down.
GATCCGTTGTGGTGCCTCCGGTGCTGTCTTCAGACCAGTACACTTGGAAGTGATATGATCTGCGCCACTCCCGATACGTGGAAGCGTGGAGTGGGTCAGGAACTGGAGCATCATCGGGAACGGGTCTCCAAATGCCCGGAGAGTAAATTCGAATCCATTCCACTCCTCTATCGATCTGGTACTCGAAATACTGGGGTTTCATAGCGGCAAGACAGGCTCTCGCGCGACAGCTAAAACCAGTCGAAAGTCTGCGGCAAAGACACACATGCATTGCAAACCGCGCACATCCGCTGGAGAATGAGGCAACTTTTCAAACTCAAGGTGAAACACAGCAACTAGGTCTGGAATGTCCGACTCCTAGGTTTCACTGTCGTTGATGTCGCGCACACCTGCAATGATAGTGTCCTGGTCGTCTACGAGCACAAGGGGAAAGACATTTCCGCCCATGGCGCAGGATGGCATGACAGTAGTGTTTGCAAGTTGCCGATGGGGACAGCGATGGACGGCCAGCACGTTTGGAGGGGAACACTGTAAAGGGCCGTCGAGATCGCCGCGGCGCTGAAGCGGATGCTGTCCGAGATCGTTTGGATGAGCGCCCCGGACTACGTGGTTGTTCATCACGGGAATGGTCAGTGCTGTAGATCGAGCGGCGTGCGCGCTGCGATTTCGAAGAGGTAGGGCAGGATTGTCCGCGAGGGGCTGAGATCGAGGGGCTGCGTACCGAGGGCATAAACTGTGGGTGTAGAATCACCGGTGGTGGTGGTGGTGGTGGTGGTGGTGGTGGAGGAGGAGGTGGAAGAAGCAATGGGAAAGTTGGCGGGGGCGGAGGCGACGTAGTCTGCCGAATGGGTCTGTCGAGTAAAGCCCCGGGTCCATGAAATTGTAACCACGTCGGCTGTGCTCCATGGGTCCAGGTGATGTACGTCTGTACAACTTGTTCCGACATGATTTGAGCAACTCAGTCATGACTTCACTTCATGTCGACGGCATCAAGCAAAAGTAAGTCACGTGCAAGCAAGCAAATATCATGTGATCAACAACAAGAGCCGAACACGCCGCCACGGCCTACCATTTAGTCCTCCGATGGTCGCTGCTGCATTTGACGACCGCGTTCCTAGCCGCGAGCCTCAAGTTGTTGATAGACCTTCCATGCCTGCTTGACTTCCTCAATCGGCTTCTGAAGAAACCGAGCAATGGTCTTATAGGTGGGCCTGGAATCTTTGTCTTTCTTCCGTCGCACCATCTCATCCAGCTCACCCTGTGTCCATGCCGTGAAAGGTTCACGGTATGCATTACGAAGTGCAATGGTGAATTCTTGTAGAAGTTCCCGAGGACCATGAACCACCGTAGGCGACGGCCGGAATGACGAAGCACCTGGATGCGGACGTACCGAGCCATCAGAATCCGAATCAGGTGTCGTAGGCGACGTCTGTCCTGGCTCTCGGCCACCGTGTGTGGCGAAGGGAGCAAGTGGACGAGGCGGTGGCAGTCGATCCAACATCGATTCGGGCCGAGTACCAGGATTGTGGTCACTAGCATCCCGATGTGCCGCTCGAGGCGGGGATAAGGCCGGTATGTACCAGGTAGATGACGTGTCCACAGGTCGAGCCCGAATTCGTGTGGGAGAACGGGATCTGTCAGACGAGGCGCGCTCCGTGATGATGCGGGGCCGCAACCCATGTCTGGAGTTTCTTGGTGCTCTCGGGGTCACCACAGTGTCTGACGGATGGCTACGCTCAGTCATCAGGGCAAAGTTCAGGGTGTCCAGAGCTGTCGCAACTTGGGATGCAAGGACATTGAGTACCGCCACCAGGTTATTCACAAACTCAGCTGACAACTGCATGGCAACCAATCAAACCGCAAGGTCAACTCAAAGCTGTAAAGCTGCGGCATGGCAAAGATATGGTGCATGCAAACATGAATGTAGCAAATGCTGAGGTACTTTTATCGCTGGTGCTCCGTCACCGTTCATACGACAGACCTGATGGTCGGCAAGCTGGCATGGCCTTGACCGCCGGTGGATACTTCGGAGTGTGAGCATGGCGGCGGGACGTGGGAACCACATCATCTGGACGGTCTGGGAGCCGTCGGTGATGGCTGCGGGATCGTCTCCGGTGCGGCTCTCGATGCCTAGATCTTCGCCTTCGTCTGTGTTCCCAGGAGGTGCTGACACTCACCGTGCGTGCGTGAGCAGGGTGCTCCGCACGGTTGTCCGAGGTGGCCACGAGAGTGACCGGCGCTGCCATGTAGTCGGGTCTGCCTGATGTTGCCGGCAAGTGCGGTGGCGTCGTGGACGGCGGAGGTAGTGGTGGAGGATGGCCGTCAGGAATCGGTGGCGGTGGGGGCGGCTGTGGGTGCCGCTGCTGGCTTTCAAGACGTTGCAGTCCAGCCAGAAGTAGACTGATCTGCGATGACATGGCGAGTAGCATATGCCGGCAATCGCGTAGCAGATCTCCATGATCCATCACGATCCCGGCAAAGATGCGACAGTCAGGGCCAAATCAACCGGTGATCACTAAAAAGCGGCGACGGCAAGCAACACAAGTCATACAACCAATCAAGCAAGCAACACCGTAAAAGGCAACATCGTAGCCCTATGCGCTTTTTCCGGAGGAGGAGCGTCATGATGTACATCATGAAAAGCAGGACACACACCACGTCGGGTCTGTGGCAAAGTTGTTATACTGTCATGCCATATTTGTTCACCAGAACATGCCCATGTAGCTGGGCACCGCAATCGAAGATCGGAGTTTCCACCTGCCATCTTTGGCGTGAATGCAGTCATAGTAATGGGAAGCAGCTATGTCTGCGTACACTCCGCCACGGGGTATAGCGCAATGCTGTTGCCGGAGACGAGCAGAGCCACCAATGCACACCGGGCGGTCCGTCCGGATTCCCCCGAACTGCGCTGCAGAATGGATTGCCGCTTCCTGAGAATGGAGGCTGCCCCTGCAGTAAAATCCCATCGGAGGCAACCAGACTTCGTTCCAGTTGGAGCATTCACGATTGGGGGAAGGATGTTCTTGCCACTTTGAAGGTCTGATCAGCTCCTCATCACGCAGGATTTGCATGGCCGCCTGCATATTGGTGTTGTGGGACCAGAAAAATGTCGACTGCGATTGGGTGCGATGCTTGTCCGGCAACAATCGGCGTGGCTCAAATGAGAAGATGATCCCAAAGAGGTTCTTCTGCGAGTTCTTTTTGTCCGCGGAGAAGTGGTGAAACGTCCGTGTGGTCCTGCTGATATATGGCCACTTTTCCTCGCAAATGCCGAGCTGGACGATGAGTTGCTGCGGTAGTGACCGCGGGGAGATCTGGAAGTAGTCAGAAATGTCTCTGACCACTTGATCCGTCCAGCGTCCCGGAACCCCATGTGGTGGCTGAGCAAACGGAAACTCCGAAATGGACTTGACCCGCTGTTCATCTTCGATGATGCTGCGGCGATGCGGCATGAGGCTCCTGTAGACCGACTCCCATGATTTCTTCAACAGCTCAGGTTCAGGAAATACCAAGGCGGCAATCGAGGGCAAGGTGTAGTAGAGGACATCATTCACTACGATGGCAATCTCCTCGATCCGGCACCCAGTGCGCAGCTTGAAGCGATGAATGCCCAAATCAGGCACCTGCCGACGAACTGAGAGAGGCACCAGCGCGATGCGGTTCTCAGAAGGACTGCCATGAGCAGGAGGAAACGGAGGCGAGCGGGGCCTCCTTTGATCGCTATGGGCGCGTCTCCCATCACTCCTCCATTCACCCCAATCCTCCTCCTCATCTGAATGCCCTTGCGGGCCCGGTGTGAGCTGGATCCGCGAAATTCGGGACCGGGGGGAACGCGATCGGGGCTGTCCAGTGAGTGCTGGTGCGTCACGGGACGGGCCGTGGGATTGCACACTTTGCTGGTGTGCTAATCCGTGAGTCCGAATGAACATTTGCATCTCATTGCCGTTGATGAAGTTGGGAAGGTGCTCCAGCGTCACGCGGCTCGTGGTTTGCACTGATCCGTCAGAGCGCAAAAGACTGGTGACCGTGTATTCCGCCATGGTTCTGAGCCAGCTACATGCAAACAAAGCACAATGCATCAACAACTGTCTCAAGCATGCACAAGAAGAGACAGCATGACAAGCTCACATGCAGATTTTGTCCCGAGTCGACGCCGAACGTCACGCAGAAGGTGGGGTTCAAAACCTTTGGCCTCATAAAGGCGTTTGAGAGCGTCGAGCCCATGCTGCTGCTGAACCGCCGGTTGTGCACCGCGTATGATGAGCCACGAGCGAGAAGACCAAGAAGAATAAGTAAACATCTGATCATTGGCACTCCGAATTCCTTTGATTTGGGAGGGATGATCAGGTAGCTGTGGTGTAATAGTTCTGGAGGAAGAATCACATCGATAACCCAGCACTTTGTCATCATGTTGAACCTCAAGCATCACTGGTGGGCGATAAAATTCCAGGGAAAGAAAATTCATGAGCACGGGTGAGTGTGGGGCTGAATCTCGAAGGAGAATGAAACGATTGTCGACGTAGCGCTCATGCCAGATCACACCAATGTCGGGCATGCAAAACCGCAGAGAACTCATTGTTTGGTGCCAGAAGAAATCCTCAACCGTAGCAACCAAATTGCACAACGGTGGCGCGGCTGGTGATCCCATAGCGACTCCTCGTTCTTGGCGGAACAAGTATCCGTTGATCTCGAAGTGACTGTTGTCAATGACAAAGTCCAGAAGGTGCCGGAGATCTTGTTCACGAAAAATTCGAGGGATCTTTGTTTGACGGCGCCACTTTCCTTTGAACATACGGCGTCGATGATCTGACTTTACTTCGTACACTGACCATTGAGAGGAACTGCGAAGGCCAACCACTTGATCGTATCGATGGAGAAGCACTTGCAGCGCCTGGTGGAATCGTTCCGTAGGAATGGACGTGAAGAAGCCTGACAGGTCTTGCGACACCAGGTGGATGTACTCATCAGGATCTGCTTTTGACAGCGCTTCCCACAGCTGCTGGACAAGTTCTTGTACTGGAAGTTGACCTGCAATGTCGGGGAAGGCAGCTTTGGTAAGTTCAAATATGAGTGCACCGAAGACCGTGAGGAAGGGAGCTGCCCATGTGCGAAAGAATGAAATGATGGGTCGAGCTTTCTGCCAGTCCTTGGTCGGCTTTGGAAGGATGCGCGCTGTGGGCAACGGTGCTTGAAGTCGAAGTCCCCATGCATATCGTTGACGTAGGAGAGAAGGTACCGTGGTTACCACTTCAGAGCGAAAGGATGCTGCGGATTCACGGCAAAGCGAGAAGACATCCCCCGAGCAGAATGTCTTCCGCATCAGTATGGCAAACAGGGACGGACAAATCACATGTGCGCGGGAGGGAAAATGATCCGCTGGGATAACAACCCACGAAGACAAAGAAGCCACAGTGCGCTGCAACGATGTCGATGACCAATAAGCCCGATCTTGGAGGTTAGTTCGATGAGTGTCCATTAACTGAGTCAAAACCGGCTGCAGATCTGAAAGGAGACTGGAACCATGTACATGCCAACGGCGAGCAAGTTTGCGAAGTTGCGTGGTGAAACGTTGATGTAATAAGTCGACATCACCGAAATACTGATCCTTCATTGAGGCGGCCATGATTTCAGTGTCAATGTCCGCATTGATGCGAGAAAACTCATCCACCATTACAGCGTGACCATGTGCACGGTGTATATGGTGATCATCGATGTCCAAACAGCGACACGGAAAGGATGTTTCAGGAGTCCATCTGCGCTGCCATGTGCGGTAGTTGTATATCTTGTCGCCCAATGTGGCGCTGCGAGTTTCCACCACCCGGATCTTTGGAATGAAAAGAGAAGGGAACAGATCCCGATGAGAAGCAATCCAGCTTTGTAGCCATGTGCCAAGTAGAGCTTTCCAATTCCGGACATGCAGCGGCGGTAAGAGTAGCTGTGTCAAAGTGGTGGGTAGTTGTAGCCGTCGTTTGCGCAACACCTGGGCGAGGAGTTTCTGCGCCTTGGAGCGGAAGGGCTCGTTGACAAAGACTGCGAGCCGCAATAAGTAGTACAGCTGAGTGGGAGGGAAAGCCGCCGACAGCAGGTCACGCATGACTTGGAACGATGCTCCTGTATTCG
>CAUJNA010003471.1:257500-267500 GCA_963377175.1 Effrenium voratum | reverse complement strand
ACTCGTTTGTCAGGAGCTTAGTCCATCATTGAACGAGGTATTGGCAATTTGCTTCAAAGGATCCAGCTTTCTCTGTGTGCCATTAAAATGCTCCAGACATGAAGTCCAAGACCTCAGGGAGTAAGAACTCTTGGACTAAATCTGGGGTACGTGTTTTTCTAGTTCTGTTTCATGTGGGTAAGTCTTTTTGAGGGCACCTTGCCTTTGTGCCTGTAAAAGGAAACTAAAAAGGAACACCAGGGTCCCTGAAAACAAGATACAACAAGCATGTGATACATTTTGGAGGGAGCGGAACATTTCCAAGGATCCCGTGCCCGCCAGGATCCTCCCAGCACTGCCAGTCTGCATCCTCAGAAAGGGATACCTGGCGAGTCAAACAACCCACCGGCTGTCTCCCCTCCGAAGCTGTTCATGTATCATGAAACCTCTGGGTGGACACATGGGCATGATTCAATGATATGCAATCAGGGCGCATACCCCATGAAATTCCACCAAGGTGGGTCCAACATGGGAACATGGTTCGTTTCGGTCTAGGAAAAGAGCAGCTTTGCAGCCGTGAGGAAACACGTGTTGTTTGCGGCCTAAGAGAAACCCCACGGAAACCAGCCATTGAAAAAGGAGGCTCCTTGTGGGAGTGGGGACCGTTCAGTGGACATCATTCGTAAGGTTCCCCATGAAACTTCACAGCAAAACTACTAGACAACCCCGGATTCACTAGAATAAAGCAACAAGGGGGCTCCCTAAGAAAACCGTACGAGAGAAAACGAGCGTTGGATAGCTGTTTCCCTATAAAACACCGCAAGAACATCACCATTAGAATCCCCCCACAACAAAACAAACAACAAACAATGCACGCACACACACACACACACAAGGACACCAAACAAACAAACAAAAAACAAACAAACAAACAAACAAACAAACAAACAATCAAACAAACAAACAAACAAACAAACAACAAACAAACGAACAAACAAACAGTCAAACAATCAAACAAACAAAAACTGAGGGGGATCCCTATGCGAGCAAATGCCCGGTGCCTTGTTTTCGTCCAGGTAGGGCTGTAGCCTCTCTGTGACCCAGCCATCCACGATCATCTTGGCCAGCCTCGAGTGTTGCGCCATCACCAAAACGTGGCTCTAAGAAACCAGCCATATACCCTCAGATGCCCAGTGGCCATGGGCAAAAAACGGCATCTGTTTGGTTGGTTGAGTTTAAAGCGGAACCCTTCCCAAACAAAATGGAAAAAGGGCGCCACTGGGCAAGTGGGTACCGAAAATTCTCCAGAGAAGTCCACGAAAAGTTTCTCATGTGGGCTTCTATGATTGGCCCCCAGAGTTGGGGTACAAGAGAACCCCTGCAACAAGGTTCCCTTGTCATCTCAATAGCCGACTCTCCCAAAGACTGGGGTTCCTTTTGATGTCAGTCAAACAAACCTGTGAGAAAGCTAAGATGGCTCCCAAAAATATGGGGCTATCCTTGCGGTTTCAGGTTTGCTTTGCGAGCGATAGCTTTGGCTGATAGGGCAAACATAAAAATGACACCCGAAAGAGCAAACCGTTCTTAAGAAGGCTATAGCTAAGTCTGGCAACATAAGGGGGTACCGAGACAGGGAAGTTGAACCTTTCATCCCAACATAATATCAGCCATGGCGCTGCCACCAGAAATCTCAACATTCACAAGGTTTAGTTGCGATGTTGATTAACAACGCAGCCGCCGGCTCAGAAGCGGAGGGGAAATGCCACTGCCCCTTCCACTACAGGCTACTAGTCGGGTCTAAACTATCACGATGTGGGGGAGGGGAGGGGGAGGGTACTTTGAAGCCACATGTTCCGAAAGATACACAGAACAGCATCCCTTTTTGCTGCAGAAAGGACGCCACAAGCACCAACAAAAGGGTGTACCTTTGTGCTTTCCACCTTCAAACACCACCAGGCCCCAGTTTAGAACACACCCGCAAGTGTGAACTCTAACTTCCGCCAATGACGTCACCCCTAGCTTTTTTTCCCACGTTTCCGGAGCGGATTAGTCGGGTCAGCGAGGTTCCTATGCCCTTTGAACATGTTAAACCTCGCTTCTCAAGCCGGCCTGAGAGGTGGGGTTGAACACCATCGTCCGTTGCTTTTCTCAAAGGATGGACGACCATCCCCACTAATCCCAAGCCACAGGATGTTTGGACATGTGTTGACTCCGGCCAACAAGAGAAGACCGTTGAGGGTTTCAAGGTGGTCGTTCGCACGATTTTACAGCAGGTCTCTGTGACTCGAAAGGGGATGCTGCAGCACCTGTCTGTTTGCGTTAGTCCCTGGCACCGAGCTTAGTGTGGTCCATAACATCCTCAACTCAACCCAGTTCTCAGGCTTGGCCATGCTCTAAGATTCTGAGAACTGCATCAGGATCTGAGTTGGAACCATGTTGAGTTGGCTTACCGCCAAAGGAACTCTGCCACCATAGTAGTCACACCCTGGCAAAGAAACGTCGCATGCAGCGGCCGCTCGCTGTGAATGAGCAAATTTGGTACTCAAGACGGGGTCCCTGGAAATAGCTGATCTGTGCAAAAGGCAAACCCCGGAATCTGAACGGAAGTGAATCGAACTGAGGAGGCAGCGGAGCGTCGCTGGTCATGTAGTAGCACCCAAGGGTCACAATCCTGCCGGTGTTGCTTTGTGCTGTCAGATCGGCATCCACGACCGTCTCAAGAAAGTTGGCAAGCCCTGCCCGCATTTTCTTGAAGGAAGCATCCAATATGATTCCAAACCCTTCCAAACATACCCGAACTTTCCGGGGGTCAAACATTTTTGGCGATGGTCAAAAACGCGTGTTTTTCGATGGTGTCAAAACATGCTTCTAGGGCAAACAAAAATGCCGGAGGTCCTGTTTGTTACCGCTGCGGTCCGCTTGTAGCTTGCTTAACACCCAAATTGAGAACAAGGCCGCAGGCCAAAATTACACGCTGTTGCCTCAAAAGACAATTCGTGGCGAAAAGGCGGACATTTTTAGCATGCAGTAAGATCCAGGTCTGGGTATGTGGGCACCCCAAAAACGGCAGCTGTGCTTGGAGTTTCCTTTTAATCCAAGGGAAAAACGGGACCCTCATCCAAAACTCGCCGACCTGGACCCCAAGACGGGAAGCTTTTTCTTGGGACCCGAAATCGTTCGCAAACCACCCTTTGTGAGGTTGCTATTTGCCCAGTACACGTCTAAGACTCCCTTCTGGTCAACCCGTCAACTCCTCTTGCCATTCCAAATGGACCCCAAGGGCCTCGGTGTTCCGAAAAAATGAATGTCATTGCTAAATAACTAGAACCACCCTGAGACCCGTGAAATGCTCAACTGAACTGACTCCAACAGGACAAACAAAACGTGTTGACATCACTTCATGTCCCAAGCTCCTGTGTTGTCTAAGTATTTAATTAAGGGACTCCTTTTGATTGTGCAAAGCCCGCTTCTTGCTCTTCTTTTCCCAATCACTCACTTCACTTGGGCACTTCATTGCAGAACCCATGCATGGCTTATCCCTGGCTATTTTAGAGACCACCATGGGCATAAATTACGCTGACCGCAGTTGGGTTCCAGGAATATTTTTTACCATGTTCAGCCGATTTGACTGCAACACGCACGCCGGGAACCGGCCACCTCAAACAGGGCCCCCCGGACCCCGCTCAATTCTGGCTGCAACAAGCTGCCCGATTATATTTGGCTGCGGCTGCCTCTGATTGCCATAAAGCCATCTTTCATGGGACTCAGGGAAGAGCCACTGAACAACCGAGGGGACATAAAAAAACGATATGAGGACCGGATGGCTTTCAGAAACCAAAGCAAACCCGTCGCCAGTGGATGGTTTAGTTCGTGGCATCTTGAAAAAAAGGCTTAGGACACTGATTGGGTGGTTTACAATGGAAACCAAAACGAAGCCATGCATCCGATTCCTGCAGAAACCTCTCTGGCATCACTGCCCCTCCGAAGGGCACTTTCGAACTTGGGTCAAAATCGATGGCACAACCTGACCGTTCATTTGTGATCCTCCTCTTTACAAAAATGGAATAGTGCCATCTACCTTCACCCCAACCCCCTGGCACCTCTTCGTCTTGATGCAAAAGTACTTCACCACCAGCATTGTGGCCTCGATTCAACCATCGGAACAAAGCACCTGAGCACCTGTCGGTGTGGACCTCCAAAACTCGCAGTATCATTGGCACGTCAAATGCCTTTCCTTCCCTTCCACAAGTGCTTTAGTGCCAGCAAACAAAGTCATCACCATTTCCCCTTTCAAACCACCAGGGAAAATGAGGACTCGCCTGAAACTACATGGCAGCACCCGAGTCACGCTGCGCCACTTCGCTTGATTATACGGACTTTGCAACGTTGGAAAGGGATCTTGAAGGTCCGGGTTTGGTTGAGTTCCTCCAGGTCACCGAATTGTCTCTGGGCATAGCGCATTGATCCACGACAGCTCATCCGGAGGGTCCTGGCAAAGCTCTTCCCCCGGAATCAGCAGCGCACAAAACCCAGTGACTGTTAGTGCTACGATCGATATGGAAATTGCGACCTTGAAGCCCAATGCAACCAATCCCAATTCAACCGGGTGGCAGAACCAGCTACTAAAATGGCCAATGAGGGGATTTTGGCGGAGCCCAAGAGTGCTTCCACAGATTCGAATCTGTTTCGGACATTCCCCACAGCTGATGTCCTCAACAGTACCCTCTAAATGGGTATAGGTATGTGTCAAAACATGGGGACCCCAACAGTGGCGGTTTCCCGTTTACACAAACACAGACGCACAGCTGGACACAGACGGCCACAAACGGACACAAACACAGAGACACATACACACACAGAGGCAGAGAGACAGAGAGACACAGACACAGAGAGACAGAGAGACAAAGAGACAGAGAGACACACACACACAAACAAACAAACACACCCACACACACACACAATCACACACACACACACAACCACACGCACAAACACACACTCACAAACAAACACAAACACAGACAAAGACAGACAAACACAGACAAGCACACAAACCCAGACAAACACACAAACACAGACAAACACACAAACCCAGACAAACACACAAACCCAGACAAACACACAAGCACAAACAAACACACAAAAACACAGACAAACACACAAACACACACGCAAACACAAACAAACACACAAACGCAAACACTGATAAACAGACTGAGAGACAAGCAGAGTAACACACAAACACAAACAAACACACAAACATAGAAAACACACACAAACACACAACCGCACAACCACACAAACTTACAAACACACACACACAAAACATACAAACACAAAAGCACAAAAAACAAACAAACACACACACACACACACAAAACACACACACACACACAAAACACACACACAAAACACACACACACACAAAAACACCAACAACAACACACAGAACACACACGCAAAAAAAACACACACACATAAGAAAACACACACACACACACGCACACACACACAAAAAAGAAGAAAAACACAAAAAAGACAAACACACAAACGCGGACAAACACACACACACACAGAACACACAAAACACAAAACACACTACACTACACACACAAAACACAAAACACAAAACACAAACCACAAAACACAATAAACCACAAACACACACAAAACACATACAAACACCCAAACACACATACACACGAAAACACACACACAGACACAAAACAAACACAACACAACACAACACAACACAAAACACACACGAAACACTCACAAAAGCAAACACAAAGTCAAACACAAAAACAAACACCAAAACACACACAAAAACAAACAAACACACAAACACAGACAAACACACACACACACAGAACACACAAAACACAAAACACAAGAAACCACAAACACACACACAAGAAAACACAAACACACACACACACCCATAGACATCCACAAACACAAGCGTAGACACACAAACGCAAACACGTAGTGAAAATCCGCATGGCACATCGCATGTCAAAGTGCAACCTTGGAATGTCTGAAGCCTTCAAAACCATACGTTTGATGGTTCAACATGCAGTTTCTGCATGCCGAAAGTCAGAGCACGCGGTGCAAATCCGCATGGCACATCGCATGTCAAAGTGCAACCTTGGGATGTCTGAAGCCTTCAAAACCATACGTTTGATGGTTCAACATGCAGTTTCTGCATGCCGAAAGTCAGAGCACGCGGTGCAAATCCGCATGGCGCATCGCATGTCAAAGTGCAACATTGGAATGTCTGAAGCCTTCAAAACCATACGTGCGATGGTTCAAATGCAGTTTCTTATGCCACCAGACCCTTGGAACAAACCCCTTAAAGATACAAGTTGGACAACAATCCATGGAAATAGCTTCAAAGAAGGCCTGACTATCATTATCTTTTTGGGGGTTTGGTCCGGGGGTCAGCGCATTTTACTTCTTCCTCGTCGGCACCTTGCTGCGTCGCATTTGCGATTTGCTTGTTCGGCTGGACCTCCTTCCGCCTCTGCTTGCCAAACATGCAAACGATAAAGTCAACGCGCCGGTGCGCGTGGCGCGGGCGGAGCACTCGGGCCTTCTGTGGCCTCATCAGGCGCTTTCTTTTGCGCATCTCGCAAAGCAAATCCCCGCTCCACTTTGGTTCGCCCTGCTGGCTGCAGGAATTGCGTCTAGCACCTTAATTGGACGTGTCTGCCAGATCCGCTTGCCTGGCGTGATGGCGCAGCTTGTCGTCATGCCCCTTGCCTTCTCCTGGCTGTGAGCCGCCGCCAAAACCCTTGTGCGTCAAACTATCGCTGCTGTGCTCCATAGGATTTTGAATGGAATCTGCGCGCAGTTGGTTAGCTACTGCTCCACGCATCCCATGCTGTCATTTGAAGGTGGGGGTGGGTGTTGGGGGTGCTGCACACTGCACACGAAAGCCAACCTGTCCCCAGCATTGCCCTTTTGGAGTTTCTAGTGAACGGGTTCAATTGGTTAGCTTTACCTTACATACATATCCGGTACACGAACCCTTTTAGTGGCAGCTTGTCTCACAAATGACTGCAGGCGCGAAACTCATGGGGACACCAGCCAAATTGTCATAGCATGCCTACCCACAAGCGCTGGAACCTGCGTTTTGTAACAAACTGCATGTGAAGACTTGGTCACAGCACGGCAGGCACAAACACAATGGGACACCAACAGAATTATTGTCACAAGCGCTGGAACATGCATTTCGTAACAAACTGCACGGGAACACAATGGAACACCAACCAAATGGTCAGAACATGCCTCTACCCGCAAGCGCAGGAGCACGCGTTAGGTAACAAAACTGCACGGGGGCACCCAGCCAGGACGACTTCCCCAAAACAAACGCAGCGCCAGTCGGGTGCAAACACAACGGGACAGCAACCACATGGTCAGAACATTCCTCTACTGGAACACGTGGTTCGCGACAAAACTGCATGGGGACGCCTGCTCAGGACAACGTCCCCAAAACACGACAAGGATTGAGCGCAAACACAAGGGCACGCCAACAGAATGGTCATAACAGGCCTCGACCCAAAACGACACTCGAATGTTCGAAAAGCATGTGGGCACTGAATGAAATCACACTAGGATGAAAATATTAACCCAAACCTAACTGCGCAAGAAGATGCAACACATTGGCGGCGCGCAGCCCGCCACGACTTTTGGTCGCTGCCACGACTTAGGGCAACCACTAGTACAAACACAAACACACAAGCACAAACACAAACACAAACACAACCACACAGACAAGAGCACACACACACACAAACCCACACACGCAAGCACACACGCAAACACACAAACACACGGCGGCAGGACTTGTGTCGCGGGGCTTGGGCATGGACACCTTAAGCTTGCAATCTTGACGCTTTGGCCCCTGCTAACCCTTCCGTGATTCTTGGGCGCCGGCCCTTTACTTCTCCTCCTAACTCCTGGGCCATTCGGCCTTTAATTTTTTGGACCTGTGGCTTGGTGTTTTCCGTGAATGTAGCCCACAACCGCGAAATTGGCTTTGGGCATGTTTCCATCAGTGTGGCCGTGGATGGTTGGAAGGCTGGTCGGAGATGGTTGGAAGGTGCTTGGAAGTTGGTTGGTGGTTGGAGGTGGTCGGGAGGCGGTCGGAGGTGGTCGGAAGGTGGTTGGAGGTGTTGGTCGGAAATTGGTCGGCGGCGGCCGTTTGGCGGTTGCTGGTTCTAGAGGCGTGGTGCTGTTCGAGCTTGCGGTAGCCTAACGCGTTTCCACATTTGGATCATGCAGTGCAACTCCCCATGCTTTTTAAGCGCCGTTTATACCCTATCTGACCAGAAAGCCGCCCAGACAAGCCATTTGGAAATCCAACGTGGCTTGGACATCTGGACCTTTGAAAAGGTTGGGCGCCTCGGACGCTTGTTCTGCGGGCTCCCTCTCTTGAAATCTCTGTCAGGACTGCCGGCCCTTGGCTGCTGCCTTTCGATCGCCGCAGCGGTTGCAATGAAGCCTTGTACCCTTGCACCCTTGGAGCGTGGAAAGATGTTTGAAACAAGTGGACACTGGTCAAAGTTTGAGAACACCAAAGAACCTTTTGCGCCTTGTCTTGGTGCCTGCCCGAAAGTGGGGGCTTCAGGGCGGTTCCACCGCAGACTCCTGTATCGCTCGCCGCTCATCAGAGCCTTCAGGTGCAACTTGGGACGGGTCTGCAATGAACTCTCCAGACAAAGAAGAACACTTCCCCCCACCCAACAAAAAATAACTTCTTGGAAACAGGCTGTCTTCGTCAGCGCTTGAAGGGGCTCCGGTGTTTTTCTTTGGAATCACATATTTTGCCATCACGTTTGGGGGGTCCAATTGATTTTTGGTTGAAATCACGCCTGGAGGGTTCCGGTGATTGCTTTTGGGGGGTCCAGGTGTTTTTTGATTGAAATCACACCTGGGGGGGCGCAGGTGTTGATTTGTTGCACTCATGCCTGGGGGGTTCCGGTGCTTTCATTTTTTTGACACGCGCGAGAGGCTGCAAGGTTGATTGCCCAACCCCTAGCTTGAGTGCATGTGTGCCTGCTTGCGTCCGGCGCTTGCGTCCGGGGCGCGCGCGCGCGCACGCTCGCGCGCCACACGAATCTCAGCCAATCAGACCAGCAAATGCATCCCCGGCAGCCCGTCCCAGCCCCACAGAAACCCGTGGAAAAACGATAAAAACACAGTATGTGCGATGTTTGCCACGCAGCGACGGCGGCCGCACTTGCGCAAGAAAAGCCGCTCACTCAATCGCAGACTTGCCCGCCATGCAGGAATGCGATGCTGGCAAAGCATGCGAGGATGCAGAGGATGTTGGCGGGGATGCTGGCAACTGTCCGGGGCGATTTGCACGGTGTTTACAGTGTTTTTTCAAGGTCGGGCAGAAGCCCGTGGCAAGGCCAGGGAGGCCGGGGATGTTTTGGGGTCCAAGTGTTTGGGCCGGCCTGCGTGCAGGTGATGCGGGCAATGCTGAGGAGGAGCTTGGGGTGCAACAAAACACGTTAGCGGTATACCTTCCGGGTAGGGTTGCCCTCGCGCGAAGACACACAGCGCAGCTGGATTGTATTTTTGAAATCACAGGGGGATTTCGGTGTTTTCCCGAAAGCATGGCGAGGGGTTCTTCCGCTGGTTCACTTGAGTTGTTCTTGTGAGAGTCATTACAAGGTGTCATTGCAAGGAATCATCATCATGAAAGTCATTGCAAGGAGTCATTGCAAGGAGTCATTGCAAGGAGTCATTGTTGCAAGGAGTCATTGCAAGGAGTCATGAGTGTCATTGCAAGTTGTAAGGAGCCAAGTGCATGGAGTCAAGTGCAAGTTGCAAGTGCAAGGAGTTAAGTGCAAGTTGCAAGTGCAAGGAGTCAAGTGCAAGTTGCAAGTGCATGGAGCCAAGTGCAAGTTGCAAGTGCATGGAGTCAAGTGCAAGTTGCAAGTGCACAAGTGCAAGTTGCAAGTGCAAGGAGTCAAGTGCAATTGACTTGCGAGGAGTTAAAATCTCTTCT